>CM020219.1:6133035-6554507 GCA_009819775.1 Phoenicopterus ruber ruber
TGGGGTAAGGAAGATGAGTAAAACAAAAAAAAAACCCCAAACAAACAAAAATCCAAATCAAAAAAGTTTGGGAGTTCCTGTGAACTGCTTCAGTCTTGTAAGTAACAGGCCTTTTCTGTATTAGAACAGTATGTTAAGTACATTAGTGTTTTCATTTTGAGGGTCACACTTAACATTCTTTCTGTCATGGATTGAAGCTTTCCCTGACCTGCATTCTCTTTTTTTCCTCCTGAGGTGCG
Organism: Phoenicopterus ruber ruber; assembly: GCA_009819775.1. NCBI lineage: Eukaryota > Metazoa > Chordata > Aves > Phoenicopteriformes > Phoenicopteridae > Phoenicopterus > Phoenicopterus ruber. The sequence continues at coordinate 6,133,275 of CM020219.1, forward strand.
CGCTTCAGGCTCCTGAGTAAACGTTGTTTTCTGCATATTTCACCATTACATGGGTGCAGGGCCAAATGGGAAGTGGTTTGGGTTTAGTTCTTGCTGTCGGGCTTTTGTACAAATACATTGTTACTTTGCATATTTTATGTTTTCATTATGACTGCATTTGTTTTCACAGCCTGAGGAAGAGCTTGATCCTGAAGAGAGGGACAACTTCCTCCAACAGCTTTACAAGTTTATGGAAGACAGAGGTAACACGGATTTCATTTATTTATTTATTTATTTAAATTTAACTTCTAGTCCACTTTTTTAATGGCTTTAAAAAATTGCCTTTAAATGGAATGGATGTTATTATGAGCATGTTCGCAAGTCAGTGAAAAAGGATAACAGCTGGTCTGGCACAAGGACAAACACATTTACCCATTTTCACATGCGGCAGGTCTGCTTCCAGTGCTTTGAAGCACAGCGCACAAAGGAAACTCAAATCCTCCCTGAGGTGTTTTGTTTTGTTTTGCTTTCACAAAACCTTTCTTATGTTAACAATTCCTGCTAAATAAGGTCTTGGTTGATTTCTTGTTGTGACAGCCATGGCTGGGAACTCTGCTGCCGCCGTTAATCTCAGGCTGGAACCTGAGGAGGCTGTTCATGGATGGTGAGATTCAACCAGCAGAGAATGGGAGGTGTGCCATCTTCAAGTCTCCTTGCAGAACTGTCTTAATCATGCACAGGTGTAGCAGTGGTACTCACCTGAAGAGACAACTTAAAAGATCCTACTTTGTCCAGTAGCTAGAACAAGAAAATAGCATAATTTAAATGTTTTTCTTTACAGAATTAGGTGAGACCATTATAAATTGGAATAGTTAAAGTCCTGACCTAAGACATACATTGGAAGTGTATGCGCTATGTATAGAGAGCAGGATATACCTGCTGACTTGGGAGAACTGTTGTTGCATAAGCCACTCACATTTGCAGTTGTGATGAGACTGACACTAAAATGGAACATTTTCTGTTCCTTCACTGCACATCCCCCCCCCCCCCCTTTTTTTTAAAGGGATATTTAAGCTTGGAAAGAGTTTTATTTTTTAAAGTAATTTGCTTTATTCATTTTACTCATGAACTCGCTATTTCAATTTGAATACTGTAGGTGTTAATCCTACAAATAGGTTACAAGTGCAACTACTGCCTTTTAATTTTTTTTTCTTTTTCCTTGACAAAAGCTACCTGAATGATATTTCTGTAGCAGCATATAGTATAGCAAATGTTGATGTACTTGAATTCAAAATAACCAGAGCTAAGAGTAAAATGTAAAGTGCGTGTAGTGTCCGAATATTTCGCCCTTTCTTTTTTTCTTGGGTTTTAAAATTGGAGGCGGAAATCAAGTTACCTTTGCAAAAGAACCTCTGCATCCCTATTCACGAGATGTGTTCTAGACCACAAAATTGTAAAAGAACAGTTACAAGCCTGTTCACCATTGCCAGTTCTTATCAGAGGTTTAGAAATTGATCATGTGTTATAGCAAAGTCTACTGAAGTTCATCCAATATAATTTTGAGCCCTCCTGTGTATAACCAGTGTTTCTGGAGAATAACCTGCCTTGGGGGAATAAGAGACCATGTTGGGGGAAGAAAAAAAAAAATCCCTGTGCTGCTGGGCTAATCCACAATTTTCTTTCTTTTCTAGTAGCCTGATTCTTCCCTGTTTTCTGTTTTCCTCCTTCCTTACTCCCTCTCTTAAGCATTCTTAGACTACCAACCAAGTAGGGATCATGTCAGGGACTTGTAGAGGCAAAACAAGAAAGCATTTGTGCACTGAATTTGAAGACTCGGTGCAGAAACTATTCTTTAAGCTAGTGTGTCGACTGAGCAACGTACAGGACTTTTCAGGACTGGGTCTTTCCCCCTGTCTGTCTACCCCCCCCCCCCCCCCCCCCCCCCCCCCTTATAGCAAGATTTCTGTTCCTGCCAGATTTATTCTACATTCTGTTCTCTCAGTATGAATGTTTTGATTCGTGTAATCATGACAGTATTTCCAAAGTCCTATAAAATTATTTTAATGATTCCAAATATAATTGCATAAAGATGAAGGAAGATGAGAAGCAGCAGGGAAGAGGTTTGATATTCTTCCTTGCTGGGAGGAATACTGTCTGCGTATGCAGCCACTTGCCCCAAGTCACTTCTGGTTTCTCCTTTTGCAATTAATTATTGTTCTTTACATCATTGCCACTCATCCAATTTGAGTTCGTTCTTTTTCCCAGAACTGTCTCAAATATTCATGTCCTGTTAGAGCTTTGTGCCTTTTCACATTCTGACAATTTGCCTGTCTCTTTTTCTAATCCAACATTTCTGCTTCTTCCCCATTCCTTTCAGACCACAGTGTTTTGAGATAATCTCTTCGCACATTGCTATATTCCAGCATTCATCAGGCGTTCTGTAGAGCTTGCTGCAGTTCTGGCTGCCCCCCCCGCTCAAGAGAGGAACGGTGGGATGCAGCCAGTTGGATGGGGGTTATTGCACAAATCTGAAAAGGAGGTCGAGAAATCATAGTTATCAAGCAGCTGGTGCCAGCATGCTAATAAAGCACCCAGAAATAAGTGATGCATTGAAAAGAGGATGAAGCCTTAATTGGTGGTTGGAAACTACTGACTTGTGACGTATCTTAGAACTATTAAATACAGATTTTAAATGTAGAAAGATACTACTAATCAAATGTATGCTAAAGGAATGGAAGAAGCAGTTTGCTGTTCTTTGTGATAACTTCTTATTTCTGGTTTTGTTTTATTTAGGTACTCCTATCAATAAACCACCAGTTCTGGGCTACAAGGACCTTAATCTCTTCAAACTTTTTAGACTGGTATATCAGCAGGGTGGGTGTGACAATGTAAGTGTTGGATGTTTCCTGAACTAAATATGTCTACTCCTTCTTAAAGGTTGTGGCTTGTGGCTGTGTTAGATGTCATTTCTTAATGTTCTTGGTTAACAAAACCTGAAAACTTCCTTTTTTTCTTATTTTCCCCAAAGATTGAGAGTGGTGCTGTATGGAAGCAAATTTATATGGACCTTGGCATTCCTATTTTGAACTCGGCTGCTTCCTACAATGTAAAAACTGCTTATAGAAAGTAAGTTCTTATATTGTATAATGATGAAAACATCTTTCCTTTTTTTTTTTTGAGTAGCATGTACAATATTCAAACAATTTTTGATAGTTTAGTGAAACTGTTAATGAACAGTTCTGAGCATTTTCCAGGGCTGAGAATTGAAATGGTGGAGTAAAGGAGGGAGTGCTCAGGGCTGCATTAAGTTCCTGTTGCTCTAATACATTAGAATTCTGCTCATTTGCTTATCAAGAAGCATTCACTTTCAGCATGTGATGATGCATTTCAGAGTACAACAATGACATTTATAAAAAAAGCTTTGGCAAATTCAGCTTTGCAATTTATGGTGATTAACAAGAATGGACTCTGTCCTCAGTTAGTAGATGCTGCATGCATCGAGGAGAATTTTATACCAGTTTCTTTAACTTCCTGAAAAATGTTGATAGAGATAGACATGTTTCAGATTGCATATTTAAATATCATCTGGAATCTGTAGAATAATGGCTTTAGGGCATAACTGTACCTTGCTATGGTGGATGTGACAGTATTAAGTAGTAAAATCACTGCTTGTAATCAAAAGATGTATGCATTTTTTTATTCTGACCTCTGGTTTTCAGTTGTGTTTTAACTTTTGAAATGGAAACCTTTTAGGAATTACACTTTTCAAGCTCATTTTCTAAATAAAGATTATTTTTATTATTTATCCTCCTGGAAGTTTGACAAGAAACAATTGGGCTTTTTGAGTAAAAGGGAAGAATGAGGTTCTCTTGACTCGAACCTAAGGAAATTTGGCTGATTGAATAGGGATGACTAATGACTCAACTCATGGTAATGTTGATGAAGATGAAAATATTCAGACTATCTTCAGTGGGATTTGAACTGGGCACATATTTAAGGTCTGTATTTTACAGAGAATAGTATTTATCATAAAAAAAGGTAATTGGTAAATATGTTCTAGGTTGCTGTTACAGTGGAAATAATTGTTGTATGGATGCATGTAGTATGTTGTAACTTGTGTATTTATTCTTTGAGGAATAAGCTAGTTCATATTTCTCTCACCTGTAACTGGATTAGAGTGTGCACACAGGCAGTTACCAGAGAACAAGTTGATGCACGGCAGTTTGTTACCACGTGGTAACTTGTTGTACGCCCATGTTCTGTTACTAGGCTGATTTTAGCTGTTGTGCATTTGCAAAACAGTGTACATGTTCTTAGGCTTTACTGTCATGAATTCTTAATTGGACAGGGATGAAGTTAAATTTGTGGGAAGCACCTGTGTGTATTTTTTCTCACCATTTGACTTGTGTGCATAATTGTTTCATTTCAGAATCTTCTCTGGCTTTTTATTTTTTGTTTATTTGGTTTTTGTTGTGTGGGTTTTTTTCCCCGAAGTTACTGCTCCTCTTGCTTTTCTATGAGCAGAAAAATAGGTTTTATGCACTTCAATAAATAGAAAATAAAACATGAAATATAAATGAAACTTTATTTGTATCTATAGGTATCTTTATGGTTTTGAAGAGTACTGCCGTTCTGCAAACATTCAGTTTAGGACCATCCATCACAATGAGCCAAAAGTGGTAGAAGACATACAGACACACGTGGAACCAATGGAGGAAAGTTTAAAAGAGGAACAAAAAATGCCCCCAACAGAAGTTAAAAAAGAAGCAGAAGAAAATTTTTCCAGCAGTGAAAGTGAAAAAGAAGAAATAGAACTAAGATCCCCAAGGGTAAGTGGTTTGAACTGATTTCTATTTAGTACTTAACAAAACCCCTTTGTATAGTGAACAGTTTACATAATGAGTTCTCCCTTGTGGAGTGATTGTACTTTTGAATTAACGTACTTGTACAAGCGTAGGACAGGGTTCTGCGAACGGAGAGTTGGTGTTAACTGTTAATTATGTTCTAACTGTGAATAGAATCAGTTTTGATTATTTCTTCATATTCTAAACCATCCATGGGATCGGCTCAGGCTATGTTGGATGTCAGACCTGTTTCGATTCAGGGATGGCTTGAGAGCTACTGAGAGCTGTATATCATCAGAGCAGTGAAACTCAGCAGAACAGTCTTGGTTGTGGGTGAGAATTCCCACACGCACATGGAATCTGGAGCTTCCCGGCAAAAAGCAGGAATATCAAGGGACTGCTACAGCCTTAAGAATCAAAGGAAGACCCATTTCTCTGAGTTGGTTTTTATCACAATATCTCTTCTTTTAATAAAAAAAACACTGCAATTTTACAGTATATGTAGACAAAAGTAGAGGGAGAAGGAACACTTAGTTTTTGTCTTCCTTTGTCTTTGAATGCTGTAGAGGTGAGGGTTGTATTAGTAGTTACATAGGTAAGACCAGTGACCCATCAGCTAGTGGATACTGAACCTGATGGAGAATACAGGAATACTTTTAAGGTATTTGAATATGACTGGCTTAGTGCTCTGTAGCACTCCTGTTAATTCTGTTAAAAGGACAATTCGTGTTCCTTCATACAGGGTGATTACTGAAGGACAAGGAATTGCTACTTTTTAAATTGTTCAAGTTGTAAGGATTCTGTTTCACTAAAATGTAATTCTATTAAAGTAATTCTTGCAAACCAGCTTTTCAAGCGAGTATATGGCCTTTAAACTAATAGATGAGAAGGCATAGCGTAAACTTCAGATTTGTATTACGTATTATATTTCTATCTAACTGCAAGTGGTCTTTCCAAGTTGTATCAGCCTTAATGAACTTCCTGGCATGACACTAGCTTTGTCATTAGTTTGTTCATTTGTCCCTTGTTCTTGGAGAAAATTGGTGAGAGAATAAAGAAATAGAAGAATTTTTTTGTCTTTTTTATCATTGGCTGTCTATGTTGATTTGTTAATAATTAAATATTATTTGGTTATGTATTTTATTACTTTGTTAATCCAGTCACCAGCTATCTATTTATGAATGGTTATTGTTCCAAAGTATTTACCACTATACTACTGTGAATTTTAATTATTATAGTGCCTTCATTACTGTAATCTTTGGATGGCCTGCAAATAATTAGTCTTGCATTCATAATGTATTTGAAATACTCTGATTACAGAGCAATGACCCTATACAAGAGACTTTTAATAGTAAAGTGATAAACCTGTACTAGGTCCCCAAGCTACCAGATCCCCCAAGTTACCAGTTGCAGATAGTCCCAGACAGCAGTTGTCTGGCTACTCGAAGTACCTTTTAAAAATGTGATACTTAAGGATTTTTCTAAAGCTGACAAATTTCTGTTCTGTGAAATCAACAGGTGGCTATCAGGACTGAAGGCGCTGAAAGGAAGATGCCTTCTCTCAGTTGTCCTGTGCAAGCACTTTAATTAATGCTATTGCTGTAGTTGAGCAAGGAATTTTGGCCCTTTCTATCAGAGCAACAGACCTTACAGGTCTAAATGAACGTCCTGAAAACCTCCAGAGTTAGTCAGAAGCTCGTCCTCTTTATTCCAAACCAAGCAGAATGGCTTTATTTTCTTTTTTTTCCTCGATAACAAAACTCTAAGCTATTATCTTAAGATTTTGGAATATTTTGCTTTTTGGTGTTATCTCCAGGCTTTCTTCTGTACAGGAATAGTATGTTTCATTTTCAGCTGAGATTTGGAAGGGCTATACAGAGAACAATTGACAGGAGTCATTAAACTGATCTTATTTCTGTTCTAGGGACGAAGAAGACTTGCCCGTGATGCAACCCCTGCTAAAAAAGACAGTGAAGAGGATAAAACACAAGACAAATTAAAAGACAGTAACAAAGAAAACAAAGATATAGAGGAAACACCTGAGAATGCAGAAAAGAAAGAAAATGAAACTCCACTAGGGAGAAAAAGTACACCAAAGCAAAAAGAGAAAAAAATTAAAAAACAGGAGGATTCTGATAAAGAGTCAGACGAAGAGGAAGAGAGGCAGAGGGAGAGGTAAACATTAACTTGTATCACCTTCTTACAAGTATGTCTGGGTTGTGATTGAGCCATGCTCCAAGCAGGAGTATACACAGAATTGGAGATCTGACCAGTTTCTAAAATGTGGAAATCAGGGACCTAATTCACTCAGCCAGACAGGAAAGGGAAGATTTTATTTCAGGTTTGTAGAGTGTACTGTACTTTATTTAAGGATCTTTTTCTGGTAGATGCTAGACAGTATTTTCCACTTCCATTTTCTTGAAGGTCTTGCCAAGGTTCTGTTGGTGTCTTATCACAGTGGTACGTGCAGACACCAAGTAGACCAGGCTGTAAGTATGCCAGGTGCTGTACGGATGGTGAGCAACTGTTGGGGCAGATTGTTCTGGGCAGCTGAAATAGAAGCGGAAAAGAGAGCCCCTCTTCTCCCGTGCTTTTGCTTAAGCATTTAGTGATGGCTGGTGGACCTACAGCTTGCTTGTTTTTATTGTTACTTGATGTATTGTAGGCAGGCAGGAAGGGGATCAGCTAATAAAGCAAAGGAGAAGGAAAGGGGGAGTTTGAATGAAACCTAGAGGTAGGTAGAAGAGGAGGGGCTGGAGAAGCATGGAAGGGCAAAGGGAAAATAGCATCCAGAGACTAAGCTTGACAAGCTGAATTGGATTTATAGTCCTGGTTACAAGCGAGTCGTGACCAGGTGACTAATTCATTGCCAGAGTAGACCTATTCTTAGCTAACTTTGGCTGCAGTCAAGGGCAGTGTCTTAACTGCTTAAGCTGGCTTTCCTACCTTGTTTTTCTTGTCCGTGTGGCTAAGTGGTGTGGGACACAAGTTGATACTGAATAAAGCCTGATAGGGGTATTGCACCTTTTCTTCTAAAGAGCTTTGAGGAGTGGGAACAATACACGGTTATTTTAAAGAAAGTGTCACTGTGCAGTCCAAGAAAAAAATAATCTTGCAGTGCACCATAGCGTGCAGAAATGCCTCAAATGAAGGCACAGTGTGGGTGTGCAGCAGGTTGCAGAGGTATGTCAGGTGACTGAGGCATCAAAGAGTTTAAGTGGTGCGGATGGGGCTTGTCATCTTTCTTTTAATTGTTTGCCACAACAAGGTAGTTCATCTTTCACTGAAGGCTAGCAAATATATTTCAGTATTTTCTTTCTTGGTGACTTTTTTGTAGTTTAACTTCTACATTATGGTAAATTCACCCTAAAAATAGGGAAAGGAGAAGTATAGGTAAAAATAGGTTAGATTGTAAGTCTTGAAAATATGTTTAGGTAGAATGTTTAAATATTAGATATAGCTAGTAGGAGGTAAATATAGCTATGAAGAGCTGTGTAGACACTTTTAGTCTCGGTTAAACACTGTTGTAATCAACTTTTTTTTCAATGGAATGGTGTTTGTTTCCACGAGAGGATCACTGTGACGGCAATTCAGACTTAGTGTGCACTGGTAGTAAACCATAGCCTATTAAGCGAACTGTAGAAAAAAGAATTTTTTTTTTTAAATAGTTCATGAAAATCAAGTATATTTTAAAAACTGGTTAGTTCTTCCTGTCTGATTTAGGAGCCAAACACCGAGTTAAATTATTCCTCTTTTTATAGTATCAAAATACTCATTAAAAAAAAAAAAATCTTTTAAGTATGAGGTAGTTGTGCACCTAATAAATTGTGTTTAAAATATAATACAATTTTTCTGGATATTTTTGGCATTTACCCCTATTCTCTGAAAGTCACGTTTTTGACTTAAAAGGCTGTGTCCAAGCTAGCTTCGGAGGCAGTGCAGGATGCAGAAAATGAGAAAAATCTTTGTTGCAGCTTTTTCTTTTGTAGTAGCTTGGCTATGCTAGTTAAATGTTAAAACTGTGTTTGTCATTAATTACTGGGCATTTCAAATATACTTTACTGCAGGGAGGAAATTGAGAACAAAGGAGAATCAGAAGGTGAAGAGGATGAGGAGGACGCAGAACCCTGCCTGACTGGAACCAAAGTGAAAGTAAAATATGGACGTGGAAAGACTCAGAAAATTTATGAAGCCAGTATTAAAAGCACAGAAATTGATGATGGAGAGGTTTTATATTTAGTTCATTACTATGGTTGGAATGTAAGGTGAGGAGAACAAATTTGCCTTTCATTTCTTTATTTGTTAAAAGAATTATTTGCGAAAGAATTTTTGTTTTTAAGAAAAAAAGAGAAAGATAATTAGTGACTCTGGTTCTGAATTGAATTATCAACCTGATAACAAGATCTGACTATTACATTTTTCAATGTTAGTTGTTTTGTTCATGGTATGACACTATTGCATTGAAATCTCAGAATATACTTATTTGTATGTTTCCATCCTGCTTAAAGTGAGTAATTCTCGCTCCTCACAGGAGTATCCCTGTAATTTATTGTGTCAGCTAATGTTAGCACTATCAGACTTTTTTATTTAAGGAGTTGTTGATAATAGTGAAGACATCTGCAATTAAGAGTATCAAGCACTGAAATTTTGGCAACAAAATTTATTTTTGTAGTCAATGTTAAGAACGGTTGTTACATGCAGAGAGGGTAGGAGAGGGCTAAGCAACAAAGAATTACAGAAAAAAAATGTTGAAATGCTTCTCTTGGCAGCCACGCTTTATAGTCAATACTGCTGTAGAAATGGCCTGCTTTACTGTGGTTAAGAGCATTGTGATTGTCTATATAAACAAAAATATCACAAAATTGGTAATTTTTTAAAATATAACACTTCTGGTATATAACTTGAGACATGCCAAATCCATTTTTTTTTTTAAGTAAATGAAGCAAATTTCTTTATGTGGTTACATTAAGTTTATGTGTGTTGGGGGTATCCCCCCAATACTTAAATGTGTCCCTTTACCTTATATTAATAATTTAGGAGATTTTGAGAAGCACTAGTAGTATAGCTGTGCTTTTCAGAATCTCATACAGTTTGTTGCTATAATTTAAAAACTTTTCCTTTAAAAAAAAAAAAAGGTAAAACCACTTCTTTATATGCAGTGATAACGGTATGCTGTTATTTACTTTTAGATATGATGAATGGGTGAAAGCTGATCGGATTATCTGGCCTGTAGACAAAGGAGGACCAAAGAGAAAACAGAAGAAAAAAACAAAAGTAATAGTTCTTTCCATAAGTTTCATGTGGTACAATACTTATGACTATCATTGTTCCTTTTCTTTTCTTTTTTTTTTTTTTTTAAAGTTATTCAGTCAACAGTCTAGATTTTTAATAGAAGTATAGAGCAAAAGCAGAAAAGGTTTGATGATCAGCAGTGAAACATATTCATAAAAATTAATTTTTCCCCCCTCAGAATAAAGAAGACAGTGAAAAGGATGAGAAGAAGGATGAGGAGAAACAAAAATCAAAGCGTGGACGACCCCCTCTGAAATCTACTCTTCCATCAAACACATCTTGCAGTTTATCCAAAACACCTAATAGTGAAGGTAAATCAGGAGCCAGAAGTGCACGGAACAACTTGTCAGATTCCTCACCATTACCAAATGGAACAGAAGGTACATCTGGTGCACTCGTGTTCTGGCATGGAAGTGCATGTAAACAGTGATGTAATGCGGTGCATTAATATGACAACTTCAGTGAACAGAGTGCTGTCAGCGGCTTTAAAGTCCTACTTAACCAGTCAGCGTTCAAGCAATATAACAAAACAAATTTTTGGCACAGATTTTACTCTACAAAAATTAATACTTTCGATTTTGATTTTAGCAACACCTCGCAGGCAGACGAGACGTAGCTCAGGAATGTTTGATTCTGATAGAGGATCAAACGGTGAGTGATCTCAGTCCTGTGTATGCTTTTGAGGATTTTTCAGTACCTTTTTGAAAAGAGGTTTGCCTTTTATTTTTTACTTTTTTTTCTTTCTTTTTCTCCCTGTGAATTTTATTGAGGAAGTAGTTGAGCTGACACTGCTGAGGAGCACAGTTTGCTCACAGAAGAGCTATGGTGTGGAAATGACTGTGCAAGTCATTCCATATGCTTTAGCCAGAGCCTTTCAGTCCTGATCTTGAAGAGACCAAATCTGGTGATATAATGATAGTCTTTATTGTGGTAATTAAATCCTCAACCTCAGTACTACCTCATCCAGCGGAGCTGTTAATTATGTACAAATGGCAGCAATATTTTTGGTATTTCTAAGCCTCTGTGAACAAGAACTGAAGTGAAATCACTGTGTCCTTTTAGTACAGGTCCCTGAATAATCTTCTGGTAATGTAATAATGCTTGCTCTGTATATGGTGCATGATTCGTACAATAGTTTAGCAATGAAATGTCCATATCGCGGTGTGGAAGGGTTTGGTGTTTTGGTTTTGGGTTGTTTTTTGTTTTTTTTTTTTTTCTGTTCGGGGGTGCATGGAGGGCAGGTGTCTTGTTTTTTGTTTTTGTAATGTTGGGTGGGGGAGGCAATATCCACAGGTAGATACCAGATCATGGGAATCTGTAAAACTATTTTTGCTACTATAACCTGTAATTTGTTTATATTGGCTTATTTGGGAAATAGTAGTAGTAGAATCATAGAATATCTCATGTTGGAAGGGACCCATAAGGATCATTGAGTCCAACTCCCTGCTCCTCGCAGGACTACCTAAAACTAAATCACATGACTAAGAACGTCATCCAGATGCTCCTTGAACTCTGACAGTATTACTACTATTGTAGTTTCATAGAAATTTAGAGTAAAAATAAGAACTGTAATAAGTGTATTGAATAGCGCAGGATTTTTTAAGTTTGAAATTGTTTATTGCAAACTGATGTTAATACCATAGATTACTGAAAGAAAAGGTTTTGTGTGGTTGAAAAAAGAAATTGTGTTGTAATTGATGATTTAGGGTGCCGTTTCCTTCTTTTTTAAAATTTTTTGCAGACTCTGGCTCATCTGACAGTGAAGCAGATGAGTCATCTGAAAAGAATTTGAATGAAGAATTTTCTCCAGAAACTTCAGAACTGGAAAAAAGTGAAAAACTACATGATGAGAAGCTAGATGAAGAAAACCCAAAGATTCCTCATGCATTGAAAGAAAATGACAGGACTCAAGTACAGCCACTAGAAACACTGAAACTGGAAGTTGAAGAAAGCGAGCAAATTGTTCAGATTTTTGGAAATAAAACGGAACAAATAGAAGAAATCAAAAGAGAGGCTGAAAAATCACCTAAAGGAAAAGGGAGAAGGAGCAAGACAAAAGATCCCTCTTTAGAGAATGCAAAGATTTCACCAGGAAGCCAAGAAGAGGTGGCAAATGAATCTCTTACAGAACCTGAAAGATTAGATATGTCTTCCTTGGACTGTAAAGAAATTTCCAGCACTACTGAAAGTGAAACAGAACCTTCTACGAAAGATAAGAAGCTTTTGAAAAGGAAAACTTTGGAACAGGCATCGCCTGAGAAGAGAAATCGACGAGAGAGTGAGATGGAAGTGCCAAATATTGTATCTGAAGAGAGGACCAATGAATGTACCAGAGCAGAGGAATGTAGAGGGCTGAATGCTGAAGAGTCCCTCCGAACTGAAAACGAGGAAATGCCATCCCTGGTGGCAGAATCGGTTCAGCACAGTCAAGAGCTGAGGAATCAGAACTTTGAACGTCCGTCTGATGAAAATGAGAATGTTCCCTTAAAAGATGAGGATGATGCAATGCCTCAGATTGGTCCTGAAACTTTGCTCTGCCATGAAGTAGACTTGGATGACTTGGATGAAAAGGAGAAGAGCAGTAGTGAAGACACAATATCAGAAAAGCCAGACCCTAATGCTTCAAATTCAAACCCATCTGCCTTACCCCCTGCCGTCCAGTCCAGCTTTTCGGTGGCCTCGCCACTTACTCTTAGTCAGGATGAATCGCGCAGTATCAAGAGTGAAAGTGACATGACTATTGAAGTCGACAGTGTGGCAGAAGAGTCTCAAGAAGGTCTCTGTGAAAGCGAGTCTGCTAATGGGTTTGAAGCCAGTACTACGTCAAGCAATTGTAGTCTAGCCGTGCAAGAGAGAGAGAGCGGAGAGAAAGGTGAGCGTTTCCCGTGAAAAGTCACTCTCTGCTGTAATGATTTCTGAAGTCGTCTTAAGTCTGGTGTTACTTTGCTAAAAATTGGTGGTTTGTTTTGTCTTCTGATTTTAAATTCCTTTGTCGCTTATAAAAAAAAAACGCTTGTTAGCAGCAGAATAGCAGAAATATTTGAGGCATCTGTTTGTTTTTTTTTTTTCCCTCCCTCATTTAGGTCAAAAAAGACCCAGTGATAGCAATAGTGGAACACTGGCAAAAAAAACAAAAGCGTACTCCAAAGCGAACAAGTGCTGCAGCCAAAAATGAAAAGAATGGAACAGGTACATTCCTGGGGAGGGAGAGGGGCAAGGTTATGCTGTCCTAGAAACAGATATAAGGGCCCACTGTGCTCGCTGTTACCCATTATTTCTGTGGGATGGGACTGCCTTGTCAGGGTTTTTCATTATTACGCATCGTTATTATTGGCTGTTAACTGGAGAGAGCTTACCAGCTGCGTGGTAGCAGTGTTACTGGGAAATCTCGTGGCTATTTTTAATTACTTTGTTAGGAAAAACTTTTAATAAAAAACTTTTAATAACTATGTATATTAGCAGTTACTAAATAGTTACAGTTATGTTGATTTTTATATATTGGCTTGGTTATGATTTTGGGAGAGGGGAGCTTGTTCTGAATAGAAACATCTCCTTTAAAGTCTTACGATAGGTGTTTTTCATGGGGAAAAAGGGCATTTATGAAGTACAGAAAAAATGATTGATGCTAAAGAATAACTTTTCAGCAAAAGGAGTCTTATGTGTTTTCATCTCAAGTATGTGACTATTTTTTAACTTGCTATAGAAATCTGGATTTTTGTGTTTCTGTAGCTCATTTTTGGTGATCATTGTATTGAATGAGTCAATATATTTAGGCCCTGTGGCAGCATTGTTATAATTTTTAAATATCAAACTAAAATATTAATTATCTGACATACAAGATTCAGACATATTTAACATGCTCATGTAAAACTTGGCAATTGTTATGGGAACTGAAAATTGCACATATCAGCTTAAAATTTTCTGTTATATGTTAAAGCTTTTATGCTTTTAGTCATGTTTCAGAACTGTTCCTTTAGATGTGTAAAGCAATTTGGTAAATGTACACAATCATGTGCTACCTACCTATATTAATGCAGTTCTAATCTTTAAAAAAGGGATTCTAGTGTCTGCTTTATATTAGAACCCCAAAATATGTGACTTGAGATAGTTAAAAAATGATAGTAATTTTTTTTATGGAAGCAATAAAGAATCTTATTAAAATAAGAATATTAGAGCACTGATAAACTAAAGGCCTCGTCAGTCAGCCCTTGACTTCTCTTGCATTCATGATCAGTACACGTGAGGGTTCAGTGCATGTTGTGTCCGATAAGGTTATACATTGAATCTGACACGGTTTCTCCTTGTGTGCATTCTGGGATCTCCTAAGCAAGAAGGGAACGTTTTTTTCTTAATCATTTTTTCTGACTGTAACTACAATTTTCAAAATGTCAAGGTGGTTTGGGGTTTTTTTTTTGAAGTCCAAATACATTTCTCTTACTGCAGGACAAAGTAGTGACAGTGAAGACCTTCCTGTCCTGGACAGTTCAAGTAAATGTACTCCTGTAAAACACATAAATGCATCCAAACCACAGAAGATTTCTCGATCACCTGCAAGAGTGATTTCCCCTCACATCAAAGATGGAGAAAAGGACAAACACAGAGAGAAACACCACCACCAGAATGCTTCGCCTAGAGTATACAAATGGAGTTTTCAGCTCAGTAAGACTTCTTTAAGTGACTTGATTAGAGGGAATTTAAAAGAAAATTTGTTCTGAAAGAAAAATGTGTAAATTTGGGGATTCTAAATTAGGTATAGGCCTTTTATGGCATAGTTACGGAAGTGTGTTATCTTTCGTGCTACATCTTGTATACTCTTAAGAATTGCATTCCTTTGTTTAAAATCGCCTTGACGAAACTGTTTTTTCTTTTCTTCCCACTTTTAAGATGAACTAGACAATATGAGCAGCACTGAAAGGATCTCCTTCTTACAAGAAAAACTACAGGAAATACGAAAATACTACATGTCCTTGAAGTCCGAAGTAGCAACCATAGACAGGAGAAGAAAACGATTAAAAAAGAAAGACAGAGAAGGTAACTTTCAGATTTGCTTTATGCTTCCCATGAGAAGTTAATGTTCTTGAAAATACGTAACTCAAAGCAACTTGAGTTTTATTGACAGTATTTTTGAAAAAAAAGTGTTATCATCTGTTTATCTTGTTCATATGTATACATATTTAGAAAGAGTATTTGTGGTTTTTCAGAACCTGAACCTCACGAAAACATTCACTGACTATTTTATAACTGTGTATTAGAAACTTGGACTTCCTAGTGCAAGCTCGGTCTGAGTTTTCAATCAGCATAATGACTCCTCTGATTTATCTTTTCAATTGGTCTGTGATGCAGAAAGGGTAAGGTTACTCGCCCAGTTTATGTGAATATAGCAGTGAAAGCAATTGACAAAAAATCCCTGTCAGTTTTCCGTGACCGTGCCACTTCTTTGAGGTCTTTTAAACAACGTAATAACCAAGGAAACCTTCATTCTGACACGTGCTTTGATAATCTGATGCTGATCTGTTGTTCTGTATATTCAGTGTCACATACAGGAGCATCCATGTCATCTGCTTCATCAGACACTGGAATGAGTCCATCATCATCTTCTCCTCCACAAAACGTGCTTGCTGTAGAATGCAGGTGATACACATTTCTCTGCCTTGCCAGCACCTTGCTGCCATGGACATAAATCCTGAAATCCAACCACAGAAAGCACTCAACTGGTTTGACATTGCCAAGTATATTCTGTACACACTTCCACTGCTGGACTGTACCTGTTCTCCCCTCCTACCCTCTTCTTCTGTTTAATTTACTGTTGAGAGAAATTAAGCTCATTGGTAACTGAAGGTTTGTAGGCACAATGTGACATGCTTGTCATTGTGTGTGTTTTTGTTTTGTTTTGTTTTTGTTAATGCAGAGAAAGGGCACTTACCAAATTTGAAAAGTTATGTCCAATGAAGCATTCAGGTGTTCTAGGGAGATCTTAGAAAAGCAAGTGCGCCAAGCAGACATCAGAGTATTATCAAAAAGAATTGAGTAACTGCTGCACTTTCACCGAGCTGTACGTTAACTCTTGGTGAGTAGTTCCTCTTTGTGGAAGCACTTGCTATACAGAACTGCCAAAGTATGTGTTCAGCAATGTGCCCAGTTTTAAAGGTGTAAATGGGACAAAATAAATTGTGAAAGGAAGTGTAGTTGACTGAAAACTACAGTTGTAATAAGTCTTCCACTTTTTATAGGATTTTTGAGCACACAATTATGCAAATATTTTAATGTTTATTAATGTTTACAGTGGAATTGTGAATAGGTTTTCAGTGGACTATCTTATCCCTTGACAAAAATATTTTGTCTTTTTTCTATGTAATTTCAGAGTTTTTATTTTGTTACAAAAAGACGAAAAATGAAATATATAACAACAATGAAGTTATTTAACAAGATTTCTAAAGCTGAAATTTTTGTGTAAAATAAGGTATCTTGCAACTTGTTAAATATATTTATTCAGACATTGGATGTTGTATTTTTATGTATTTTTTAAAATATTAATAAAATTGGAAAAAAAAAAATCTAGGTTAGTTCACTCTTTCGATAAAACATACTTACCAGTTATGGCTCTTACGGAGGTTTTATCCAGTAGCCGTGCCTGTATTTCAAATGGGTCTGTCTACGTATCCTCCACAACATAGATCTGGATTAAGCGGGCATCTGGATTAAACTATGACTTTATTTGGAAACTTTGGCAGTCCTAGTACTTACATTGTTTTGAGGAACAAAATTTATTGGGTTGCCCTTAAGATACTTTGTCACAAGTTATGTTTGCTATACTGCCGAATGAATTTATATCTCCCAAAGTTGAGATGCAACAATAAAGTAAAGCAGCTGTGTATGCTTTGTCTGTGGATTGTCCCACGGGCAGATACAGTTTGTAAATAACTCTTCCAAAACCATGTATTTAAAACAGTTTACATATACATTATGTATAAAAGTGATTTTTTTATCAATTTTTTTATTCATGTTTGTACATTGAAGGGGGTTCTTCGTCCCTTTTTCTGTGTTTAATATGCTGTAGAGTAATAACATAGATGCTCTAGACTGTATATCAGGATATTCTGGTTCACACGGCAGAAAGTCAGAACGAAACACTAGTGATGGCGTAGCATTACTAAAATTGATGTTTCTTGAAATTTCATTTTACAACATTTGTCAACTTGTGATTCCAATTCCTTCCATTTTCGCAGAAAATTAAAGAAAAAGTACTCTTGTAAATGCACTTTTTCTGTCTTTTCTTAAGCAAAGCAGAACTATTTCAATGTAAGATAAATATGGAGCTCACTAGACAGCATTAATAAAGGCCATGTTTTAAACATAGGCTTTATATTCTATTTTTATTTAAGTGATTGTTCTTGTAAATGTCTGGATTTACCTAAATAGGAAAATTAATCTCCATAAATTGTTGTAAAGACTTTTTTTCAGAGCTAACTTTTACTGTTAATCTTATCATAGCTATGAATAAAAAGCAATACTCATTTAAAAGGAAATAACATGGGTCACATTTTCTCAGATTACCTTCCATGTTTAATATTTGCAGAAGTAAATTTTAAATTCGGTGAAATAATAGAATTAATTATATCTTATGCAGATATCTAACCTCTGTCTACAAACTGTGTGAGATCTTAAACAGGCATATACACACACTCAGCATGCACAGATGATGGATGAGCTCTTAACCGTCTGTACTTCAGGACAGATGTTCACAGCGTGTACACTGACTGCTTCTCCTCATCTCTTAGGAATGTTTAAAATATTCCCTGGAAGACTGAAGGTATGGTCCCATGAAACACGGCAATCCATTCTTAACAGATGTTTGCTCCTTGACATAGAGAACTCGCTTCCTTATTTCCTCTTTCCACCTCCTTACCTTCCACTAGTACTCATCAGACAGACAGACAGACACCCACCCACACCCCCCACGCCTCCCTAGTAACAACTGACTTGACTCTTTGGCAGAGAACTAAACCTGCGAGAAAAGGCAGACTTTCTGCCAAGCCACTGGCAAAGCCTCCGGCATGTTACTGATTTCCTAGTTTTATCTTTCTGGCAAGAAGCGTATCAGTTAGCCGGATTATTCAGTAGATGTTTAAATTAGTTTCTTAGGACATTTAAAAATACCGTAGGGAAAAGAAGATTAAGGTTATAATATGGGACTATCCTGTACTAAAGGTGAAATCAACAACAAACCCTGGTAGGACTTTCATTTCTAACTCTACTATAATCCCCTTATTTCTGCTTTCTTGACATAAACTAAATGCCAACATGTCTTCCAATGCCTTGAATGAACATTTATGCTGTTGAGGACGCAGTAATTACGATTATACTGAATTGGGATTTTTTTTTTAATAAAGGATTAGATCTCATGTTTGCAAGAGCAATCAAAAATAAAGCACTCTTGGCAGGCTTCATGCTGTTCTTCTGCCTTCTAATCTTTTACAGTTTTTCTCAAAATGATGTATGTTATTTCAAGCTTAGTTAGGAGGTTAAAAAATATATATAATTAAGATTATGGGATCAAACACTGTTAGAACTGTTAAAAAGAACAGGGCTGTAAGAGAATTCAGACTCTCCCCCCTGCCTCCTGCAATTGATACAAAGAACTGTCAGATTTCTGTCAGATTTATTATTTTTGTATGAGCATGTATCTGAAAGTTGGAAAAATCTTGGAACACTTCCATTCCAAGGACATAAGGTAAGAAAAGGTTCATTGCCCTACTTGTGTTAGTTTTTACTTTCTTTCCATAAAGTATACCAACTACGTGTATACTAATGAGTTCTCTCTAATGTGTAACTTTAGCAACACCCAGTTAAAGCTCCACTTGTTTCTGGCTCCTCCATCAGATGGCTTGTGTTTGAGAAACCTCCTCTTGCTTAATCAGTTTGAACAGATCAGGCAGGAGAAGCAAAGATGTCGGAACAATAACAACAAGCCATTATTTCAGCAGAGGATAAACAGATTGACAGTAGTAATTATCAGTGAAAGGAAGCATAACAAGGGCAAAGAGAAGTGTGTATCTTCATGAAGCACAATGTATCTGACCTTCACGGGGAGCAGCAAAGGCCTTTCATTTGAAGGACAGCAGTAGAAGAGAAAAGGCGATTAAATCACTTTCTTCACTGTTTGTGGTACTTTGCACAAGTTCCACTTGAATCTAATTTTTTCTAAAGATGCAGTATTAGAATAATCTAGGCAGAAATTTTTTAAATGGATATATATTCTTATTTTAAGTGTAGGGAGCCACATAGTAATGGCTACCACAATTACACAGGATGGCTTTGATGGGGAGCTGGAAAGAGAATCTGAATCGTTGGATTGTCAACTCCTGCGTCTCAGTCAGACTATCCACCCTTCAGAGAGCCGTCTTTCTCCAGATAGGTTTGTCAACCAGATGGAATTTCACATTTAAAAAAATGAATATTCTTATAAAATGTTCTTCTTTTCCCTGTTAAAAATATGCTTGGATAGCTGAGGCAGCCAAATGGGTTTTCTGGGCAGCGTTTACTGGAATTCTTTTACAGCAGTAAGTGTAAGAAATGCTGCTGTGCTCTTTTTAGGAAAAGAGCATGTTTGGTTTGATCGCTTGACACAAATCCGACAGATGAGCTGAAGACATATACAAGCTGAAACAAAAGATGAGTGTGTTAACAAAAGTATGTCAAGCTGTTTACTTCACTGTGCCCTCGTGTTTTGCAGATATTGTGCACTAAAATCTTGGTTATATTTATTTCTCTGTACTTGGGATTTTATTATTTGCTACAATGTGCAGGACAAAGACTACCTCTGGAGATGTGAGGAACATTAATAAAGCAGTGGAACCAATGGGGATGTTGCCAGAGACTGACTCATTGCAATTCCAGGGCTGAGGAAAAAGACATTTTATAATTAGCTCACACTATTTATCAAGCTATTGCTCTCAAATTTTGAGAAAATCTGTCATTCTACCATATTATCTTCCACCAAATAGGACGATTCTTTAAGAGGTCTCTGGGAGAGTTTAAAAGTATTCACGTTTATTAGTTACCACTAAGTAGCTGGTATTTATTGGGGGTTTTTTGTTTGTTTTGGAAATCTGTGAATTCCCCAAGTTCCATGAGCATTTATTAGTCTCATCCATTGCTTTGGAGGAATATGTAAATTAAATTTTTTGTGTTAAAGTGTTATTGGTCTAAATAGGCACTTGTTTTAATGCAGTTGAGTGGTGGATTTTGTGATTAGTCACAGCCCAATGACAAATACTCGCTGCATTGTCATTTAAAGAAAACTGAAAAGATAAGGCAATCTTAATTGTGAGAGCAGACGATTTCTCACCCTTTCTAAGAATAGGACTTTCCTGGCTTCCTCTTTGTTTTGAATTATCTCAGCCCTGTTAATGTTGCTATTTCTGCTGCTTCCCATTTTCAGAGAAATCCTACTTTCTGCTTTGGAGCAGGGCTGTGCTGGTTGGTTCTGCTTCAGGTCTGCAACTACCTGCTATTTATATTAGCTAGTACCCTTACACTGTTGGTTGTCCTATACCAATATTTTTTAAAGGTAAAAATTGTCTGTCTTTGTTTCATGACACTTGGCTTTAATTCATCAGTATGTCTACTCATTATGCAAAAAACAGGGAAGCATTGCGATGCTTACTTTCTCTGTTTCGTTGCTTGCCAGCAAAGAAAATCAGCACTAGAGCTCCATTGCAGCTGTGAAAACGTGCAGGTTGTTTATCAGTAGCCTGTTTGCTTTAACTCTCACTCTGAGCCTTGCTGGTGAGGGACAGTTACGTGTTACTGGCGATGTCTCTCTCTTTCCCTGCTCGTCGGACTAACCCAACAACATTTCCATTCCAGCCCTGTCAGTGTCTTCAGCTATTTCTAAACTACTCCTCCTCGGATCCCTCATCTGGGTACAGCTTGACCTAATTTGCCAGGATCCTGCCAGCTATGCCAGTTACGTAAGGACGGGTAAGATGTGGAATTCGTATGAAATACTTTGTTATATTGCACAAGGGTGTGGTGTTGTTTTTTAATTTTTAACAAGCCACTTGTTTACCTGTATGCGCAGCTTAAAACCGTATGGCTCATTCATTTCCTGAAAATTACTTCCCTTAGGAATGGGTAAGCTTCTAAAGCTATTTAAAGAAGAAAAAAAAAACAAAACCCAAACACTTGATTCCTTCTGCTTACACTCTGCTTCCCACCCTGCGAGTGACTACCCTGTGCCATCCCAGCAGCTTCTCCGTGCAGTACTGCTCCTTAGCGTCAAGTCCCCGCTTGCCTGCGTTCGGTCGGGTCTCTTACAACTGTTGGTTTTTACACTCTTGTTTTTCCTCTTTCGTTTCAGTTTATGGCCCTGTCACGGCGGCGGCTCCAGCTCTGCTGCCTTCGCACCGCTGGCCCCCACAGCCAAGCGGAGCCTCTCCTGCCATGGCTTCGCCCTGGTCACCTTTGTCACCTGCCGCAGCATTTCGCGCCTCTTTGAGGCACCCTCCCTCCGTGCCCTGAAGGCAATAAAAACCTGTGAGAAACCTGTGGGGTTTTTTCCTTCCTCCGCACACACGGACTGCAGGACCCGCCCTCCCCCTGCCCGGCACGGGGGTCCGCAGCGGCCCGTAGCTCTGCTCAGGTTTGCGCCGTGGGTCCCCACGCGTGTGAGGGAGGAGTTACCGAGAGGGCTCCCACCGCCCCAGCCCGCCCTCCTCTCCGCCACCGCGGCCCCTGCCCAGGCGGCGTTTCAAGAGCCGCCACCGCCCCCAAAGGGCGAGGCGGGAGCGCGGTGGCTGAGGGGGCGGCGGCCGCCCGGGGCGCGGTGCCCTGAGGCGGGCGGTAGAGCCGCCGCTCCCGCCGCCATCGCGTTGCTGCGGCCGGCGGCGCGGGGGTGGCGGCGGGCTGTGCCCTCCCGCCTCAGCGGCCGGCCCAGGCCAGGCCGCCGCGCTCCCCGCTGAGGGGAAGGGGCCCTCCGGGGGGATGGCCGATGGACGGGATCCCCACAAAGGGCTGGAAGAGCCGGTAGGCCCCGAGGGAAGAGGCGGCAGGACTGAAGCCCCACAGCTCTTCTCCTTGGGCCCCACCGCTGTCCGCAGGGGATCCACGTCCTCCGTGGCGCACAGAGGTGCTTTCTCCCACAGATCTAAGTAGGCCCTGCAGCAAAAACTCGGCAGGAGAGGCAGCCAACACGCCTTTCCTCCCGATAAGGTGGTTGCAGTGTGCCTTGGTGCGAAGGAGGCTTGAAACCCTCTTCTCTCAGCTGCGGCTCCACAGAGGGTTCCCGGTGTGTCCCTGGTGCAGCAGCACTCACAGAAATTCAACATGTGCTTGGGGGAAAGAGAGGGGAAGCGGGTCCCCAGTTCTATCTCCTAGTAAGGACAGGATCTGTGTAAAATACAGAAATAGCCACCAACTGGATTTCTACTTGGATTATTTGAAATTTAGATAAGCTCCACTTCATGTTACATAAACAAATGGAGATATGTCAAGTATACTACCTTAAATGTTTACACAGTAAGCCCAGCTCCCTCTGTAGTCCTCTCACTTTCCCTCAGATTAGAGAGGACCTGAGGTACAGAATAAAAAATTCCAACCAGCCATGGTCAGTTCAAGCATTTGTGTAAGTGTAGACTTTTTTTGTTAGAGTGATGTAGCGTCTTTCATGTCTTTCAGTTACATCTGTTTCTGTATGTGAGACATCCTGGGAAAACAGACTTGACCATCATTTTACAGTCCTACAGTCCTGAACTACTAAAGCTTGACTGTTGAATGCTCCCTGTTGTGTTTACAGAAAGAACCTAACGCCAAAACGCTAAGGAGCATGAAGTTAAGGTAAAACATAATTTAAAACAATTCTAATATTTAGCAGAATTGTAACTTTGAGTTCTTTTAATGCTGACTTCTTGAAACTCAAGGTGCAAGCATAATACAAGTTTAGGTGTCACAAGCTCTAACTGCTTTTACAGGTTTGAGAGTTTGGGCCAGACTCATTCAAGAAATTTTAGAGCTGAGCTTAATGGACTTCCCAAGATTTGAACTAGATTCCTCAAGTGCTGTGTGCTGACTTCCTAACCTAGCTAATAGAAAATGCTGAAAAAAAAGAGCTGTTGCTTAAACTCCAGTTCTCAGAGTTAGGTATTTAAGAGTACAGAAGAATGCCTCCTTGCACTGAAGTCACAGCCACGATCTGTCTCTGGGCATTAGGTATTTAACCCACACTTTCCTAACAGAAGATTACAGTCACATCCTTTCCCTGCCTTCCAACAGAGAGCTCAGCAGTTGAAGCTCTCAGCAGGGTTACAGAAATTAGGACTTTGCTCCTATCCTCTAGAGAATTCAAGGAATCTCTATTATAATCTTCCAGATGATTGATCTGATCACTTGTGCCAGTACCACTGATGTAGCAGGCATTCTGGAGCAAGGCTCTCATTTGACCCTTCCTGTTGAAATTGTTCTATTTTCTGTGGGCTGACTAGTAATTGCATACTTTTCTAGCGTTTTGGTTCAGACACTCATTTCAGAAGGAAGGATCCGTGTTCCTGTCTCTGCTGTAATGAACGTCACCTCCAAATGAGTGTCTGTTCACTAGCCCAGTTTCATCAAGCCACTGTTCGGCAGGGTGCACTTTTGTTGCCTTCTCTCCAGCCCAGCTCACTTCTTTCACTGCCTTCTCAGTACTCCTTCCTCAGCTGCACTCCGTTTTTCACCCTTTGCTCCTCCTTCCGTCAGCATTGGTTCCATTCCTGGCCCTAACCTAATATGCCCCATCAAGGTCATTCACATACTTCCACAGACCTTATCTTAAATGCCGTTGCCTTTCAGTTAGGACCCAGAGACAAAGCTGTATTCTTATTTTCATTCTGATTTTGGCTGTGCGTTTCATTATGCCACACAAACTTGAAGCTATTTGAGAGGAGGAATGGAGAACACTCCAGATCAAGCTACATCGTGGAGGTGAGAATCCTCCACTGGGAGGGAAAACACGCAGCCTGGCCTGCCTTTGCAGACATTCCCAGCTTTCAGAGGGGACATCATCCAGGCACTGTAGAAATACCGATTCTTGCATTTGCAGTTAAGTATTTTTGAGAATTGGGTGCTAGGAGATCTCGCTGTAAGGAGGAAAAATCAGCTGCAACACTTCTTTGACAATACATGCTGATAAAACCTGTGTGAGAGGCACCAAAACACTTCGTTGTCATGGATCATTCTCAACCCCCAAGTCCTGTTAACAAAATCTTACGGGGTGCTGTTCTCTAAATAACATGATTTGAGCCAGCCATGGGGCTGTGCTAACTCATCAAGGAAGAAAGGGGAGTCAAGGCTCAGCAAAGTAAGTTAACCTTTTATGAAAGTTTTCACTGCTGCTTTTTGCACCACCTGGATGCTTTAGTTACATGGATGCACTTTATTTCCCAGCTAAAATATATTTGCATCATCTTTCTTCAGTCAGTCACCTGGATTGAAAGCTGTGGAAAGGTAGCACCATTTTTTGAGTGGAACAGAGCTGGGACAAGACTGGTTATCCAAGAGTCAGCCAGTGACTCCATCTTTATCTGCATCTTTGTGCAGTAACATTGCAACTTATTTTCCACTCTAGTTAGCTTTGAAATAGTCATAATTAACAGGCACATCAGTAAACAAACCACAGACGCTATAAGCACATTGCTTCTGTGGAAGTCAGTAGTTTTTGCCCAGCCAGCTTCATACCAGGGTAGCAGGTATCCACCCTGTGCTCATACTTCCAGTCACACTTTTCATCCCACCTGTTTGTTTTAGTGAGCACAGGGAGAGGCAGGGGGATGTGACATCTAATTAGATTTTAAGAACACATGTTTTCCCTGGATAACCATGGGTTAAGGCAGCTTTAAAACTGAAGTAAAAGGAAACTGGGGAACCTGAAAGCGAGTAATTTATTAACTAAGGCCCTCTAACACTTGCTTAACCTTTAGTACAGTAAATGTCTTAACAAATATTTCAACATCTTCCTACCCCCAAATCCCCAAACACAAACATGAGGGAAAACCATGACTTTTTTTTTCACCCCCTCCCCTCACTTCAGCCCCAAGCAGCTTTGCTCAGAAGACACAAACATCTTTCAAACCTATCACTTTTAAACTCTTCAGTCACTTTTCTGAGCAACTGCTCTCTTTGCACACTGAGACACAAAGGAAAATGGGATAATTTCAATCATGCTTTACTTTCAAATGTTTAACAAAGACTGCTTTAAAGAAAACCTTAAATCTTTACTATGGTTATATTATTTCTAATTGGCTATAACATTTGTGGCATAATTGTAGCAAACAATCTAGACATTATTAGCCTGTTATTCCTTTGAAAAAAGCAGGACATTGGAGCCTTGGTGCCTTATTTGGGCTCTTTTTTAGCCTTTACTATTTTAGAGTTGGCTCTTAGCCATCTCCAAGGTGACCAAGCATGCATGGGCTACATAGGAGAGAGCTGTATATGGCTAGTACAAAACACATTAAATGAGACTGTAGGAACATACTACTTTCTTCCACCTTAGAAAGGCATATGAACAGATTTCTGTGGAGAGCTGGGGCAGCTTTAAGCAGCAGCAAACAGAGCCATGTCCAGCGCAAGTGGCAGGTGTCCTGTGCTGCCGTCAGGGCTAGTAATCCACAGCCTGGATAGCTGAGGGTTTCAGTAGTAAAAGAAAACACACAGGCAGGAAATCATTCTTTCAAACTGCTGCTGGAAATAAAAAGCTACAGAGAAGGTAACAACAAAAAAGCATGTGGGCAGGCTTCCTGCCATTTCTGTTCCTTATTGTTGCCCTTCTACCCAACAACAGACCCTGGCAGCTGACATGAAATAGCTTTGTTTCAGTCTTCGTCGCTTGAAATCTCAAAATCGATATGATAATCCTGATGTTCGGTTCCTTTTGTTACTGTATTTTATTAGTTAGAACTAAAGTAAAATGTGCCTGTTTGTTAGCTATCATTCTGCTGTACTAACAACCTGAGTGCAGGATTTCAGCTAGAGATCCTTTCAAAGGACTGGTGTTCTTTCTAAACCAAAACCACAACATCAGAAGAGTTAGCTTTCACAAACTTTTCTCTACGCTCATCTAGCAGCAGAAGAGACATTGTTTTTGTGCATACCTTGTACTGTCTGTTGGCATTGACACAATTAAAGGAGAAAGCTGCCAGCAAGCTCAGTGCTTGGAGTGCATCATGCTTGCACCAGGCAGGGAAGCTGGGTTTGGATGACCCTGGGGTTCCCTGAGGGAAACGAGGAGTGCCTCAAGTTGCCTTGGGCACCGGTGCTGCTGATGACACACTCCTGTCCCTTGTAAATGACCTGGTTACAAGGCAAACATAACCTAGGGATAAGCTGGCAGAGCATCCCTGCCTACCTCAACTCATTAGCTACAGCAGTTGTCTGCCGTTTACAACCACCATTGGCTTGATGCACGAATCATCACCATCCAGCACTCTAGGAGAGTCAGAATGATCTCGAGGCTCTGCGAGGGTGGCTCAACCCAAGTTCTTCCCAAATGAAGAGAAATAACACCTTCACAAATCCCCAGCTGCTGAAACAGTCACTAATTGCGTTATCTATCAGCAACTTAAAGCAGCAATGAACGAGCAGAACTCTGTGGCGGGTGAGGAGGAATGAGACCACAGCAAACAAAACACTACTCAAGCAGTGTCCTAAAAATGTATCTTTGGAAAGAACATACATACAACTGTACAGTTCGCATTTATTTTACTTGAATTAAATAAAAAAGTGTATTTCCCATATTACACTTTTTTCCATCTAAACCAGTGGTAGCAGAAAGGAAGTATAACCCTCCCACCACCCTTGGAATTTAAACATACCAGTCTGTGGGCCCTGGAAAAGTTTGTATCAATATTACTCCATTGTAGAGTGAAAAGGACCTCAGAAACAGACTCCATTGCCAGTCCACCATGACTAACTTCTTGTTTAACCCTTTGCGGTTTCCACTGTCTGAATAGCATCTAGAACTCTCTTCTGAGTTGCTGGACATACATCCTGACAGTAGAAAATCCAAAACGGGTTCTTGCCCAGTGAATACTGGCACTGCTTGTAAAGTCTGAACAGAGTGCTCTTGTCTAACGAGGCTGGCCAAGCAGTCCTGCTTTAGCTGCCAGAGCTTCGTTCTGCTGAATATGGTACTCCTGAAATCTCATGGAGATCCTTTGTGTCATTTTTAAATACTTCTGTAGGCAGTGGTCTGAGCAAGTCATCTAGAAGAAGAGGGAAACAGAACAGTAATTAAAACACTTCCCCAAACAGGACCCAAAATATAATCATATACAAGGATAAACAGTTAGGTGACTACATCTCATATTCTGCCTTAAGCTCTCAAGATGAGGGCCTAATTGTGCACAGCCTCTCTGTGTAGTGGAAAATGTGAAGCTTAGTTTTTTGAGGGATGTCTGAAACGTCTTTTAATATTCATTCTCAAGTGAAAGTCTTCATGGAAAACATCTCAGATTTAGGAAACACTACCATTTCATCCTTGGGCTCCTCTTATGAAATTAAAGTATATAAAGCATTTTATTTTGCAATAAATACTAAATCTATTAAATTAGTATCTTTTTTAAATTCTGTTTACAAACACATACTATTTTTGACAGCCAAATACAGTCTACTATGTGCTAGCTCAGTTTAACCTTTTTTTGACCTTGTTCCTATTGGCTCTATCAGTCTTCTTGTACTTTTTTGGTTAACCTTCACAAAAGCAACCAGCTTCTGAAGTTCTATCAGTCAGCTGGACAGGGAAAGAAATACCAGGGCCTATTCCACACATGGTATTATTTTTTAAAATTTAGAGGGTTGTTGGGTTTTTTTTGGTTGTGTGTGGTTTTTTTTTCTTTAAGTGTAGAGAAAGAGTTATGAGATCTATTTCTGAGCAACAGTTCTACCAATTGGATATTCTGTATCATGGCTCTAAACCTTGCTATCACCGTAAAAGTTAAATTTAGATAGAAAGGAAAGACAACCGCTTTGCATGATTACTAGAAAAACAGAAATTGCTTTGATTCTGCTCAGTATAAAGGGATGTGGAAATCTGAGAGGCTGAAAATGGACAAGACAAAAAACACCATGCAGCTATGCACACCACCCACCACCGCCCTTCTCTCTCCTTGACCTGGCATCAGCTACAGCAAAACCTGTTAAGCGGGAGTTAAGCCTGAGTAGGAAACAAATTCTGGAACTACCCCAAGCCACTTCTCCCAGCGGGTGTGGTATTTGTGATACGGTGCCTGGGGAAGTCTAGACTTGCAGTGCAGACTTGCTGCAGGGAAAGAGGTCAGAAGCTGTTTTTTCAAATGTAGAATCTCAAAGGAGATTCATGGGAGTATTCATCTCAAATATTTAATAAGAAACTACAACTTTAAATAGGAACATAGGAATTTCCATACCAGATCAGACCAGTGGTCCATCTAGACCAGTGTCCCGTTTCCAGCAGGGGCCAGAGCCAGATGCTCTGCAAGAAACCCTGTAATGGATAATTACGGGCAAAATTTCCCATAAGAAAGTCTCTTCCTAGCCTCCATCATTAACAGATGGCTCCTGTACTGCCAGACATGGCCCCTTTGCAGATCACAGAAGCAAAAAAAAAAAAAGCAGATCAGAATCTTAGAATATTTCTTGGATCTAAATAATCTTTTAATTCCCCCTCCAATGAGCATGCTTCAGTTTTGGATCCCAGGTCTTTAATGAAAGACGATATGAACTGTTATTTTTAAAATATTCTGGTTACACTTTGAGTAACAGAAGAAAAGTAAAATCCTCTACTGGAAATCAAGTATCATCCCAGAAAGGTAAAGAGGTTGTGCCGCTCACACTTCTGTCAGTTCTGTTAACTGACACTCCTTGTATTGTTCAAGCAATTCAAAATGATTTGGTAAAAGACAGTAACAAGACCTTATCCGAATAATTCTGATCTCCTCTAGTCAATAAAAATTCCACTAAAGCAGATGCAGAGAAGATCAGGGAAACAAGGAATCTGTCTTGGGAAGCCAAGAGAGTTTTGTTTAGCGCAGCAGAACAAAAGCTGAAAGGAGACATGATTTTTGGCTGCGCCAAGGAGTTAAACTCCAAGGAGGCAGAAAATGCTCAAAACCAGTGGTTTGTTTAAAACGTCAGGTTTTTTTTGCCTGCCAGCAGAGTCAAGCAAAGGTTATTAGACTTTTAACCAACAAAATTATGAGATTCTGAAACAGCCTCACAACAGGAGAGGAGAGGCAAAAAACATGCAACTAATCTTAGCAAGAGGTTAATCTTTTTTTGCAGATATGTGATGGAGCTCCTGCAATGCAGAGAAGTGGATTTAACAGCCAGAGCTTTGGAGGCCTGTGTTTCTATGACTCACTAAAATGCAGGGAATGTGGGTAGGTAAACAAGTATTTCAGTAGGATTCTACCTTCAAAGAACAAGATGCCGGCTGTAGGTGGGCAACTTCCGCGTCCATGAAGATACCACCCATCAGAAGCTGAGGCACAAGAACCTCCACGGATAGCTCAGAGGACGAAATACACGGAATTGCAATAAGTAGCCAATACTCACCGCGAGATCGGGAAGATTCCCTCTGTATGTACATACTGAAAAGACGACAATGACAAAACCTCAAGAGGTCCTAGCCCACAGTTTGTCTGTAGCTGGTGATCTAACACATCAAAAGCATTTGGCTTGCTTTGTTTGGTGGGTTTCTTTTTGTAAGCAGACTGTTGGTGTGCAAAGAAGTACTTATCTTTGGAGAAGCAAAACCAGAGACAAGCTATTCCCCTTCCTTCCGCTAACTTGCTTGCTTTCTCACTTGGAAGCTACGTGCCAGACACCTATACTCCCCTAAGACTGCTAACTAGCTTTTTAGCTAGGTGAAAGATCAAAACTGTCTAAGTTGCCTCTGAAATTTGAATGCTACACAGCAATTCTACCAAAGGGTCATTAAAGCACAGGAAACATTTACCTACCTCTTCTGGTTTAACCTCTCTGCTAGTGAAATCCTTTATGCAATCCAGGAAGCAGTTTTCTGTGAGTTTATTGTATGTTCCAAGAAACTCCTTGAACTATAAATAAAAATTGAACAATGAGTATTAAAAAAATTCTACATGAATTTTTCTTACACACAGCTGCGTGGGCCATCTGGTGACACTAACGTTTAAAGGACAAGTCACTAGAAAAATTTACTATCAGTCAGAAGATTTCAGGACCGAATGCTGTTAGTACTCAAATCAGATACTGTAATACTATGTCTTGTCGATGGTCAAATGTTTAAATTTTGGTTGCTACAGAACTAGTCTTAACTCAGATAACAAACTTTTTGTCCTTCTCCATGCCCTACACCTTTTACTCTATGTGACAAAGTAACACAAGATCTTCAAAGCCACCACTCGGGAATCCAGCATCTTACCTGCTTGATCTGATCAGATTCCGATATTTGTCCAGCCATATTCTACCGCCTGTGAGTCACTCACCTAGACTGAAGATAAAAGTCGAGTTTCACAAAAAAGCATACATAAGAACTGCAACATTTGACAACAAAATAGAATTGTATACATTCTTGAAGTGTGTTTAAATGCAACTCTGGGAGCAAACTTTCAAGCCATCCACTTGAAGGAAAGTTATCTATTTGAAATGTATTCAGTTAAAAGAACATCCAAGATAATTCCAGGTATGAAACCTTCCCAGATCCACCTGTTAACTGCTGTCCTTTAAACACTTTTTAAGCATTTCAAACAGCTAAAGTGACTTTAAAAAAAAAAAAGGTATTTTATAAATACTTTCAAACTTACAAAGTAAAACTAGGGCAGGAGTGGGGGGAAAAAGCAAGCTAAAACATTCTCTAGCCTTATGGTTTCAGTGACTTTAGATGTCATCTGTAAAAACAGCACAGAAAAAAGGCAAGTATAAAGTGGTAGCCATGCTGAATAGACGCGGCATCAGCCAGCTTGCATCAGAGCAGCAGACGCCTGGTTTCTATGTAGCCGCATTCTCACCAAACACTAAACTAGAGCAAATGTTCTGGTCATTGAATATAGTGAATTAAATGCAAGAAAACATAAAAGAATGAGAATTGCCTTAAAGGAAGTGAAACAGACAAAGAGAAAGGGAAGAATGAACAGCCATGGATCCAAGAATTTAAGCCAGCATCCTCAAGGAAGACTCACATTCCTAATCCAACATGGTAAACAAGTTAAGGCTTGAAAGCGTCCCTGCAGGCTTACTAGAAGAATACTGAAAGCTAGTCCTCCTTTTCCCTTAATTTACATATTATCTGAGACCTCTCACAGATGATAGTGCAAGCTAATATTACACGTTGACGAGAACAAGGTCCTTCAGTTGAATTCACATCAACTTGTGGAAGGAAAATTAGCACTGAAATGTAATCACTTTGTGAAAAAAGTTTATTTAACCCTTTGGGAAGGGCTACTTACAATTAATTTTGTATTATGCTTTGCTATATTTTGAGCAAGACATTCACGTTTTAGAAAGCTTAAACTATTCCAGTCTCTGGGCAGGGGGAAGGGAGAGGGTAAGCAAGCCTTCTGAACAAGAACAAAAAGACATTAATAATTATTTCTACAACAGAAAGAAAACTAAGCAACTAAAAATAGCACCGTGGGGCTCTCGCAAGCACGCACTCTCCCTACACCCCCTCCCAGTAGCAGAGCGATTATAACATCTGCCTCTTAACATTACACTTCATCCCTACACAGGGAGACAATTCAGGGATTGAAGGTAACGAGCACATATGATTCTTGGATTTAAGACGCATACCCGCATGACCAAGAGTTCCTTGTGGGTAGACAGGTCGCACAGGTTACTCCTAAGGGGAGCCTACACAATATGGTTGCTCAGAAGAAACAAGGCGTTACTCAGGTTAATGTAAACCTCTAACTTGTTTTAGGAGAAGCGGACATGACTGTCATGTGGGACAACAGCTAGTGAAAACGGATGGCAACTCCACTCATTTCTCAGCCTGTTAGAAGAAAAATCAGTGACAATTCTATAAAGTCAGTTGACGTAGATTATTAAAGAGAGTTAAACCCCACAGAGAACAGGAAAGACTTTTGTCCTCTCCCAAGCACAGAAAGCCAAAAGCTTCAACTCCTGTCAGTGCCATTTTCTCACACTTAGTATTGCTTCCTTATGCTTGTTTATAACAAGCTTGATGGTTTGTTCTTCTGCGACTAGTGCAGCAAGCTTAGAATTACAGATTTACTGAACTGCAGTTCCACAAAGCTTTTACACTTGCACTTGGGAAACAGCTCTGATTCCAATCAGCACAGCAGCACTATCTGATTTTAAGTGTCTGAAGCACTTGTCCCCCTACAGGTATTTTACACTTCCGACACAGCAGGCAGTGAAATTACATGGCTCTGCTGCACCTCCTTCAGCAGCTACAAATTACAGGCAGCTGCCTTAACATCTAAAAATGCACTACCTGAACATTCCCAGAAATGTGCGTATCTGGTTTAATTCCTAAAGTATGTCAAGTGTATCATTTCAAGTTTTTATTGCTGTTTGTCCCCGTTCCCTCCAGCCTATGAAACAAGCAACAAAGTGATGAAAGAGCCCGTCACAGGGCTTGGCACCTTGACTGACACACTACACAGCTTCTTACATAGCTGCTCAAACAACTCCAGCATGCTTCAGGCTTAAGCCTACGCAGCCTGCGTTACCTTCCTCTGGGTTAAATGTCATTTGAAAATTCAGCATTGCACTTCTAAACATGCCACACTGAAGGAGGCAGATTATCTCTGAGTAAAGCTCCCCAACAAGGGCCACATGCTCTGGATGTGCTGGTTCACCAGGAAAGCAGCAACAGCTGGGAAGTCTCCCTTCTTGAAGTGCCCTGGAGCTCTTCCAAATAGGTTTTGATGTTCTAAAGAGACCTTCTTTTAAGATAAGCCTCTCTGAGCAAAATTAGCAGTTAAGGCTAACTTGAGGTTTTGATTTCTCTTAGTTAGGCACAATGGATTTTCCATCCTCTTTCCAAAGACAAAGGCTTTAGCCTATTCAGACCTATTCTCTAGGCGAGATCCACCCCAGCTCCCAGCCCTGTTTTAAAATCTGTAAAATGCTTCTAATATTTGCTTCTGCTGCAGCTGCCACTCCCATTGCCATGGAAACATGAAATCGCTACAGAGCAACAGCTTTTTTTTAAAAAGGTAAGTCTAGTTTATTCAATAAAAACAGTGAGTAGGTTAAGGATTCCTACCTAACCTGGGTCAATCATCTATCTGTTCCCACAGCAGGAGGAACAGGAGCCAGAACTCTTCTAAAACTTCTCATCTGTGGGAATACAGCTTCCCCAGGTGCATCTCCAGACCTTCAGAAGCAGAGGGCTCGTGAACCTGACTCCTAAGCACTAATAACTGGAACAGAGCTTTTGATCAGTATTACTGCACGGCTGGGCGGCTGCAAAGCCCGCCTCCATTGAGCAGCCGGAGTTCTTACAGGTGAAGCCTCCACTGTAAACTGCAGCGAGGAAGGTTTTGGTTTTTTTTTCCAGTGATGTAATCAACATTCATGTCTATTACCTAATCTTGAGTCAACAGTATCCTTCCCCATGGAAACTAAACAAGCCCTGTGTTTTGGGGTTTTTTCCCCAACCTTTTTGCAAGAAGCTGCATTTTATTGGGGGAGCGGTCTGTGGAGACACACCAGAAATCCATCACACTTGTTATCCCACTTACCTAAATTAGGTGTAGGTGCTACCTACTCTACACATCCAAGGCTGTAATTGTTTTTAAACCTTCACTTCCAATTGTATACACAGAACACCAGGAAAGTGTTTCTGCGTGTGCATAAAACGGACAAAGACTAAAAATATCAAGTCAAAGAAATGTGTCAAGATAAAGCACCCACAGCTTGTAGAGGAAGCTTTTTTTTGTTATAGTTGGGAATTGCCAGGGTAGAACTTGACTGGCATCAGATTAAAAAACCTCATTGATTTAAAAAGCTCTTTTACTGAAGCTAATCAAATACCTTTGAAACCAGCAGGCTGCTAAACTAATCACGTAAAATTTGGGGCAAGAGGCAATTTAACACTAAACTCCCGGTGCCGCATGCCTGCAGCAGTAAGGGCCCTGCGCGCCCCCGGGAAGGCAGAGCTGGTCTGTCCCCCGCACCCGGAGCAGGTCCAGCCACTCTCCTTCTGAGCGGTGCTTGCAGTGGGGTTACAGAAGGGCTCGCTTCTCGCCCCGCACACTACAGTCAGAGGCACATGGCGAGATGGGACGGGGCTGGTCGGAAGGTGGCTGGATAACAAGCTGTACCTGGTGCACAGTTATTATAACTCATGATCTCGTGGCCATGGGCTAGACGCTGCTCTGAAGGAAAAAGTCAATGACAGAAAAGGTCTCCTAACACCAAAGGCGAGTTAACATAGCGAGTCTGAAATCAGACTCCCCGAGAGCCTCTTTGAGCAGACTGAGCACACGCAAGGGGGTCTGTCCTGAGAGAAAATATGTATTTTTCCATAAGCGGTCTCCTATTTAAGTTAGATTAGGCCTGGCCGATACTGGTGACCCAGTAAGATCAGAACCTGAGCTGGAGTGGCTAGAGATAAAACAATCCCACCTTCGCTTTATATCTCGGGCTGGGTTTTTTTTACTACATCCTTCAGTTCTCGCTTTCAAGGGCACCTTGAGTTTCTCCGCCCAGGGAGACACTCGCTCAGCCAAGCTCCAGCCCCACAGCCCCAGCGCCGGCCGGTGCGGGCGCGCGAGCGAGCCCTTCTCTCCACCCCAGCGGGGGAACAGACGCGCCGGCACCCGGAAAATTCCCGAAAAGGGACGGGCTTTTCCTCCGCCGTGGGGCCTCCCGCGTCCCTCCTGCCCTGCCTCCCCGCCGAGCCCGGCCCGGCCCACCCCGCGGCGCCTCTCCCGCTCACGGCCGCGCCTGACCCCGGCCTGCCGCCCTCGCAACCCCCGCCCCGCAACGCTGCGCCTCGCCGCCGCCGGGCCTGCCGTGAGGCGGCGGGGCCACGCCGGGCTGCCCGCGGTGGCCGGTCCCTCCCGCCCGCCCGCCCGAAGCGGCCCCCTCAGGAGCGCCGCCGCCCGTGCGCGCACTCACCCACACCGCCACGAGCCCGGACCGCGCGGGAGCGGAGGGAGGCCCGGCCGCACCAGGCCTACCGGCCCCGCCGATTCGCCACGCGTGGAATCAGCGAGCGCAGACTTACCGACAGGTTTACTCTCCTCCTAGAAGCGCAGCGCTCTAATCTGCCCCCCGCTGCCCTACCGGAAGCGGGTGGGGCTCGGGCGCAGGTTTCCTTCCGGACACAATTGAGGAGCGGACCGCGCGCAGGCGCGAGGGGGCGTAGGCAGGCGCCGTTGCTATGGCAGCGGGCACTTCCGGTGCGGGCGGCGGGGAGCAGAGCGGAGCGGGGCGCGGCGGGGAACCGTTCCCCGGGGCCTTCAGGCTGCTTTCCCCGCGCGGGGGCAGGCGGCGGGGCGGCTGCCGCCGTAGCGGCCGGCCCGCGGGGGCGGCCTCTTTGTCAGGGTGCTGCTTTCGGGCCCCCTTCCCGAGCTGCGTGATGAGATCCTCATGGAAGCGGAAAGCAGCTCCAGCCTCAGCCAGGACTCCCTGGCCAGTCCCACGGCGGGCGACGTGCTCGTTCACTCCACGGGTGTCCACAGGGCGAAGCCCATTGAAGCTGTGACGGGAGCTGGTGGCCGTATGAAAAAAGTGACGATCGCTGTCAGGAAGCTGCGTGAAGTGGTTTCCCCCACCCGGGCAGCTGCTGCGGCTTCGGCAGGAGACGAAACACCCGGCGTTCCTCCAGCCTTGTTAGCCAACAGGGCTCCGTGCGGTGGAGTAACCCACGCTACCCCTCGCAGCGCGGCACCGGGTGCGTGCTTTACCGTGGGTGGGTGCTCGGCTTAGGTTTGAGGTAAAATCGCTGTGTAGTGTTTTCAGCCGTGTAGTAGTTTTATAATGAAGGAATTTTTGTATTCTGGTACTGCAAATACCAGCACTCTGTCAAAAGTTGTGTGTGTGTTTGTTTGTTTTCCCAGGCTTTGTTTTGCACGTGAAAAGTGACTCGTGTGGGGTGAGGCGGTCAGTCAGAGCGCCCTTAACAGAACTCCAGTCTTGACTCCAGGTTCCTAGTCCAACTAAATTAGGCAATTATCATCTTTATCAGAGGAATTATGACTGTCATCGTGACATTTCACAAATATGCTAGGCAGGAAGGTTTTTGGCAACGTCAGGGGATGAAACAGTGTATGTGTGCAGGGACCTAAATAAGAAAGTTAAAGACGACTGACACCTTTCCAGTCTGTCACAGTTTTTAATGCAGTTTGTAGCTCATCTTTTCAGACACCATATGTATCTCTTCAATTTTATGCCCCAAGTAGCATCAGCAAGCAATCTGTGCCTAACAGTATTGCTCCTGCCAGCAGACAGCTCTGAGTAGTCCCGATATTTGGGCCTTCTTTGTTTTTTCATGGAATTTTGTGAATTATTTTTGGTTTTATACTGGAAAAGAGATCAAAGGTCTTTTAAACACTTCTTCTCTTTCTCTGCTTCTATAAAGATGAATTTTCCTGGAGAGCTTGAGCTGGTAGATGTTCAAGCTATAACTGTACAAGGTTGCCTTTTTAAAGAAGGTAATACATAAATAAATAATAAATTACACTGGAAAATTAGTAAATATTGAATGTTGGAAGTAGGCATTCTGAGAAAGTCATTCAGCTCTAGTCTTTTTTATTTGCAGAGTTTTTCTAGGTTTTATGGGACAATATGAGTTTTAGAGCTGGTCAGTTAAACAACTATTCAGAAAACTCTTAGGAGAAAACAAGTCTCCCTGCTAGCTACCATAACTTTAAATTTTGCTTGTTAAAATTATTTTTCTTCCCTTGTAGTCTCGGAAAGCAAACAAACAAACCCTACTCCTCCTAAACCCCACCTGCTTGACACAAGCAACATATACTGGTACTGCCTGTACCAGTGCAGCTCACATAGATGAGTAAAAAAAAAAGAAAAAAAACCTAAATTGCATCCTTTTCTGTAACTTTTTAAAAAAAAAACTATTTATAGTAGTATTAAGTAAATAATTTTAAGGGTTTTTTTAATAGAATGAGACTGTAGTGATCTACCATGTACTCTTCAAATTCAGAACTGACACAATCTGTGCCACTTCTCTAGTCAGATAGAATATTCCTTTTGTTTCTTTAAAACGTATATCAATGGCAGTCTTTGGAGTTTGGGGAGGGGATCTTAGTCTTTTGGGGGTCAAGATTCCAACAGCTTCAAAAATGTTATTTTTGTAGTGTTAGGAAGACGGACTAGTTTCAGGCATAACTGTGTCCTCCATTTCCTCCTTCTGCAAGATAAGTTTTCGTATAATTAGAATTGTCTCTCTAGACAAGTAACTTTGGACATTCCTATGATTTTAGATTTGAATTGGAGCTAGGCATTGTCGATTTTTTCAGACGCTCTGGATTTCAGTGACTTTTTCATACATTGCAAAACAAGTCTATAATCCAGGCTCACAGAATTCATTAACATTTGTAAGCTTCAGCTTGATGGCTGCGGTCATTTGTGTTACGGGAGTCATTATGTTTAGATATTCAAAGGTACAGCAGAGGAAATGTTGAGATTTAGGTTAGTCAAGGCATACTGAAAATTCATAACAAATCATTGTGACCACAGTACAACTGCTTTTATTTTAGGAATCCTAAGTACTAAAGGACATCCAGAACGTCTGCTTTCAGTAGAGAATTCTACAGAGCCTGTGTTTTTATCACAAATGGTAAGAAAAGTTACTGTTGCTTCCTACAATCCCGAAGTAAGAGAACAGCATTTTTCTCAAAAAGTTGTAGCTTCTGTAAAAGCATAGCAAATCTTTGGCTCAGCCTCTGCACAGCAACGTGCAGCTGCTTTCCTCTTTGAGTTGCTGCTAATGAAGGTTTGGAAGGGCTTTGTTTACTGTACCGCTACCTGTTGCACAATTAATACCAAGGCTTGTTTTTAAATTTTAGTGTAATTCTTCCTGTGAGAAGGTGGTTACACATGGCACAATATTTGTTAAAAACCATAAAACTTTTTATAGAATTATGTTTTTCTCTTCATATCATAGATAAGGAAATGGACATTAGTTCATCTGGAACTCTTTAATACTTACAATTAAAAGGCTTATTTCCTTTGGATTTGTTTATTGTGCCTTACATAGAGTGGAAACTTGTCTCTAGGGCATCCATGTGGTGATAAGCATGCATGAGGATACGATTAACCTGTGCTGTGAAAGGATTGCAGCAATGTCTCTGCATGATGCCAAGTAGACCTAGTGAGCTGAACAAAAGTCTCAGAAGTATGGTGGAGTACTCCACCATCAAATAAGGTTAAGTAAGAGATTTTTACCTTCCTGGCTTGCCTTTATGACTCCTCATAGACTTTGGTTATTCATGGTGGAGTACTCCACCATCAAATAAGGTTAAGTAAGAGATTTTTACCTTCCTGACTTGCATTTATGACTCCCCATAGACTTTGGTTATTCATGGATTCCACCTCAAGAAAATTCAGCTCTTTCCCTGCAGTTCCACAGTCAGTGTTAGGAGTGCTTAATTCTGTGTGTATGGGTAATCCTGAATGGTTTGAGATTAGCAACTTGTATAAATTTAAACACGTGTAGTTTCACTACTATTTCTTTGGCCGTAAATGGGGAGAATACACTTAGTCAGCGCTTAGAATATATACTTTTAATTTGAATGGTGTTTCTAGGGTTTTTGTCCCTAAAATGTAGTGTGAGTTCTTGACTATGAAGTGCAGATAATTCTGCGGTAGAGATCTTAACATGTTTTGTTCCAAGACCTTGTGTGGAGATGCTCACATTTGTGTATTCAGCTATTCCATCTGCTTCTAAAATTTTGGCCACTGATACCAGAGGCTTTGGTTTATGCTTTTCTGCTCTTCTTGTTCTGAAGGATTATCCTAGAGAATCTGCAGTACAAGAAGATCCTTCACTGCTAGTGGAAGATAGCAGAAGACCTAAAGGTGAGGTACATCGATGTACTGCTACAGCCCCTTTTTTGTAAGAAAACTGATTAATTAGAGGAAAAGGGAGCTTTAATTTTATCTTAGATATTTTTCTTCAATATAGAAACTTTTGAGTGAAAATATTCAAAGGTTTCTTTGATAAAAAGATGATAATTGTAATTTACACTCTTAAATTTTGCAAATTTTACTTCAGTCTTGCTGGCATTACACTAGCTTATGTAGCTCTTGTGATTAACTGAGAGGGACTTCTACCAGTGCACCAGAATGTTGAGATTCCTTTTGCCAATCGAACTATTCATGTCTCTGAGTAGAGAATTTAGGGGGGACCTTGTTTGGATGCATTTTGCTATTGTGAGTAGTTGTACCACAAATGCATATTTTTCTGTGAGCAACCTACACCATGAAAAGTATATTTTGGGTGCTTAAGAATCTGAGAAATCTCACTGTTGATGCCTTTTCCTTTATGTTCTGAATCTGCCAGTCAGTTTCAATCGGATTTGGGAAAGTGACGACTTTTTGAAGAAAATACACTTCTATAGGTTTCTTGGATATCTGTGGCTGTGTAGAGGAAAGAAACACAAATCAATACCCCCATTTAAGGCCAAAAATCAATACTTTAGTTTCCTCTTTTGCGCTCACAGAGGCAGCAGCTAGCTGGCTTATCAGCATGTGTGTACTAGCTCTGTGTAATCAGGAGTAAAGAAACACCGAACCTGCCACACCTTGGGTTGTTACCTCTGCCCGGCAAACAGCCTGCAATCCTTTTAGCATAATTTAAAGCTATTAAGAAAATTTGTTGTAATTTATGACGACTGCAGGGAAATGTTCATATCACCGTTCTATTTTTTTTAAATTAAATGGGTTCTCTGAGCTCAAGTTACCATTTATATGGCATTTTTCCCCAATTTTATGAAGATAAGGTATTGTTATTTTCGCAGCATACCAAAATAGATTTTATTGATACCACCATTCAATACTAGATAAAATTGTGTTAAATGAAGCCTACTGTTACTCTCATCATGATTTAAGTCTGCTAGTTAATGAAGGGAAACAATTCGTTATTGCAATAGATAATGTGGTTTGTGCAGGCAACAGATTCTTCACAGGAAAATCGTACATGTTGTTGAAATAATGCTTTGTGTCTACCTCTAAAATTGACATTTTGTGTTAGTTAACTCGACAAAGTGTATTTTATGTCCTTCCCCACAGATGATGTTTTTATTTCTCAGTATGCTACTGGCCAGAAAGAGGCTTTGAGAGCAGTATTAAAGCAAAAGTAAGTATGTGTTGTTGGTAGTGTCTCAGCTGTTCTGTTTCTGTACAGATATACTACTATACTACTTCTTCAGTTTCTGCCAAAATGCATAGCTGGTAAGGAAAAAGTATGCTTTATTGTACTCTGTTAGTATTCTTTTTATGTCTGTGAAGGTGTTTTGAGTTTATTTTATTATTCAGAGCTCACTGGAGTATGTTGTTTATTTTGCATATTTTTGGTGATGCCTTTAGACTATTTGAATTAATGATTTCATGATACCAGAGTCAGGCTCTGATAGATAATTCATTTTGTGCCAAAACCATATAGTATTTTTAAAGACAGATAAGGACATGTGCTGTTTATCCATAGGCTGGAAATCTTGAAGATCAGAAATTTAGTTGGACTTTGCTACTAGTGCGTTGCACTTTGCAAAATACAACCTGTAAGCATATTCTTTGTTGCAGTTGCAGTCATCACAGGGAGATGCCTTTTATATTAGAATCTGTAACATAATCGTGAGAAATTTCTCGTGTCGTGCTAGAAGATGAGAATAAAATTGTTTCTTAGGTGTCAAGAGCTTCAAGGAGAAATGCTTATATAAGTAGTGATATGCATGCTACATGTGGGAAATCATTTGCTTGGAGGGGATATGGAGAACACAATGCTATTTACAGGCGCTTGTTTATTTTTATAGAACTCAAAATACTCCTGTACTTAAAGAGGTGAAGGTACAGTTCTTAGGAAATGCCTCCACAGAAAAAAAGGAAAGTGTTGGTCAAGACACCAGGGCAGCACACAGGGAAGCTGATTCTGCAACAACCATTGCAGCAGCAACTGCTGCTGCCATTGCCACTACAGCTCCGCTTCTTAAAGTAAGTAGCTTGTGGTAACATTGGCTCTTTATCCGCTTAGAATAGTAGATGTTGAAATGGTTGGTAGTAGAGCCAGAGGGACTGAATGTGTCTGCTTACTGTTTTCTTTGTGTTAGCGATCTCAGACTGACTGACCGATACACCAGAGAGAACTAATTTGGATTTGGCTAAATGGGCAAATGGACAGAGACCATTTGATTTATCTTTTCAAAAAATTTCATAGTATTGCTAAACCACCAAACGTTAGGGCTAACTAGGATTTTATTTGCTTCTTTTGGGAAGCAAATCATTCCGTGATGATGGGAAGGATGTTTTGTTCTCTTCATGCTTGCAACTCTTTTGCAGTAAGGGATTTTTTTTGCCTTTTTTTCTTCTCCCAGGTTCAAAATGAATTGGAAGCAAAAGTTAACTCAGTTTCAGCATTACTGCATAAACTACAGGAGACAGACAGACAACTGCAGCGTGTTGCTGAACAGCAAACAAATGCAAAGACTCAACATGAGACGCCCCACTGTCATGAAAGAGTCAGTGAGCTTGAAAAACAAATGAATGCTTTCATGGTGCAACGGATTCAGCATTTGGAAAAGTTACAGGAGCAACAAATGAATATTCAGGTATCTAAGTAACAATGCAGAAGCTTTAGCTTAATCATTTCTTCTGTATCTCAGTGTTAATGTTATAATAATTTGGATTATATCTTACTATTAGAAAGAAGAAAAGATCCAGTGGCCAGCACATGAGCTTAGAGTTTTTTTGGGAAAAGTTTTATTTCTCGTTGTGTCCCAGATATCTGCTCCCCTCTTCCCCATAATTTTTGTGTCTGTGGAAAGTAAATGCAAAAATTGTGAAATGTTCTCATTCCCACTAAGAAATTGTTTAGACCTTCGTTAATTGAAGAAACTTTCATTTAATAAGTAGCCAGTCAGATTAAAAATTTGAGAACAGTTATAAATTGTTTCTTCGGAGAGTCCTGCGTGCTTTTTGAAAGGCAGAATACTGTCCAAGCACATCTGTGTTCCAAGGTTATTGTAAATGACTTTTCTCTCAAATAGCATGTCAAAATCTGATTAATATGATTACGTGGTAAGTATTCATGCTTTGAGTTTCACTTGGGAAACTAATGCATATATCAGAAACACTTTGTAATTCTGTCTCTTTTAGTCTCATCTCATTGGCTCTGCTGTCAGCACGGGAGGCTTACAGCAAATTCACGTACCTTCCTCCAGTCTCATGACAAAACAGTCCGAGAAGCCAGAACAGCGATTGCTCGCTAACGGCCTGTCTTCATGTCAGAGGGGTTTATTTCCTACTGGTGGTGCACCTGCCCAAGGTGAAGACAAATGCTTAATATCTTACTTCCAGTCCTAGTTTTGCATTGATTTTGTTTCCATTAATATTGGATTGTACATCACATCAGTAACGAGTAGTAAACATGTCTTCTGTATAATTGATTTTATTGCCTAATATAGTCTATAACACATACCACTTATTCTGAAAATGTTCCAGTTTAAATTAAAGTGAGAGTTTGGTATTTACTGACTGCTTAGTCTGCACCAAGAGAGGCCTAGACTTAACCTAAAATAATCTTTCTGAGAAATAATCTGGCGGAAGCTTGTAATGAACTAGCTCATACTATGGTTGGGGGTTTTTTTTGATCCCTTTATAATTGCACTTGTAAGTATGAAACTTTCTTCCTGTTTACTTTTTAACTAGTTCTGTAATGTTTTGCATTTTTGTGAAAAAATCATAATGTTGGTATAGGTTTTTTTCTGGATTTGTTTTCCTGTGAAGAAAATCGTTACCATTTAAATAATGTTGTTTTTTTTTTTTTTTCCCTGAAGCATATTCAAGTCAATTTCAAAGTTGTGGCATTCATACACAAAAATCTCCTCCAAAGACACCAGTTCCTCGGAGGTATGCTCCAGAACCTGTATCAAAAAATGTGAAAATCTCAAAGAAAGAGAACCCTGTAACAGAAAAGGAAAATATTCCCAAATCCACCTGTGAAGGTACTGTGAGTAAGACACCGGCATGAATACCATGGCCTGAGGTTTCCTTTGTGTGGTCCTCACCTAATATGAGCTGTTGGGTTTCTGGCACTTAAATACGTGTATTCAGAATATTAGAAAGTATGTTTGGGAAGGGTTAATTTTGTGGATAAGTCACTTACTCTAAACTAACTAAAGACTTAATGACAGTACTGATCTAACCTATAGCATCTAGACATGATTGCTCACTGAAATGTTTTCTCAGATGACAAATGAAATGACTGTTCATTGTCAGGTTTAAGGAAGATTATATAGAATAATGAAAAACTTGGGATCTACTCAACTTAGTCATTATCATTGGTTGAATTGATTTTTCTTTCCATAAAAACATACATTCATAGGGTCTCTAGGCCATTGTAATGAAAATAGCATCTGTAAAGCAAAGGAAGTAATTTTCTTTTACCGCTTTTGATCAGTTCAGTGGCATGAAACTCAGTTTTGAAGATATCATAAAAAAATAAAGCATCTTTTTTTAGCTGGTTGTGTTTAGAATTGCTTGAGGATCTAAGATTGAGGAAGAACGTTTAAAAGATCCGGCCATTGTACTCAGTCACAGACAAAATGCCTGTTTGTGTCTTCATCAGATCCTTCTCAGACTGCTGCTTCTATCTCCTTTTTACAAAGCTGTCACGTATTCCTATTGTTCTGTGGCTCTAGGAATAAATGAAACGAGACAAAGGAAGAAGAACAAATTTGTGACATTATGGACAGAATGTTTCTCTGTGACTCAGTTAATTGCCGTCACAGTTTCATTCATCTGTTTTCTGACTTTGCTAATAATGTAAAGCAGTCACAGTAAGATAGATTAGTGCGAATGGTTTTATGTGGCTTGTCTTATCTGAAGTAAATCTGTATTTTAAAATGTAAAAAATTATTTTTACTATCCTTGGTGATTATTAGATAATGGTGAAATATCTGGAAAGGAAAAGAAAGTATTAAATATATTGAACAAACTTAAAAGTAAATGTAACTTTCTTTTTTTCTGCCTTAGGTGAAGGGAGACTTCTTGAGCATATTCTGAATTCTCAAGAAATGCCGCTGAGGCAAACTGAGTTTTCCGAGAAGGCAACGTTAAACAGTGATAAAAAGAGCTGGCATTCTGAGAGAGACAGGTAAATAAACATAACAATCCAAAATTGAGGAAGATTTTTTGTTTGTTTGTTTTAATGAAATCGAGAAAGGTGTATTAGAAATTGATAGTGTAATAGAGTCACTGGCGTGGTCCTTGAGTCTGACAAAGCTGTGCTTGAAGTAAAACGCTGGAGCACTGGTGTTTCTATGCTACTTTTGCATTTCTGTCGTACTGAAGGTAGATGAAAGCTCGTTGCTAAGGACAGTTGGTAAGACCTTTCTCAGAGGTCAGTGGGTGTCACTTGGAGGGCTTTTCTGTCTTCTGAGTATATTTCTTCTGTTGCAGCAGCTTGTGGATTAGTGTCAGGAAGCCAGCCATACAGGCATTGTGTTCA
This sequence comes from Phoenicopterus ruber ruber, assembly GCA_009819775.1. Taxonomy (NCBI): domain Eukaryota; kingdom Metazoa; phylum Chordata; class Aves; order Phoenicopteriformes; family Phoenicopteridae; genus Phoenicopterus; species Phoenicopterus ruber. Next base: position 6,178,041 of record CM020219.1, read on the forward strand.
AGTGGAATTGCCTTTGTCAGTGAGACTCCAAGCTGCCTGCTTGAGGGAGCTGTATGAGAACACTTTGTTGGGAAGGAGCAGCATCAGCCTACCAGTTTCTAAGCTTTAGAGTGAGTTAGGAAATTTTTTTAGCCATCCAATCTGAAACATATTTTCCCTAGGCAATAGTGTGATATCATAATTTCACTAATATAATGAGAAACAGCTACATAGATACTGTCTTACTCATGATAGAATAGACAAAAATACTAATTGCTTCAAATGGAAAGGTATCCAAAGTTTAAATGTTGCTCTATCAGATCTGAATTTTGAATGTAGTTTCACTGTTCAAAAGACAGGGATACAGCTCAAGGTGTTAAGCGGTAAACAGAGAAAACCCAGTAACCTGTCTTTAACCTCAGGTGAAAAAGCAAATTCCATTTTATATAAAGGTTTGGTATTCTTGCACTTTAAATTCATGCTTAGTTTCACAGTTGGCTACTTTCTTGGGCCACATGAGGGGCCATGAGACTTTTAATCTTGTGTTTCTCCCATCAGGCATACTGCTTTGCGTACAGACTCATTCCCCGCTTTTGAAAGCTCCTTCCAAAACTGCAGTTCAATTGAGAAAACGGTGAAAAAAGCAGATGATTTACTTCAAGATCTTGGCCAGTTGAGAAGAGAAATGCATGGCATGCTACAGGTAAAGCCCATCTTATCAGAATGACCAAGAGTTTGAATAAGGGGTATAAAAAAATGTGGAGAAAAACTTAAAGGTCTGATATCAGTAAAAGTGTTGCCCTTTACCTCTGTAAGAAGACAGACATTTGTTTACAATTACTTAAAATATTGCAGTCTTTGTATGTGGAAGGGCTTTGAGCCTGAGTATGCAGGGGACTAGACTGTAGAGGCTCTTACTGCCATTCTATCAAACATAAAACAGGTTAAAAAACCAAAGGTATTTTATTTATTTGTTTGTTTCAGATATTTTCAGTGCCTGTTTTCTACTTGCTCTCTTCCTGTGATACTAGAGCTACAGAGCTGATGTAACATTCCCGTTTGGGAAAGAGCAATGTTCTATTTATCTGCAGTCAACTTCAGGGATGACTTAAGCTACTTCCTTTCTCATTTTGCCATTTCTTTTTGTAAAGAGTGCTGTTTCCAAAGAGTTGCCTGGCATACATCATTGTATTGTTTCTCACGCTAATGATTTTGTACCTTTGGTGCTAGAATGGTTCTGTGCTGGCAACATGTAACTTGTGTCTGGCTTTTGAGGCCTTTATCTGTTTGTTAAACTGGTTCCATGTGGAAGCAAGGGATACCTGATCATTTAGCCTGTCTGCTGTGGTCCTCTCAGCTCTTGTAAATGTAACCGGTGGGAAAGAAGACAGACTTGAATATCCACAGGTTTGTGAATTGGCTTGGAACATAATAGATCTGATTCTATTGGTTTGTTTCTGTGGCTGAAGGTTTCAGCTTGCCTGTTTCCCTAAAAATACTGTGTATTACGTACCAGTTATTTGTTCCTGTATCTTTAGAAAACATAGCTTCATCTGTCATATCTTATAGCATAGCTGATGTGTTGTTTCATAGAGTTTGTAAGATATTAGTGAATTGCACATTTAACATGCAATTGCAAATATTTGCTTACCACTATTGCTAAAAACGTACATCAAATAACATACCTTAGTATAGGCAGCACGGAACCAGACAAGATGGGAGAAGGAATGGCAGGTGAGAAAGTCACGGTTGATGTAAATGCATTCCTCTTTCTTATAAAAAAGGTCAGTAGGAAGACAGAGATGATGGCTTCAGCAAATGTGGAGTTGAGTCAGTTAGATACTTAGCTATTGACTTCTCATCATTGAGAGATATGTGGAGTGAGAAAATAAATGCTGGGGATAAATGACCGCTAGCTTTGTCATACAAGCAAATGAAAGGCCTGAATTAACTGCGATCGGTTGAGATGGAACAGAAGGTGGTGCTCTAATCCAAAAGAAGCATGCAGTGAGATGTAGTAGTTCACAAGGAATTTCTTGTGCTCATTTAAATTGATCAAACATCTACTCTAGATTTTACCTTGACAGATCTGTCGTTAGGTAAGATTCAACAGCTCTTCTTCTGTCTTTTTAGGAAGCAAATTCATGGAAATCAGACATGAATGATCTTATCAAGGTATACCTTGAATTTTTGTGTTTTGGGTTTTTTTCAATACTGTAGTAAATACGGAAACAGTTTGAATATGCTTGCAATGTGATAACACTACAGTCACTATTCCATACCTGTGTTTTTTAAAAAAAGTTGCTGTTATGTACAGATGACATTACTCAAAGTAAGATTTAACTCGTTCTTTGACTTGTCTTATTCAATCTTAGTGAGCTATGTTGAGGGAATAATGCCAATCTCTGGCAGAAAGCTGCTGCCCCGAAACGGGCATGGTGTGGACTGCTAACGCAATTACCATTTCATGATCTGAGTCTAATTGGCAGATCTACATCATTTTACGGTTGAACATGTACCTGTATTTCTTACGTTTTCTCACAAATTTTACCTGTCTTATTGAGCTAGTATTTGTCAAAAAGTTTCATTTTAAAATGAAAACCTATGTAAAATTGTTAAATAATTTGGTATATTGTCCTTTTCTCACCAGGCAAAACCGTAATCATGGAATCAGTGTGTTGATTTCTATTTTGTTATGTCCATTGTGCTTTGGCAGTACACCTTTTAGAACACAAACTTTTGTTTAGTTTTGATTTGATAAAAGAGTAGCCTTAAAGCCGAAACTGATTTTTGATGTGTGAGATTTTTTTTTTTCTGTTCATTCAGTTAATGCTTTCAGAGTCTACTCAAGTTTGGGTATTTTGTTTCTGTTTTGGGGTTTCTTTTTCTTTACATGCATTTATTACTTTTTAAATTTTTTTGCTTCCTTTCTGGAAAATGAAGCACTCTATTTGGGGCCCTCTGGATTTCATCAGGAGTGTGAGAATGAATGTGAGAACTATAGCTGTATGGCTCCTTGTTTCCCGTGTACTCGTGTCCCTTCCTTTTGTATTTAGCAGCTAATATATGCTCGATTTTTATCTCTGTAAAAGAGTTCTGCAAAGTAAAAGGCTAATAGTTGCTTCATTGTTTCTTATAAAAAGTAAAAATCAGCAAAAGGGGGAGAGGATCATGGTGCTGTTGAGGGGTTTATTTTGTTGTTGTTAAAACTTACGTTTCTTGGGATAGATTGATGCCAAATGAGTGCCTATATTTTGAGGACTTTGTTTTTTATTATGCATTTAATTATACTTAAATACTGTTACATGGAGAGATTTGCATGTAATACTTCATGTATCTAATTGCCATCTTTTCACACGCTTACTTGCTTCATTAACATTGCTTCTCATACATTACATCATTTAGCATTGGAGAGCTTTTGGATGTCTTTCCATTTGCTTAACTTTTAAGTAGATTTGCAACATACTGAATGTTCTTGAGTAACTGAAGTTGATGATAGTACGTGTGGATGGTATTTCATATGATGGGCATTGATTTGATAATAGATCAATAGGAATTCTGATCAGTGTGTAGAAAATTGACATTACAATATCCTATTAAAAGCTAGCGGTTCTGCTTCAATTTTAGTCAAAAAAACCTACTGTTGCATCTGATCTTCCTGAACATCGTCAGCTCAATAAACCGTCCATCCTTCAAAATGTTAAAGTGCCAAAATCTATACTGAGGGATGCTGAAAGGATTTTGAGAGGAGTTCAAAACAATAAAAAAGTTCTTGAAGAAAATTTGGAAGCTGTTATTCGCGCAAAAGATGGGGATGCCATGTATACTTTTATTAACGCCTTGACTACAAACAGGTTAGACCCTATTTTTCAGTGCTTCGTGTGACTGCTCATTGTATGCGCTTACCTTTTATCAGCTCTCAATTTTTTTAATTCCGTGCATTGAAGAATTAGTGCAATTCCCTGAAAAAAGTATTTATTGATTTTTCTTTGCAATCATGAGATGATTCTCTTGAACGTCACATGTTTTTTGACCCTCCTGATGTGAATTGAATTTTTTGATGGATACCTGTTCCTTCTTGGTATGATCTATGCTCCAGAACTTAAATCTGAATTCTGAGACTCTATCATCTGGACAAACTGCTCTGCTGTCATGACAAGGGGGCATTTAGCTTTTTATAGACAAACTTACATTAATAGGAAAATTAAGCAATAATTTAATAATTCTAAACAGAAGAGGCTTCATTAACCTGTAAATGTTACAGACTTAGTCATCCTACAGCAGATCTTTGGCTTTTGAACTTTTGCGTAGTTGTGTTAAATACTCCTGCTTGAATCATAATGAAAGTTTTCCTATTAAAATGCTCCTTAATCTTGTGTTTTCCTGAGGAAGGTAACTATTCTCTTCATGTAAAGATTTTTTCAGGCATGATATCTGCTATCATTACCTTTTAGAGGAGGTAGTAATTTTTGTCATCTGCTTTGTGTCTTTTGAGTTAGAATGTTTTTGTTGCCTTGTTTTTTCAGTTTTTGATCAAAATAGGAACTGACACGTGGCTGCCACTTATTCATAGATGTTTGTAATAATGATAGTATATACAAGCAGGGGATGGGGTTTGCAGGTGGCATTGTGTAAGAACAGATGTAGGTTTGGGAAACTCGGACAGGGTATGCTTACTGCCTTTTGGAGACTCTCGGTACATAACCTGACTGTCTCTGTGTTCTGGGTTTCTCTTTTTATAGTGTTTATAGGTCACTACTTTCCCAGGAACAAATCTGTGCAATTTAAGAAGCACTGACCTAAAATAGTTCTTTCTTCTGTTTCAGAGATGTATTGGAAGAGATTCGTATCAGAAAGACTGTGGATGAGTGGATTAAGGCAATCAGTATAGAAATCCAGGTATGGCTGGAAAAAAATGAGTTCAGGTTTTTGCATTATATTTTTCCACCTTACATTGTTTTTATATGTCGATAGTCAAACGTGATTCAGTCACAACTTGAAAACATGAGAAAACTGCTTATTATTACTAGCATGTAGTATGCTATAATAAGATATTTACCTCTATTTTTAAACTTCCGTTGCTTAATGAAAATCACTGGTCACAATTGCTGGCTAACATGAAAAACAGGCCATTCCTCAGAACTTCAAAGTTATCCATAGACTCTTCTGATAGCCTTGAAGATAAAATCTCCTTTTATTACGTTTATGTTTTATCTTTAGGCTGAAATGGCAAGAAATGATTTGGAACAAGTGAAATATAATCAAAAGGTCCCATGGATCAAGAGAGCCCAAAACATCAAGGCTATGAAGACCAATAAAGAAATTAAAGCCAAAACTCAAAAAATCCAAGGATGCTCGACAAAGCAGCCTTTATCTGCAGCTAAGCCATTGCAGAAGCAAGCAGAAGATAACACAAGCAAACAGAGGTTTAGAACTTACTTCTCTTCTGAAAGTTTGCAGAGGAAAGAAAAAAGGGCAGCTGTGAGTTCCCAAGTAGTTGTTTTGGTAATGACTGCTATGCTTTAGATTGCAGTATTCATGTGAAAAACTGTTTGTATGTGTAACTGTTTGTATGTGTAACTGTAATCATTTTAAATGAAAGTGACAGCCCTGTGGATTTCTGTTGTCAGAATTGTCCTTGTTTTCACGTGCTGTAGAAACACAAGCTGAGTGCGTATAACAATGTAGAATTCACTGTTGTGTTAGCAATTTGTCTTACCCAGCACCTGCTGTTTTATTCAGCTGTTAGTAAGCTTCTGGTATGTATTCTGTATGCATAAGTTTTCATGTGTGCTTGCAATTTATACTCTTTGTTGCAGAACTTCTTACTTTTTTACCTCTAGATTTTTGCAACACTGCTGGTGTGTTCAAATTTTCATACATGAAGAATTGTAAACTATTTTTTTTTCTGGTGTGTGTCAGGGACCTGTGACTGGAAGTGCAGTGGTACAAAACGAAGACTATCTATGTCAAGTTTATGGGAAACCAATTTACCAGGGCCATCGTAGCACGCTTAAAAAAGCGCCATATCTGAGATTCAACTCTCCCTCTCCCAAATCTAAACTTCAAAGACCCAAGGTGATAGAGTGTGTTAAAGGTAAGTAATTCTTTGGTGTGAACAAGGTGTTCCTTCCCAGTTTTTCTATTAGCAATTCCTTGTATAAATGAAACTATTTAATCATAGTTCACCTGCTCTTCAATTTAAAGCTTAAGCAGCTGCAGTAGGCTTCCTAGAGAGGTGGTCGATGCCCCATGCTTGCCAGTGTTTCAGAGGCGTTTGGAAAATGCCCTTAATACTTTTAACTGTTGGTCAGCCCTGAAGTGGTCAGGCAGTTGGACTACATGATTGTTGTAGGTCCCTTCCAACTGAACTGTTCTATTCTAAAAGATGCTCTTTTCAAAACTGAAAAATACCAGTAGGTTTTCAGATTTGCTTAGTGTGTATCTCACTTATTTTAGATTGTCAAATTAATACTTATTTCTAAATTTAATAAACATATTAATATGTATTTGTTGTTGCCCAAGTCTTAAAACAGCTGAATTGCTAGAAGTAATGACATAAGCACCTGAAAGCTGAGTGTGTTGAAAACCTAACTCAGCTTTTCATAAAGGTTACTGAGTGATGTATTCTTTGTGTCAGGTTTATCCAGTCATGTCATTTAAATGATTGATTCATTCAGAGTTAAGAAATCTACTGAGATTTGAAAAATTAAGGAAGCCTGATATTCCATTTCCCATTTCTAATACATGAATTGAAATATGAAAATTTAAATTTATGGGTGTGAAGATGACATCTATTAACTTGAAAATATTGAAAGACATGTTAATCAAAAGCATTGGTTAAGTTCACCAACTGCCAGTAACTTCTTTTGTTAGTCAAGTCAGGGTTAAAAGCGGACTATAACTCTCTTTTGTACTAGTTTGTTAAGCTTATTTAATTGATTGATAAAGGTTATTAGTTGATTAGTACTAGCTTGTTAAGGTTATTTAATTGATTAAGGTTATTAGTTGATTAATAATGAATTCCATTCATTAGTTTTGTAGGCAAAGTGTTAGGATCAGAAGATTCTAATTTTCAAACCTATTAAAAATGTGTAAAAATTATAAAAAAGTGAAACTAAATGATATCTGACATAGGTAAGTGTACATAAACTTTATCTTGAGTTAGTAGAAAGTAATGTTTTAATTGGATCTATTTTATTTCCTAGTTATCTTTTCAAAACTTAACTGATTCTTAATACAGAAACTAAGATTAATCTTTAACTGATAAGTCAGAAAAACTAATGTGTATCATCTCACTGCGGGAGAGAGTGAGCAAATTACATGATAAAAGATAATGATGGAGATAAGGAGCGTATTAAGTGTGAGAGGCAGTTAAAGTGATGGTGGGCATGATCAAGTTAATAGGATGAGCATCAATGGAAAAATATTAGTTGGCTTCCCTCTGTGCTGCTTGCACGTATGCTGTTGTTACCCATGCAGGGCAAATATACTCCATGCAATCTTAACTGTCATGTTTAAAAAATGGTGTCTGAGTTTTTATTATAACTGTCAAAATATTATATTCTGTTGAAATATGAGAGATTAAGACGAGGAGGCAGTCACTTGATGAAACCATGGGTTTTGGCCATTAAAATGTATGGTATAAAACATACCTATGTCTTTGAAGAAAAGCACTGCTGGTTTTTGGTTTGGGGTTTTTTTTTTTTGACTGATGATGTACATCCACAGTGGCAGATCCTCAAACTAGTACAAGAAGCTATTGCTAACCTTAGCGTAGTCTTCATGCCGTTTCCTGACGCTTTTCTTACCTGTGCTCTGGACCCCAGTTGTGATCTGTGAAGAAAAAGTATTATTGGTAGAAAGTATTTACAATTCTCATAACCCTCCTGGAAAATGTGGGTTGTAGTCCTGGCAAAAATCTAGAAGACTTTTCAAAACTTACTGTATTTTATAAAAGATGAGAACTTGGTATACGAAAACTGCTAGTCTTGTTGCTTATATATTTTATTTGACCTCTCTTGAAATACTTCTTTTTTTGTGAAAAATGCTGGTATACTCATTTGAAGGATCAGCATGATATATCACTCTTTTTGACTACTGGTTATGCTACACACCTGTAATTTAGTTTATTTTGTACAGATTTTTTAGAATAAAATATGTGCTAGTAGGCACTTAGTGTAGCAATAACAATGATACAGTGACCACGAAGATTTGGATAGAGAACAGACACTTTAAAAATATTTAATCAGCAGTTCTGCTTTTGCTGAGTCCTAAATGACATTTTTCTTCTATATTTATTGGGCCCTTGTCCTTTATAGAAGGTCACAACCTTTCCATGGAGGCCAATTTCATCATTCCAGAAACAACATCTTGTAAAGAGGCAGAAAAAGTGCCCCCCCGCCTTCCCTCCCCGTCTAATTATAATAAGTAGATCGTTTGGTACTACCAGTTTTCTACTGGTAACGTGCTTAATTCAGTAGTGTCAGTGAAATGTAAAGGTACAGGTTGCATGCAGTTGCAGTAAGCTGCTCCTGTGCTTTAGCTTGTTTTCTGTTGGGGGCGACTAGAAATGAAAGAGAAAAACTGTGTACTGGGTCCGTGCTGCATTCAATCTTCCAGAGCTCCTGCATGTGACAAATACAGTTTAAAGGTTATTTGCTTGAAAACAGAATGAACTCTGGATAGCCTTTACCCAAAGTGAGTCTCTTCCAAGTCATTAAGTCATAGTACAGCAACATGTGTGTTTGCAATAATAAAGCCGCCATTAAATTTGTTTGTCTATTTCACATCAGACTGCAGTTATGGAAAGTTGCGGTTTTGTCTCAATCAAGACAGTAAATAAAATAAGACACCTCCCTGTATTCTTATCTAAGGGAAGAAAGGACGACTATGGAATTTTTTGCATGTCACTTAAAAGAAGAGCACTCCAATGGATATGTGTCCTATTTCCAAGTCGTCTGATTTTAATGGCTTTAGGCTGAGGTCAGCCTTTGTTTGAAACTTGCATTACTTGTCTTTGACTCTTCTTATAAGACAGTTGGTCAAGGTGCTTAATTTTTGTGCTTTCCTACGTCTTGCCAATAAAATGGAAAAGGTAATACTTCTGTGTTTCACATGGGTGTTATGAAGACAAAATAGTTAAATTTTTTTGAGGGCTGCTATTCTGAAAGATGCTGTTATGGCAGGAAAATATAAATAATAAAATTAGAAACAGATCTGTACTCCTCTACAGTAGGAGTGTAAATAAAATGAAACAAAGTTGAATGAGCACTTTAAAGCACCAGGTTCTTGGAAACAAAAAAAAAAAAAAAAAAAAAAAAAGAAATAAATCTTGCTTGCATTAGGCATGGTTAGTTCTTTCCTTCACGGATCTGCACCCACAGATTCCCTTCTTGGCCTTGATGTACCAGGTGATAAAGGCTTAAAAAATATTGGAAGTCATTGGCCTTGGGTTTGATTGGCTGGAAAATCCAGACTTATTAAATGACTCTGTTTTGTTAGAGCAGTCCACCGAGCTTGTTTTAAATTAGCGTTAGAATAAGGATGTTTATTTAAGACTGCAATGGCCATCTGGAGAGTCTCTCTTCAGTCATTTTATAACTTTCTCAACCATTTTCTTTGCAAATAAACTGTAGTGACTAATGCTTCGTTTCTTCTGGGAAGTTAGAAAAAAAAATCCAACTAACACTTTTATGAGTAAGAGAGTATTTTTAAAAAAAAGTTGGAGTTGTTTTCTTGCATAATTTGATCTGATAAATATATGTTAGACACCAGTTTTTTAAAGCTAAGTTTAATTAAATGTCTAGTTTCTGCCCAGTGCAAATAAACTTTTCAGGGGGAAATGAAAAGTTGAAAGCAATTAAAATGAGGTGCTGTGTGTATACAGTACTTAATCATTCTTACTGTGAGAACCTTGTTTTTACAAGTTGGCGGTGTTACAGATATGTTGCCAATTTCTGCTTTTGCTCAAAAGTTCAAGGCCAGGGGGGGACTGTTAGATCATGTGGTATGACCTCTTCTAAATCACAAGACACTGAACTGTATCTATTTATGTTACTGAGTCCCGTAATTTGTCTTTGACTAAAGAACAATTTTTCTGGCTAACCTATGCTTTGCAGAAAGGCACGTGCTCATCATTTAAAGGCATCAGAAATTCTGCCCTTAATTACTTCTTCCCATGGCTAGATACCTTGTGGTTCAAAAGTAAATGGGACACTTCAGATTTAGTATCTGATTTATAGTGAGTTTTTGGCTTCACTTTGCAGCTGCTTCAGTTTCCAGTTGATTTTCCGTAAAAAATGAGCAACACCTTTTAATGTCCAATCTATTTTAATATTTACAGAGACACAGTTAGTACTGAATGCACTATTATCATATATGGAAGTCTTCTCCTGCTCCACCTCACTGACATCCTGTTGAGACGTCTGAGGATTACATTTATCCCTTTGACCGCAGCATTGTATTGTGATTTCTCATTGCATTGCTTATCCAACATGACCTTAAAGCCTTTTTCAGAGACGCTTCTTTCTGACCTATGTTTTCTCATTGAAGAGTTATGACGTGCCGTTCTTGTTTTCTAGGCTGATAACCCATAATTTGTGTGTACAAAAGTACCACTTCTTGAATGGATTGCCTTACTTGCTTGTCTGCATTTGTTAAAAGTCACATTATCAATCTTTATTATCCCTAAATCTGATAATCGTTGACTTTTATTCTTCAATTAATTAGGAAGCTATTAAATGTGAACAGAGCTAAAAAATGCTTGTTGCCATGTGTTAACTGGCCATTAATACAGGAAGGGTGATGATTAGAAACAACAGGGGAGTTAAGATAACATTTTTCAGCTGTAGTGAAGATACAGAGTTGGTTACCAGTGTGATTCTTTCCAGCTTCATTTTCCTAACGCCTACAAAATAGCAGTAGAAACACTTCTGTTTGAGTCACGATTGTTGACTCCTTTTGGGGGATGTTTTTATCCATTTAGATTAAAGTTAATAATTTCCCTAAAAAATCCATTGTTTGCAAAGAATACAGGTTTGCGTGACTGTACAATGAGAAATGCAACATTGCAATAAATGTTCTCCTCTGCTATATGCTTAGATATTGTTACATACAAATTACTTCTGGTTAGCTATTTAACAATACATTTTCAAAACTGGACCAAAAAATCAGTGCTTCCTTGATGTTGCAAGTCAACACTTATGGGTATTAGTTTGGGCTTTATTTTCCAGTAGCAGTGAGTTTTTAAACCAGGAATTTGTAGATTATACCTGTTCCTTTGAGTACCTGTCAATCTTCTGGCTAGAGACAAACTGCATGTTTTTAAAACTGAGGCAGTTAATCAGGTGAACAAGAGATCAGTTTGGCTATATTCTGTATCCTATGCCAGGCTTGCACACTCTTCTAATGCTGTATTTCAAATCTAAATCACGGTTTTCTTCTTATCTGCTAAATCACACGTTTCATTCCAACCTACTACCATCCTTGTGTCCTTTTCTTCACATTTCTATGCCTTTATTTGCTAGATTCAGATTCTCAAAAATTGTCATTTTAACTCCTTCTTTGCTGTCAATACTAAGACATATAACTTAGCACTTTTAGATTCTGCCTTTCCTGTCTCCCTCCCTGTTCCCTCCATCCCACGGCAAAAATGTGTAATTGTTTCAGTAGAAGGGCTTAAATTAGTAGTGTGTGTGATGTTACTGGGTTTGTACGTGAGTTGATGACACGCAGTTTATCTGCTCTTGTTTCAGGTACAAAGGTGAAGTCAGCAAGAACACAGACTTGTTCTCGGACACAGAAGGTGGTAACTAGCCCTAGGAAACAGCATCCTTTATATGCCCTCGCCCAAGAAAATCAGTATCTCTTTAGTCCAAGTCGAGATGTGCCTGCTGTCTGCGGTCCACTTGAAGGTCATCTAATTCCAATGGCTATTCCACTAGGTAGGAGCAAATAACCTGTAGAAGGATGTGCGAAGGTTAATTACTGCTCCTTCATGGAAAGACAACTTACATCTTCTTAAATCAGTGATTTGCCCTGGCCCATGAGATTCACAGCTGCCCTTCTCATGGGAAATCTACACGGGGGAACAGTTTAAAATGTTCTGGTTCTCCTCATTCTTCGTGCTGGATGTCTGGCAACACCCTGACAGAGCCATTATTTGCTGTACATACCTTCTTTGGCACACTTTACGTTTCTAGGGCTCTTGTTCTGGCTTTAAGTTTGGTATCCATGTAAGCAGGAACTGAATCATTGGTCCTTGGATTTGACATTTACAATGACTTCAGCCCAACAATTTCAGTAGGATTGTGCCAAACACACTAAATTCATTGTCATGGCTTCTGTATTTTTGGTCCTTCAATAGAACCTTTATATAGGCCTTGTTTCGGGAAGGGTTAGTATTATATTGGCATTTAAAGAAGATAGTTATTAAAAAAAAGGGTGTCTCAAACAAAAATTTGTGGGATGCTATACTAAGTGTAATAGTATTTTCAATATGATTAAGAAAATGTGAGGTGGGGGAAGCATGGTGTGTAATTTTTGAGCGACAAACACAATGTAGTTATTCCTGTTTTCAGCAGTAGGTGTCACCGTAGTCAAGGAAAGTGAATGATTTTTTAAGATGGCAGTGTTGCGTTTACAGTTTCTACTGGGAAAGCCTTAAAATTACCTGGTGAAGCACTGTACTTTAGCGAGTGTTAATAGGGGACTTCTTAAATGGTCTGTAATCGTGCACGAGATCTCAGTCTGTCTCACGTGAAACATAGACACCCAGAATTTAATTTTAATTACTTATTAATTTACTGGCTTCAGAGATTTTTTTTTATATATATATCTCTTTAATTGTTTTTAAACTGTCCTCAGGTCAAACCCAAATTAGCGGCATCTCACTGCAGCCTGCTGGAGTAGTTATCGGTAAACCACACCCTGTTACAGTTACAACCTCTCTTCCTCAAGTGCCGCCAAAACCACCGGTTGAGATAAAAAAACCAAACATAGCTGTAATAGAGATGAGATCAGAGAAAAAGGATCCACCTCAACTGTCTGTGCAGGTACATGTCAAGAGTGATGATTATTTGTTTGTTTATTTTAATAAATGCTAACTGAAGACTGTCTCATCCATCAGTAACTTACTTTGACATCCGTAGATGGTTTTCCGGAAGCATTAGAAATATGTAGAATGGAGGGATCACGTAGTTGTCATGCTATGCTAATATTTTTATTCATATTTTAAGTTATTTTTATTATTTGACCAAAATAGAAAACTATTTCTTCTGTAAGTCACCTATGTAGGGTGTTTGTAAAATAGTTCTATGTCACGTTTTCTTTTTTATTTTAAATGAGATTTTTGAGCCAGAACAAACTTGGAATAAAAAAAGTATTAATATAAATGTCACTTTTCTTGGATGACTGCTTTGGCCTTTAAGATTTCTGTTTCAAGCGTGATAATCAACCCAAGGATTTCACTCCTGATTAATCAACCATTACAGTCTATACCTAGTGGGTGTGGGGTTTTTTTGGCTTGGTTTGGGTTTTTTTAAAATTTTTTTTACATGAGTCTGTTGTCAAGGAAGTTAGTTTCTTAGATTTTCATTATTTTGAATTCACATTGTTGAGAATATACACACTCCTACACACACCTTTCAGATACAAATGATTCATGGAACTCAAAGTTAAATACAGTTAGAGTAGTATGTGGTTTGTTCCCTTGCTGTATCACTGAATTCCACCCACATGCATTTTGCTGTTATTTCACCCAGTTCTTAAATGTTGAAGGTGATTTTTCCCCCCAAAGAATTAAGCAGGCATTTAAATCTTTGTTCTTAAAAAACCCCACAATACATTTTGATGCTGTAATGGACATGCCTTTATTACAAACTATGTTGTAATACAATTATCTCTTTATTTTACTATACCAGATGTATGACAACATGAAGCCCATAACCAGCCTACACAGTGGCTTGTAAGGCCAACACAGTGTAAACGAATTGCAAGTCAAACATACATCTGCTGTATAAACCGTTATAGGTATACTCACCTTTTGTCACATGCGAGACAAAGTATCAGGGAATTAGAGAACAGGAGAAATCAGGTACTGCAAGAAAAGAGGTGAATATTTCTGGGGTTAGTTTTTGTACGTTACAGCATTTTGTTTTTCAGAACGAAGTTGTTATCAGATACAAGTATGAGAAAAGGAGGTCACTGAAGTTTAGTGTCTCAGTAGCAAGTGGAAGAGAGAATCTAAAAAGTTCAACGATAGTAGCCGAGCTAATAAATAGATTTTCAGATTGGTGTTTTTTTCTGTCCTAGGTGTTACCAAATGTAGATATTGACAGTATTTCAAGTGACAGCGTGAGTGTAAACCACGTTCTTCCAGGCTCCGGACCTGCACTTCCTCCTGTCAATGCTGTAATACAGGTAGTGATTGGTCTAAACATCTGTGAATTCAAATTTGTTGAAAGAGAAAATATGTTAAATTACTACACAGTTATCTCATTATCTTGTTTTAGTTAGAGAAGTTAGACAGTGCCAGAAAAAATGGAGTAATTATTCTGAAGAATTTATAATAGGAGGTATTTGTTTAAGAAAATGAAAAATTGCAGCAAGACGCTGTTCTTCCAAGATGAAATAATCACCATAGCAAAACTCTTAGAAAAACAGCATTTCTCTGTCCTGTTAAGAGTTGTAATCCCTTACTGGCCCACGTCTGCCTTATTTATACTGGCTTCAGTGTTCTGGCGTGAAGACTGAGGATGTTCTTCATTCCTCCGTCTGCTGCTTGGCTGTACTTGAGTGGTTAGTGGCATGTATGTGTAGCCTGTTCTCTGGTAGCCTGGTGTGTGTGGAGCTGGCTGGTCTGCTCTGTTCTCTTTCCATATAACTTTTCAGAAGTGTTTTTAATCTAATCTGTGCAGTAATGAAGGTTTTTGTGCAACTAAGAGGTTAACTGCTGCATGCTGAATGATAAGGTTGTAAACTAGGGCACGTGTTTACAGGATGGCATATTGTTTCTTCCAGTGGAGTTCTGTCTTGTGTATTGCACAGACTGGACAGTGTGAAGGCACGGTGATGCAGTGATTATTTTTGTATAGTCATTGTACCTTCTGTTTTCCCTGTGTGTTAGCTGCTATTCTGACTTAAGGAGTTAGGTCCTCCAGAGTCCTGTGGTCAAGGTATTCACTGAATAAGACAGAGACCATGGACTAAAATAGTGATTATTATTTTAAAATGATATTATTTAATAACACTGTAGAAATGGCACATAAGTAAATTGTTTAAGACACTTCTAGACTCGTGTGCCATGTTTTACAATATTTTGTCTTGTATTTTTTAATAAGAGTTACAGGTATTGCCCTAGAACTTTTGATGTTGAGATATTCCATTAGATTAGGTAACAGCAGGTTTTAGTTGTCAGCATACAAGAAAAAGTTCTAATAATCTCTCTTTATGCTATGCAAAGAAATTCCTCCTAACTTTTAAGGTGGGTAAAGCATTTTTTCTGGATTCAGGCTACTGACAGTGAGTGGTGATTTAATTGCATTCTTGTCATGAAGTTTTTCTGCTAATGCATTTTTCCCCCCAATATGAAATACCGAACAATTTCAATCTGTCTTTATAAGGCTCCAGAAGATATACATAGCGAGGAGGAAGACACAAAGTTTCCGGGAGCTAATTTCATTGATGTTACTGATGTCATGCAGGTAATTATATTGCAAAGGTGTCCCTTCCAATTAAACATTTTTATATTTGTTTTATGTTATTCTGTCATAACTGAAAACGCAACACAGAAAATTAGTTTGCTTTCCTAGCAACTTTAAAAATACACATTGTGAGTGATACTGAACTGTTTACAGTGCTATAAACAATGTTAGAAATTACTGTCAGTAAGTAAAGGACCTTTGAGGAATTACAATAAAAACTAAAATTAGCTTTTATTTGGATGTGCTAGAATCCACTAGAAATAAAAGTAGTCCTCTAAAATCAGCAGTAATTATAGCACTTAGATTTCACAATTTCAAACTCTAAAGGTAATGCATATATAAGATACTCTTACAGATTTTAGGTAAGGTGACCTATATTTTAAAAAAGTATTTTCTGAAGGTTCCCTTTTAGAAAATTTCAGTATAGAGCAATTTGCGTATGCTTTTGAGGTCCTAAAAGGCTTTAGCATGATACCTCCTTTCAGTCAAACATTATGTAACTTAAAAAAAAAAGACAAGCCGTGTATGTGCCTATATGCATACAACATGTACTATTCATCTCATGGATCCCATTAAAAGTTTACAGAATTTTTGTTTTGCTGGATGCCCTGTTAGTGTGTCTGTGCACGTTTAACATTGTTGTTGTTTCTAGATTATGATAACACGGGTTTATTTGAGATATTCTTTTACAGTTTAATTTTTTTAAGGTAGCAAGTCCTTTTTTTCAGTTATCTGACCTCTTGTCAGTCAGAGTGGGGGCTGACAAACGCTCCAGGTTGGTGAACCAACCTTGACGTTGCCTCTGTGGAAGATGGCAGGTTCCACCTCCTGCTGCATTTATGACTCAGTAAATACCAAGAGCTTGAAATTGCTGTTGCTGGCTAGTACTTCTCTTGAAGTACTTTTTCCTCAAGCTTCTTTCCAGTGAGCTAGACTTGCTGTGTGCCTATCAAATCCACCCAAAAAAGTATTCTTTTTACCTGTTCTGTGTGCTCCTGATGCCAGGATTAGAGTGTACATCAAATATTAACTCTATAGCCTACAGGTCAGTATGGTAGGTTTTTTTTTAAAATTAATTCATCATTTAACATTATCAGTTAGTTAAAACAGTCCTAAAGGGGTGGTTTACCTATCAAAAGTGGGGAAATGCTTTATTAATTTTTGGTTTCAAAATTACCTTATGTTATTGGAGGGGAGGAGTCAAATCTATTTGGACAACTTTCTTCTGTTTGCACAAAAAAAGCTTTATTTTATAAAAATAAATAGGAAAGCTATTTAAGAAATCAGTTTATGAACTAACAAAAAAAATGCTGCAGTGTTAAATTTTTTATATGTGAATAATATTCATCTTTTCTTTTTTTCATTTTTATCCTGGATTGCTTTTATCTTTTATTTTTGGCAATGGGATATATTTTAACCACAATACCAAGAAATGTTCCAAGTGAAACATATGTTTGGCCTATGACCACACAGACAATGTTCTTAAAAATGTGCAAGGCAAACACAATGTGGAAGCATAAAATCAACCTCTGGTGTGGCAGGGGTACTTAAGACATCAAAAGAAAGCAAAGTTACTGTTATAAAAGAGGCTTCAGATTCATGAAAAAATGTGCATCAAATGCTATACAGGAAAATAGCCTATTGTTGTCTTTCCCCCACACCCTTTTTATTATGAAAACTTGATTCTGTTGGAACTGAAGAGGATAAGTATTTGTGTGAAATATCCTTTTTTTTTTTCCCCCTTTTTTCTGTTTTTTTTCTTCCCTGGTGGATATTACAAAAAGGCCTCAGGACCGTGTCCCAGGAATTTCCTTTTCCTAGGATTTGTTTTACCTTTTCTACTAGAAGATACTAATTTAATTGATACTTGGGAGTTGAAATGCTAGTTGTTAGCATTGGTAGCGCAACAGAGGCAAGGCTGCCGCAGCTGCCTGCTCCCCGGTCCAGCCAGTAGTGAGGCTGAGCGTGTATTGCCAATAGGCACACACACAAACACACGTATGCAATGCACGTATACGTATGCATACACGAGTGGCTGCGCCGATCAGCGCTCAAACAGCACCACCGTGCTGATCCTGTTCCCCTCTCTGACCAGCCACTTGTTTACCTGCAGCCAGCCACTTTTGTCCCCTTATCCCTCTACTTTCCCACACCTGTACCTCTCCAAACCACCTTGGTCCTTCCCTTTCCACACCTCTGGTTCCTCCCTGTAAACACCACATAAAAAGTGTTGTACCACCCCAAAATACTCTTCCCTGCATCCCATAATAAGTCATTGTGTCATCGCCTCATCCAAGTGCACCTGCTGAACTTTAAGAAAGGTGCTATGGAGAGTCTTTCCATGGGCTCATCTTGCTGAGTTGCCCTCCGGGATGAGGGCTGAGCCCTCTCCTGTAGGAGCCCTGGGAGCAGCCGTGTCAGGGTGCTTGGTTGTCGTATTAGGTTATTCTCCCACCTCTTGTCATTCCTCTGTGCTCCTTTGTGTGGATGGAGACAAACCATTTATCACATAACCTAACAGTAATTTGTTCTAACAGTTTCGAGGACTAATGCAATGTGCCCGAACTTCTAAAACACAAGCCCTCCCATGGGAAGAGGTGATGTGCCTTGTTCTCCCATTGCTGTCTAGTGTTTAAAGACCCAGAGCTCCATCTTCCAAAACAGTTGAATTAGGTGCTCGTATTTCACAATAAGAAAATTCACATGTGGAATAAAGCAGAAAAAGCTGTTACAGCTTTGATTTACACGCTACTTTATTTTTAATCAATGGTTGCACCTACAACAAGGTGGGTTCAGACTTTCTGCACAGGAGAGGTTTCGTAAGGCCAGCCCTTGCGTGGCCCCTGCCTTATTCCAGAGTGAGGCACTTGCTCAGCTAACGTGAGCCCCGAGCGGACTCTCAGATTTATTGAGTCTACTCTCCAACTCTTATGAGCAGCCACGTCCTGCAGTATCTTTAGCAAACTTACTAGGATTTAAATTAGAGACACTTTTTGCTCTCTCTGAACAAGCCCTAATTGCAAAGTGGGGACTTGTTTCTCAGAATTTTTGCTTCCACTTTGAATACCAATGCAAAATATATAACCTGCAGGAGTCAGAGTAAACATATTTTCCTCAACGCTGGTTTCCCACAAATGCTCTTGGGGGCAGTGGTTTTTTTACATGTATAACTCTTCAGACGAAAGATCACAGGTGGCACCTGCAATGCAGCCTGACCTTGCTTGTGAAAATTGCTTTAGAAATCTGTCAAGAAGAAATCCGTGACTAAGTTTTGGATGGCTTTAATAAAAGACTGTGCATATACATGCGTGGTAATGGAACAAAATTAATCTATACCACCTAATCATTTAAAACATTTTTTTTAATTATCTAAATGTAATTTGGGAAATAAAATTTTGGCTTGATACTTTATAATAAAGTACAGTGATTAATATTCCAATCATATCTGAAAGACTTTCTAATTTATGCCGTATTTTGATTGGGAGTCATGATAGATATTTTCAACAGTCTCCAGGGAGGTAAAATGCAGAATTGAGTGCAGATTATTCAGGATTGGTCTACAAGGTGATATATGTGCAAGTTCAATCTGTATAATTAAATACTGACTATTACATTATTTTTTTATTTCAGCAGAGATAATATATCGCTCCAAAATGAATATAATTTTCTTTTGGATTTGTGCATTATTAAATATGAAATATTTTTGCACATAATTTAGAAATGCAGGAGAACTGCAAAAGTTTGTCAGAAGTTACTAAATATATGTAAGATTTATTGTATGTACTTGGTTTATTTAATCCAGATGTTTGTATTTTGCATACTTTCAGAAAAGATTATATTAAATAGGCAACATCAAAGAAAATTTATGGAGTAACGCAGTCAGAAGAAAATGCATAATGAAACACTGGACAAAGACATCTTTACATTTGCTGTCAGAATGAATTATGGTTATGAATACGTATATCCTAACAGAATGAACTGCTTATCAGCTTGCAAGGCATCCAGTGCCATTCGGAGTTTAACTTTTCTGTCTTATTTCTATGCCTAGAATGGTTTAGAGATCTTTGTCACCCGAATATACATACTGTTTTGCCTGCTTTGTAAGTTACAGCTTTTCTTTGAAGAATTATTACTATTTAAAGATGCAGAAAGATCCTGCTGTTTGTTGTAATGCCCATCATGGACCTGTCTGACTTTTCAGTTTTGAAGTATATTAAGGTAGAAGTATTAATGCTGGGTTTCAGAAGGAGACAGGAAAATGTTACTATCTTTTTTTCTTTTTTCCTTCTCTGTTCTTTCTGGTTTTAGTGATTTGTTCTTTTATTAATAGAAAATATGTAGCGGTTTTTTTATTTTATGGGTTAAAAGTAAATTTAAGACTTTTTTTTCTCCTTTCACTGTGTTGGAGATTAATCTCAGTAAATGTAGATTTACAGTGAGCTCTTTTATGCAACATCACATCATCACATGCTTCTCACTGGTAATTTAAGGCTCAGCTCTTCATCTCTTTCTGGCATGCCAAATTTTCTTCTTAGAGAATCATGTTACTATTAGAGACATTTGTTTTTAATATTATAAGTGGAGGATGCACGTTCTCATCCATCGCGAGACATTTCTGAAGTGTTACATTATGATATGATGGGTTGGTGACTGCTTTTTGGGACTTAATGCTGTGTGTGCTCTCAGGGGGAAAAAAGAGGGTGGCATCTTTGGGAACAGTCAGATGTTATAAAGCGCACCGAGTAACTTTCATAACTTTTAGAAATAGCACATTAAGGTTAAATTCAAAGTGTCTGTGGGGATCTTGTGAATTGATTACCCAGAAATACCTTTTAACTCTCAGCAGCTGAAGTTAATGAAAGTGTAAACATACATGTAACATATGTGTAAACTATTAATATCTATTCTTCAGTGCTGGTAACTTTATTAGAGTTTTGACTGACTACAAACTCGTTAACTTTTGGGAACGTATCTTTTCAGACAGGAGACTTTAAAGTAAAAGTTTAATTTCTAAAAAAATAAAACAAAACCAAACAAAACCCAAACCAAAAAACCTAACCCAACAAGTAACTGTAGAAAGTTTCCTAAACTTTTTTGTTTAAAGGAGGAGCATTTCTGGAGTATATATTAAAGAAACCTGACTTATGTCACAAGTAAATTTCTCAAGTATTAGCATTACCATTGGCTCCCTGCCCTGTGCAGCACAGGCAGGAAATGTGAGCCAAATCATGTTTTACTTAGCAGTTCCTATAGCTTTATACCTCTACAGATTTATGATTTGCTAAGTTTAGAATTGTATCAATTAACTACAACATACTAAGAAGGGAGAATGTGGTTTGTGTGCTGTGATGCTTCTACAAGTGTTTCTTAAAGAAAAAAATCTGCCCGTTACCTCAATGACATTGCCTTCCAGAAATGTACCATAACTTAATTTACTACTTATTTATTAGGATCAGGAAGAGGAGAGGGATGAAATTCCAGAACTCTTTGAGCCTCTTCTGGAGCTTAATGGACAGTTTAAAGTTGCCTCGCCAAAATACAATGGTCCTTTGTTTCCTCCAGTGGCTTCTGCTCCTCAGCAGTCTTCTGATGTTTTGGATGAACTTATTCAAAGGAGAGAAACTATAGAAAACAGGTTGATAAATTGGTGAGTTGCAATGTAACAAAGTGGCAAAAGAATATATACAGAAGAAGGAATGACTCCATAAGGATACCTTCCCTTTCTTCTCCTCCCCTCCCTTCCCTTCTCCTATTTCCATTGAGCTGCCTGGCATTTCATCTAGCTTGGAGGTGTTGCCGAGGTTAAGTCGGCCTATGCCCTGCATCAAAACCGCTTCCATAAAGAAAAAAAGACGGCTCGTTGTCATAGGAGGCTCTCTCCTGAGGAGAACAGAAGGCCCAATATGCAGACCAGACGCACTTCTTAGGGAAGTCTGCTGTCTCCCTGGGGCCCGGGTTAAAGATGTGAAGAGAAAGCTTCCTACCCTGCTACGGCCCTCAGATTATTACCCGTTATTGATTTTTCAGATAGGCAGCAATGAAGCTGCAACAAGAAACCCGAGGGCAATCAAGGGAGTCTTCAGGGCCTTGGGACGACTGGTTAAGGGATCGGGAGCACAAGCAGTGTTCTCCTCTATCCCTCCAGTTGCAGGGAACGAGGAGGGAAGAAACAGGAAGAGCCAGCAGATCAATACCTGGCTCCGAGCCTGGTGTCACCGCCAGAATTTGGGGGGTTTTGATCATGGGTCGGTCTACACAACACCAGGCCTGCTGGTGAGAGACGGGGTACACCTGTCTCAAAGGGGGAAAAGGATCTTTGCACAGAAGTTACCAGGGCTCATTGGAAGAGCTTTAAACTAGATCTGAAGGGGGGAGGGGATCAAACCAGGCTCGCTAGAGAGAAGCCCGGGGGCGGCATGCCGATGTTGGAGGGATGGTGTGCTAGCGAGGCCCTTCAGTCTGCCATCTCAGTGGAGGCAGGGGAAGGATACGCGTGCGGCAGCAAAGACACAAGGGTTATTGATGTGTTAGAAACCACGGAAGCGCCTGAGAACGGTCACGTAGGAACTGGGGCTTCTCCTCGCCAAAAGGTGGCGGGATCAATAGCCCAGCTGAAGTGCATCTACACCAATGCACACAGCCCGGGCAACAAACAGGAGGAGCTGGAAGCCGTTGTGCAGCTGGAAAACTATGGTATAGTTGCAATCACAGAAAGATGGTGGGATGATTGCACAGCTGGGGTGCCCCGAGGGGCGGCTATAAACTCTTCAGAAGGGATAGGCAAGGAAGAAGAGGCGGTGGGGTAGCCGTGTATGTTAGGGAGTGTTTGGACTGTCTAGTGCTTGATGATGGTGACGACAGGGTTGAGTGTTTATGGGTAGGAATCAGGGGGAGGGCCAACAAGGCAGATATCATGGTGGGAGTCTGTTATAGACCACCCAACCAGGATGAGGAAGCAGATGAAGTATTCTACAAGCAGCTGGGAGAAGTCTCACAATTGCTAGCCCTTGTTCTTGTGGGGGACTTCAGCTTGCACTTGGGTCACAACAACCCCAGGCAACGCTACAGGCTTGGGGAGGAGTGGCTGGGAAGCTGCCTGGCAGAAAAGGACCTGGGGGTGTTGGTCGACAGCCAGCTGAATATGAGCCAGCAGTGTGCCCAGGTGGCCAAGAAGGCCAACAGCATCCTGGCCTGTATCAGCAATAGTGTGGCCAGCAGGACTAGGGAAGTGATCGTCCCCCTGTACTCGGCCCTGGTGAGGCCGCACCTCAAATAGTGTGTTTAGTTTTGGGCCCCTCACTCCAAGACAGACATTGAGGTGCTGGAGCATGTCCAGAGACAGGCAACGAAGCTGGGGAAGGGTCTAGAACACAAGTCCTATGAGGAGCAGCTGAGGGACCTGGGGTTGTTTAGCCTGGAGAAAAGGAGGCTGAGGGGAGACCTTATCGCTGTCTACAGCTACCTGAAAGGAGGTTGGAGCGAGGTGGGGGTCGGTCTCTTCTCCCAAGGAACAGGCGACAGGACAAGAGGAAACGGCCTCAAATTGTTCCAGGGGAGGTTTAGATTGGATATGAGAAAACATTTCTTCACCGAAAGGGTTATCAGGCCCTGGCACAGGCTGCCCAGGGCAGTGGTGGAGTCCCCATCCCTGGAGGGATTTAAAAGACATGTAGATGTGGCGCCTGGGGACATGGTTTAGTGGTGGGCTTGGCAGTGCTGGGTTAACGGTTGGACTTGATGATCTCAAAGGTCTCTTCCAACCTAAATGATTCTATGATTTTATGTCAAGAATGCTCTTTTGTATACTTTTAGATGTCTTGGTGTTTGCTGATAGTTAAACGGGTTTTATTCTGCTAGGGTGGAACAAGAGATAATGGCAAAAATTATCAGTGGGATGTACCCAGTTCAGAAAGAAAGCGTGCCCAGTGTTTGCACCTCAGAGAGTGAAGACAGTGAGACTGTAACCTCTGACATTGGTAAGTAGGAGTTATTGTTCTCAACAGATGGATTATCTCATTTTTTGGCTAATTTTAACAAGCTGTATAGGTAGCTGTTGCCTGAGCCTAAGAGTGGATCATGCTGAACCATTGAAACTATAAAATGCAAAAGTGCCTGCTTTAATTTATGTTGAGATAGAGCAAGCATTATAAGGCCATTGAAATAAATTATCTGAAAAAAGAAAACACATAAAACACACCACTGTGCAAATCAACTTCTGTTATTGGCCATCTAAATCAGATTTGGCATTTTGCTAGGCCTGTAATGTTTATTTGCCTTTCTTTTGTTAATAGGTATGTCAAAAATTACCTCCTTTATAAACGTGTGAGAATGGGCGACAAATGCATTTCTCGTGTGATGTCACTGCCCGTCGCTGCTGCCTTCTTTTATGATCCTGAATTGCTTCTCTACTGTTGTTTCTTTATCTGTAAAATAAAAAAATCACTTTTTGCAAAGGAATGTTTAAAAGTTCATAGAGAATAAAATGAGTGGCTGCAGTGCAGTACATGCATTTTAAGAAGTGAGACCTGGATGTGTGCTTTGTGTTTCTTCGTTTTCAGTTGAAGTTGCAGGTGGTGGAGGATTTCAACTCTTTATCAATGCTGGCGTGCCTGTGGACTCAGAAATGATAAGTCATTTCGTAAATGAAGCTCTCAGTGAGACAATTGCAACCATGCTGGGTAACGAGCAGGCTCAGAAAGCAGTTCCTGCTACAAATGTTCTTCCAAGTACAACAATTACGATGGTAAGAGTCCATTTTATTTAAGCTTTCCTACTGAAGTTCTAAGGGATAATTTCTTTGTGGCATGGTGGTTCAACTATGTGCAAGACAAAGATGACAGAAAAAGGCTGATGAACTGAATGTGCATGATTTGCATTTTTTTATTCTTTCTTTTTATACCCCAGCAAGCAAAAAGATTAAACCTATTTCACTTAAAAAAAAAAAAGAAAAAGAAAAAAAAATTCCTTTGTGCTGCATGCAGTGTGCTATATTTATTTATTTACTTTAAGGCTGAGCACAAAACTGATTTCTAAGGGAAAGACTTGGTACTTAATTTCATCTTGTCAAAAGATAGCTCGTGTTATTTTCGACAAAAATAGCTATGCTATGTTCTTGCGAAGAAATGAAATATGAAGAAACTGATTTCTTCATATAAGAAGAAACAGAAGCTGAGAGAGAGATTATTTTTGGTCTTAGGGGCTTGCAGCCATTCTTTAATATCTGTAAAAATGAGTATTAATTCTTTCTAAGTTTTGAGTTCAGTAGTTTTCAGTAAATGCTTAAATGATTAGTAGAGCTTCCTGTAATAGAGGATAATTTTCTCTGTTCCCTTTGATAATCAAATGACAGCTGGCTCTTATTTTGATAACAACATGGCTGTGCTACAATCTGGTGTTGTATAATGTCTTTGGGATGAATGTGAAAATTACTGCGCTTAGAAATCCAACTATTCAAAGCTTTGTTGAAAGTGAGATCAATTATTCTATTCTGCTCCAGTGCATATAGACTGAAATACCACCTAGTACCTGCTATAAGTGACCAACAGATTATTCTAGAGTCAAAAGTAATAATTTCACTGCTGTAGGCTTAAATACAGCCATCCTGCATCTAACGAGCTCTTTCCCACTCCATTACAGACTAAGGAGGGTATGATGTTGAAGAGGGCTGTTCTTTGGAGCTTGTTCTTCTGATACTTAGAAACCTCTTCTAATAACCATTCTACATCTACTAATGGCCCTCTTAAGCCTTCTTGTTGCTGCACCAACTTGAACTGAAATGTCCTTAGGCTGAAATGGTTGTTTTCTCCTTACTATATATATTCATTTGCGCACTTGTAGAGATTAGTTTTGTCCTTTTCGGCCTTTGTTTGATTAGGCTAAATAAAGCAATCATCCATATGTGTACCATTTTTTGACTCTTACTGATGGGCAGTGCTTTTATGTTTTCCAGTTTAGATTGGTCTTGGCCACAGGTAACACTAATATGCTAAAACACATTTTTAATAATAATGTGGTATGTAAATGGAGTTTCCTCAGGGCCTTGCGCTATAGTAGTGATATCCTCCAGCCTTTACTGGAATCTCAGGTAGCCAATTGTTTTTTTTACAGTCTTTCCACATTTGTGGCTAATATTTTGAATAACTTGCACATTCATAAGTTTTTTCTTCTCCTTTTTTCCATTTCTGCTCAGCTAATAGCAGAAGTTCTGGAATATGTAGTTTATGCATTCTTGATCTGCCCTTTCCTACTGTCAAGTTTCCTGTCCAGAACTTCAGCTGCCCAGTTACCAAGTTCTTTGCTGTTTGTGATGTCACGCAGTTGTGTGTGAATTGCCAAATGTGTTAGCATCTTCCACTTCCCCTAAGAATTGTTAATAAAAGTCATCAGTCTGAGGATTTATTCTTCAGAAAGTAGCCTGGAAGCCTTCCTTCAGCCCCATTAACTTGTTTTCTTTATGAAAGGTCAGGGAACAGGGCTGGAAGAAACCTGGAGAGGTCCATCATATTCCTCCATAGCAGGCTGAATGACAACCATCATACTTGCTTGTCAGATTTATCTCCATCGCTGTCATTTTTTAAGGAACACCACAACTGTGTTTGTGGTTATTTTAGTGCTTTACTGTTTGGCTATTGCTTTGTTTGCAATCTTCTCTTTAGCTGATTCTCTTACCATAAAATTATCATACTGACTCTATTTTAGCCATGTCATGAAATATTTTCTTGCTTAACATTGTATCAAATGCTTTATTAAAATTCATATAAGATAATTTACTATTTTTTATTTTATTTTATCCAGGCATACCATTTAGCCTGGTGCAACTTTATGTTTAGATGGAGGAGGTAGATGCACGAAGCGTGTATTTAAGCAGCAACTATTCCTGTTCTGTGATAACCTGCCTTTCTTTCCCCAGCTATCTCTGGGGATTGGAAGACAGGAATTTTGCATTGAGATAACAACTGTGGTTATGGTTTTTTTTCCCCCCTCAGGAGTCTCTTGTGCCTACTCCATTGCCAACACCCCAGGCCACACCACCACAAACACCACCTTCAGAAAAAGAATTGCCTCAAGTCAAAACTCCAGAGTCTTCTCTATCTCTTACAGAAATGAGTGGGGATGTTCACGAACATGAAAAAATTAAAGAAACAGGTAGTAAAAATAATAATTGAAGTTTAGAAGTAGCAAACATGCTTTAATCTACTGCCTTTCATTTTCGTCTTCAAAGGCACGTTATCTCTCAGGATAAATAGTCTTCAGGCTATAATTCAAGTGGGAACTCATGTAGTACAAAAATTATGGGCTAATTCGTATCAAAAGCAAACATCTTCTATTTGGTAACAGTTCTATTTTCAAACTTAATGCACATTTTTATGGTCTGTGTGATTTCTACCCCTCCCAGCCCCTCCACACTTCTTCACATCAGAAAAATAGCTGTCTTTTGCTCCTTCCTGTGTTTCTAATGTTAATTAAGCCAAATTTACACTCTCCAAGTAAAGCAGCTTAGTTTTTAAAATGCAGAGCAGTCTCCCTTATTAAAGGAAGTAAGCAATTGAGGTTTTATTCTAGCTCCCTCAGAAGCCAGCACTGTACTTAAAAGAAACTAGTCTTGTCTCCATAACTATCAAAAGGTGTCACAAACACTACAAGGGCTTAGTGGAACTGACTGACTCTCTGTCTGAGATTTGCTTCCCACTTTCCTTTCTGATCTGAAATTTGGCTTCACACACGCAGGAGTTGAGATTCCAGCTGCCACTAGTCGCGTTGGCACACCCGTGGTTACCCCTGTCAATACGCCTCCTAGAACAACCACGCCAAGCCCTCCTGCCTCAGAATGGGTCTCAGAAGCTGCAAAAATGGAAAGTCCAAAGCCTCCAAACCCATGGGATGACGCAGAACTTCCTCTGGAAGAAGAGAAACCCAGTCCTTTAACTGAAGAACCGTTCCGTCCCAAGGCTGTGTGAGTTGAACAGGGCATGGTTTTCTCATTTCTTAAAAAAAAGATTATATTATTTCTACATATATCCTCAAAAAGTCAGTAGAGAAATGATTAATGTGTATATCAGGAGGCACTGAGATAAGCCAGGATTCTTTCTTTGAATTGCTTGACTTAAATTTTGGAGAAAAATGTGAAATCAGGACGTTTCTCAGAATTTTTTGGTCCTTGTTCATTGTCCTGTTGAACATTGTACTTAGTAAACTGGTATTGTTACACCTGCCAGTAATAAATGTAGCAACAATGAAATATTGTATTATTAGCGTTTTCTTTTTTCTATTACATTTGTGGGAATACATGTGGTAATTTTTAGTTATAACCAGGAATTCATTAATAGTGTTAATTAACCATGTTGATTCACAGACTATTCTGTAAAATGCTGCGCTCTTTCATTTGAAAAAATACTTGCAAATTAATTTCTTTTCAGTATTAAGACTTTAGTCTATATTGTTCAATGCGTTTTTGGTGTATTCATAATGCATAATCTTGCATTATAGTGAGATGTCAGTGGCTAATGATGAAGAACCAGAGGCTTTGATTTTACCATCTCAGCAGTTGTCAGCGAGGCCCTTGGAATCGCTTCCTTGCGATCCACAGGTTCCATCACCTGTGCCCACAGTTAGTTCTGGGCAGTCCACGCAGGAAAGCAGCCTTACCCTCACAGAAACTGAAACAGAAACTGCAGACAGACCCATCTCAGAAGGGGAGGTACTCTTCAGCTACGGACAGATGCTGGCTGCAAGAGGTAACTAACTAGACCAATTTGTGGAAATTAGAATTTGGATTAATTTTTTTTTCTTTATAAACTTCTCTTCCAGGCTACTGAAGTTACATTTCATACATTTTCTGATAAAACTGCAAACATTAACCTGGTCCTTAACTTTCGGTTCATGGTTCTGGATTTAAGAGACCTCATTGCTCTTTTTCTTGTCTCTGAACAAAATGCTTCTGCTTGCTAATGAAAAAGATTAAATCTGCTCTTTTGTCATAAGATCAACTTGTAAAATAATTGGAACTGTCTTGCACAAGTGGCATGTGGTACTAAGTTTTTACTGAAAGCAAAGTATAGGAGCGATTTTCTTGGAAGCTGAAAATATGTCTTTATAATACACATCCGGTAGTAGGAATTTCCAGCTTTACTAAAGCACTGTGTTGCAATTATTAAAGAATGTGGCCTTGGCTTTCTTTCGTAAAACTTGCATGTTTTTTAGTATTTGTGACTTAAAATATTTTTCAGGATTAGCAGAACGAGGACTGTCTCTTCCAAACCTCACTGAGAGCTTAACGAGTACTTTACGAGATGCCAATGAAATGGTAAGGAAATGTTTCACAAGGAAACGGAGTTAGTGTGGTATTCTACCTTGAGCATCTGGATAAATTGGATGTGCTTTAACCATTTGACTTATAAACTTTTTAAATTTATGCTTTTAAACTCTACACTTACAAAGAATGTTAGAATTTCAGAGCTCCAAAGAAAAAAACCACATTATACAAACTAATTTATATTAAAAAAAAAGTTGAATGATTTATATACTCCTGTAGGTGAGAGAGAGCTAATACGCTTTTTCATCTCTTTATTGTTTTTAGTTTTAAGACATCGTAAACAGAATAGAACATTGTTATGCTCTGAGCTGTTTCAGCTTTGAGCCATCTTTTAATTGCTTGTGTGCTTAAATTATTAAAGGAGGTTAGCTGAGGCTGGAGTTAGTTAAAGCTGCTTCAAACTTCAGTATAGTTTTTTATCTGACATTTACTTTGGTCCATTGTCCTGGAAGCCTCCCAAGTCAAGGTGTTCTCCATTCTCTGTCTCTTTTAACACTTTTCCTCAAATGCCTGGACTTTCCCTCTCTGACTTTGTGTCATGCCTCTTGGTAGGACATAGCTGTCATAGAAATGATAGTACAAGGTAGAGTAATACTATGCTTAAACTAAACTGTTTTCTTTATGAAAGAATAAAAAAAAAAGTTAGTGAAATTGTAATAGTATTCGTTGGAAGGGACCTCCAGAGGGATTTCTAAAAACTTCCTGGACTGCCTCCACAACGCTGTATGGCTCTTCTGGAAGATGTCCAGATAGTTGAAATCTGCCATGAGGATGAAGATCTGCAATCATCAGACCCCTGTTAATGTTTTGTAGGAAGCCTTCTCTTGCTTTCTGTTGGTCAGGTGCTCTGAAGCAGACCCTGCCCACAACATCCCCAGGGTTCCTTTCCCCTCTCATCCTGACTCAGACCATCAATACGCACATGGAGGTCTGTGAATTCAAGGAATGATTTGACCTGGGATTGAAAACTGGCTGAGCTACTGGGCTGAAAGGGTTGTGGTCAGTGGCACAAAGTCCAACTGGAGACCAGTCACTAGTGGTGTATGCCAGGGGTCAATACTAGCGCCAGTGCTGTTTAACATATTCAGTAATGACCTAGATGATGGGACAGACCGCATCATCAGCAAGTTTGCAGGTGATACAAAACTGGTTGATACACCAGAGGGTTGTGCTACCCTTCAGAGGGACCTCACTGGGCTGGAGAAACAGGCTGACAGGAATCTCGTGAAGTTCAACAAGGGGGAATGCCATGTCCTGCACCCAAGGAGGAGCAACTCCATGCACCAGTACATGCTGGGGGCTGACCAGCTGGAAGGCAGCATTGCAGAAAAGAAACTGGGGATCCTGGTGGACAAGTTGAACATGGACCAGCACTATGCCCTTGTGGCAAAGGCAGCCACCGTCATCCTTTGCTGCATGGGTAACAGCATTGCCAGCAGGTCAAGGGAGGCGGTCCTTCCCCTTTAATCAGTACTGGTGAGACAGCATTTGGAGTATCGTGTGCAATTATGCGCTCTCCAGTACAAGAAAGATAAAGATTTACTGGAGTGAGTCCAGCAAAGGGCTACAAAAATAATTAAGGCATTGGTGCATCTGTCATGTGAGGAAAGACTGAGAGACCTTGGTTTGTTTAGCCTGGAGAATAGAAGGCTCAGGGGGGGATCTTATCAATGTGTATAAATACTTGGTGGGAAAGAGTAAGGAAGACAGAGCCAGGCTCTCCTGAGCGGTACCCAGTGAAAAGACAGGAAGTAGTGGACACAGCTTGAAATTCAGGAAATTCCATTTAAACATAAGAAATGTTTTTACTGTGAGGGTGGCCAAACACTGGAAGAGGTGCTGCCTTGTGCAGTCGGGTTGGACTAGACAATCTCCAGAGATCCCTTCCAACCTCAATAATGCAAAGTTCAAATGTCCTAGAGTATGAGTCCTCTTTTCTTCTCCCTGCCTATCCTTGCTAAACATTTCTACCCATACATGGCCATACTCCACTTGTGCATACTTTCCCATTGAATATCCATGATTTCCTTCATTGTCATGGTTGTGAGACTGTGCCCTGAACTTGCAGATCTTTCTGTCTGTTGTCCAGACTTTGCCATCTGAGTGTATGGGCACTTGAGGAGAATGCCCTCCCTCTTGATCAAGATTGTAAAAGTTCCCTTTGTGGGCTTCCCTTCAGATACCTCCTCTGTCTGCTGTGCTTCCTCTCTTAGACTCTGTTATCAGGTGAATCTCAATTAAAGTTCTCTTCATTGGGTTAGAAAGCTTGCTTGCTAAGGTGTTCTTCCCTCTCTTTGTCAGCTGGATCATAACTCCTTCCACTAGTCCTCCGTCCTCAAACTAGGCTCTCTGGCTGAGGAAGCTAAACCCTTGCTGGTGAGAGCAGCTCTGCAGCCAGATCATTGCTAGCGACCAGTTTGTGTGAGGACTTAACTGTTTCCCTGAACTTTGAGGTCCTAAAGGACCTTATTCTTCAAGTATTGCAGTTTTATTTATCAGATAAAGACTGTGCATGTCTCTGGGTAAAAGGAGAAAACAGTGCATCAGTTTGCTTATTTTTAAATGCCTAGATTTTTATGACACAAGTTCTCAATGTGGAAACTGTAACAACTTCCTTTATAAAAGAAAAAAGCTTAATTGTGAACTACAGTAAGAATGATTCAAGTTCCTATAAAAAAACAGGTTTTGGATCATGTATTATGTGGATTTTGTGTCTTTATTTTAGGATTATGATCCTCCCAGTGAAGGGCAAGTGGTGAGAAGACTGGATAAAGGCTATCACAGGGATCCTGTCCTAACTCTTTTAGCCAAATTAAATCAAGCACCTGTTGCTGCACAAGAAGGAGTGTACCACTTGGAGGTAACTTACAGTCCTTTTCCTTCCAATACAGTAGTTTTGAAGTGATACTTTCCTACTCAAAAGTAGATAAAATATTTCAAGCTTATCCTTCCTGTTGGCTATAGAACAGGTTCAGACACTGCATTCCCTGCTGGAAGTGATCCCACTTCTGTCAGCGATGTTCTCACATAAAACTTTTTAAAAACACTGAAAGTTAAGTGTTGTTATAAACAAGTTAGCTGTACATAGTATCACACATACCTAGTTTTCAAGGTGTGTATGTGACTGTTTCAGTGTCACTTCAGCAATATAGGTGGTATGTTTAGCAGTACAAGTTTGCTGCACTTAACAGCCACGTGAGTGTTTTAGGGAGGTATGAAGATTAACCCAGCAAATGTTTACATGTACTTTTGCACATGCTGTTGATACTGATCTTGGAACATAACCTTAAAATATTCATATTCAATTGGCAGAAAAAACAGGCTAACAGAAAAATATAGCTGTCTGCATCACAAAGAACAAAAGTCATTTTTTGTCACACTTTTCCACACATTTTCTATGTGGAAAATAATAGTTCAGACTGGGTGCCTATTCTAACTGACATAGCTGGAGGAATGTTTAAAGGAAGTGAACTTTGAATACTGCAACATGGTTCATGAACACCTTTATTTACGACAGATCCTGCTTTTTGTGATTTTGTTGATGCATATGCAGTTTCTTCCTTCTGTCTTGGTCAGTTTAGTCTAAATAATGACTAACTTCACTCACCTCCTTAACCATGCCTTTGTCTGTCTTTATTTTGCTTAATGAGCTCTGGTGGATGGACTTAGTGAAAAGCTTTCTACAGTGTCAGCTCTGAGTCTGACTATAATTGTAGTGACATTTTCTCATCAGCACTGCCAATTACAAATGCATCTCTAATTTGCTGCTTCCCTTTCCCATAGTCACGGACCGCTCAATCTGTCCATACAAGACACTAATAAACTACCCCCCAGGTTCTGGCAAGGCGTGTGCAAGCATACCTTCTCATTTATAAGAGAAAGAATATTCTCCTAGATGTTACTAGTATTGCCTTAGAATGATACTGTGCACGTGTGTGTGTATTCAACCTGTTTTCCTGCATAGAAACAAGCTGGTTTTTTCTCTGCAGCTTTGAAAGTCAGAATCCAGAGAACCATCCCTATTTTATGTGCTATCCAAACCTATTTAAAAATTGAACTTTTTATCTGACATGCTGTACAACAGAGAGTCAATAGCTTTTAGATACTTCCAATGTGATGAGGTCAGGCAGTCAACAACGGCCGTATGTGTAACATTAAAGATTTCATGTGCTAAAAATATAACTTAGGATCTGATCATGTTGGGATACCACTAACAAAATAAGTGATGTTCTTTGGCTATAAGTGATTCTTTTCTGTTCAGTACCGATAAATGTAGATCTTGCTTTCAAACACAGTTAGATGATCTCTCTTCAGTTTTAGTTTTCTTTATTCAATGCTGATAGTGTAGACTTAAGTTTATATATGCTGTAAGGGTAAATGTAATTAGATAACAATGCCAGGTTTTGGAAGAAATACTTTGGGGTTTTTTATACCTGCCGTTCTGACGTTGCTGTTCTATGTAGGATTCTGATGATAGTGCTGGGCAGCTCAGTGAAGGTCAAAGACCGAGGCTGACCAGAGCAGCAGAGAGAATCCTAATGGGACATTCAGTTTATATGGACCATCCAACTGCTCGGACTTCTGAGAACAGGCCACACCAGGGTTTCCGTTCTCCATCGCCAGGGCAGCTTGCCCAAATTGGAGGTACAATTAGACTGTTATTTCTTCTCTGTGATATTTATGTGGATTCCGAGTTTTTTCTACAACAGTATCTGCAATAATTTCACAGACTATGTTCAAAATCCAGTATTAAAAATTTACAGGCAATTACTACAACGAAATGATTAGCATTCCTATTCTGAGAACTGGATTTAATTCAAGCCATGTCTTCACTCTTCTTTGTCTGTAATATTCTACAATTTGAACAAAAATCATGCCAAGTACCCACTTGCCTATACAAAAGTTGACTTGTAAAGTACGTATTTTATTCTTTTAAGTCAAATTCAGTTCTCAGAAACACTTAGTTTGACCATTCTTCAAGTCAGTTTCCATAGGACAGGTATTAACACAAGCTACTTCTCTCTGTGCCCTTACACAGCACTCCTCCTCAGTGTTTTTATCACTCCATTAAGGTGATACTGCAGTGTCTCATAATCAGTAATATATTTTAGCTTCATATATTCTTATAACAATATGGAAATTCTTTTTTTCCCAGATGGATAGCTGAGGCGCACACATAATGGCTTGTACAAAGTAGTGCAGGGATAAGTTCCTGTGGTAAAGCAGGGAAATTAATTTATTTCTTTTCAGTTGAAACTAGTGTTGTAACCAGTGGCCTGTCCTTCCTCTCCCGTACCTTTTTATCCCAATTTCTCTATTGTTATCTGAAAATGTACTTCTATACTTGCTTAATTAAACTGCCGCAAGCATGTAGGAACTCTCCATTTTGTTGACTGTGGTTTTAAGTATGATTAAACTGAAATAATTATAAAGCTGTAACAACACAAATGCGGTTGTACGGATTCATCAAAAGTTGCGTAAACTAAAGTGATCAAACAGCTGGTTTTCTGTCCTTTTAATTTTCACCTTTATGAATTTGAGAAGAGAAGCATATCTCACATTATCAACGCTTGACCAGTAGGAAGTGGATTGAAATTGAATGTGTTCAACATGTGGCAAAAATAATCTCAGAAAAATAAGAGTATTTGCTTAGTTTTGAACTGATTCACATTTGAGCTGGTTATACAGAGAGTAAGCTTTTTAAGCTAGCTGTTACCTAACGTTTTGGACCAGCTACACCACTGTCAGCCTTGAAAATACGTTCTGGTACATTATATATTATCAAACTTTTACTTGAAAGTAGTTTGTTGAATGTCGTTTGGAGATCGATTACATTAGGCTCCCTGGCATAAAACATTTCTCCAACTCACTTGTTTAACACTATGTTGTTAGAGGACAGTCAGCATTAAGAACACTGTGATGTAGGAGTAAATCAGTGATCTAGATCAATCTGCTGTAAATCTGTAACAGTGCTCAGAGAGTTGGAAGATGCATGTTAATGGGAGAACCTGTCTACTAGGGATATTTCCTTCTTACCTAGACTGTCCATAGCTGTACCTGGCATAACATGTTTGTATCTCCTCTATATCTATTTTTAAAATTTATTTAATTTAATTTAGAATGCCCTTTGTCCTGTAAAAATCTAACACTTTTCAAAACCAGCTCCTGCATGTGATGATAATCTCGAAGCAGTGTGTTTCTCTAGTGATTTTTTATGCTCATGTCTCTAAATCTTGTAGCATTGTTTCTGTTGTAGTATTTTGCTGAGGGGAGGCAAGTGCGCTGGACTAACTGCCATAGAGGAATGCCCTGTGC
This sequence comes from Phoenicopterus ruber ruber, assembly GCA_009819775.1. Lineage (NCBI taxonomy): Eukaryota > Metazoa > Chordata > Aves > Phoenicopteriformes > Phoenicopteridae > Phoenicopterus > Phoenicopterus ruber. Next base: position 6,213,351 of record CM020219.1, read on the forward strand.
TTTTACATAATCCGTAATAATCCCAGACCGAGTTCTGTTGCATTCTGAGGATTTTAATTTAGCTCCCCTCCCTCCCCACCTCTGAACACACAGCACAGTATTCATTGTCATTGCTAAGGAAACAACATTGTATAAGAGCTAGGATCTACTTTCAAGACAAGAGTGCTTTCATATCAGGGAGGAACACAAAGTCTTGTTTCCAAGTCCTTTTGATAGTGAAGTCAACACTGAATAGGAAACAATCTGTTCCTGGGGGGAGGTGGAAGAGGGGGAAGGAATGATCTGTGATTGTTTCCACTTTTCTTCCAAATCTTTTGTATCTGTCCGCTGGTATGTCAGATTGCGTGTCCTTCGGTCTATTGCAAGTCAGGACAAAGTGCTATTTCCTGATAGCCACAACAATTACAATGCAGGTCCATCATTTTATTTCAGAATTATTTTTAGGGGTAAAATTAAATAGTTGTTACACCAATGGGTGTAAAAGTTCATACATTTCAGGGTGTATATCTCTGGTCCTTGCAGTGGATACTCAGTTTCTCTGTCAGAATCAGTCACTCACAGATATATCTGTAAGAATTCTGGGGATTGTGTGTCTATGGGTATCTTCAGTTTTGTGACCAGTTTCTATTTGTATTATGAAACATGATGTCTGTTTGTAGGATGGAGAAGGTATTGCTTATATAGGTATATAATAGCATCTTAATGATCAGTCTTTCATTTATAAATCCTTGTTGTCAGTGCTTAAAGTCATGGATATAAAAACCAACGTGCAAATGAAATGTGGCACATGTAGTCTTAAAGTGAACAATAATGACAGTTAATTAAGCAATAATTATAGTTAATTAGGCTTAAAATTCATTCTTTGGCTCTGTATGATAGCAGAAGGCTAAAGTTAGTTCATGAGCTGTCAGTACATCTTTCATAAAGATGCTTTACACACTTGCAGACTGCAAAAGCGTGATAAATGCTGGATTATATAGCAAATTATCCCTTTAAAAAAGACTCTATACAGGTTTGCTTTTCATTCACACAACAGTGAAACATTTTCATGAAGAAGCCTTTCCAATCTCTTTCCAATACATGTGATAAAGCTCATTAAGCATATAATGGTATGATGAACTACACGGGTCTGAAGCTATCATAAATGCTTGCTGTGTTAGAAATCTACGGGTGATAAAACTGATTTATTTTTTTCAATTTCCACAGACATGTATTTCTTATTTCTTTTTTCCCCACAAGAACAATTTAAGGGATATGCAATGACCCATGCAAGGAGGAAATAATTCTCTTTAACATTGCATGTCCCATTGTTGAATCCTGAAAGACTGCACATCCAGCCACATGAGTTGACCGGGAGATTATTGCTTCAACTCATCAAGGAATTTTTTTCTCTTTTTCTCTCTCAGCAGAAATCCTTGGAGATGCAGATACAAGTCGTGGTCCAATGCTTATGGCCGAACTGGAATCGCAACCAGTTTCAGATCCTGTTCTGCAAGCAGCCCAACTAAGCTGCAGAGTGACATCTCTCTCAGAGGATCTGTCCCAGGTAAACTCAAAGGATCTTTTCTGTGACTGGTCAGAAAGTGCAAACTGAAACCTAGGAAAATACATTTTCCTGTTTCGCTATGGTGACTGACATCACAGAAGTGGTGCATTTAAAGTGACACATTCAGCTGAGAAACTGAAGGCAAAAGTGCATGTATAATAAAAATGATTGGGTTTACTGTGATGGAATCCTTAAAATATGCTTTCTGTTAGGCTCAGACCTTCTCTTTTACCTTTTCTGCACTTCCTCACAGCTTCACTGGTCTCACAGGATCTAATAGTATACATACTCAGTTCAGATGGGGCATTCCAATGTTTTAGGGGCACAGTGCTTCAAATACAGAAGAATAATGTGATGGATATGTGGGAGAAGAAGCAACAGTAACAGGTTGGCCTCACCAGTTGTAACCCACTGATTCAGCATTTTAGGAGCTTCAGTTGTCCTCGTAGGGACAGGGTTGGAAAGGCGGTAATGATGATGTACCCCAGAATACTTGAAGGTAGAGGAAAATCCTATTGATCTCTGCTCAAAACCTATAGAGTTAATCTGTTGCTACTTTATTAGTATGTGCTGTTACCTAGAGATGATGGTTTACTCGCTAATTAAAGATAAATTTGAATAGCGAGTGGCAAAAGCTAAAATGTGGTCGCAGATTGCTCTTTAATATGTTAAACTTCACAGTGTGTTTGAAAGTAATAATATACTTACCATGGTTGCTATGTTCATGGATGCATTCTATCCTTCCCTGATGTTCTATATTAAAAATAACCTAAAGTATCTTATGTCGACCTGTCTTTGGTTTTATGTTTTCGAGCCTTGATATGTATTGTGCCATTGGTGTCTGAGCAGTTCTTAAATATGTCATCTGAAGTGATGTGTTGCATCTTCAAAGAGGATTTTAAATGTTATACCTCTTTCACTTTGAGATCACTGGAACATATTATTTCTTGGAATGATTGTTCACAGGCAAGACTGGATTCTGTTGGGGTGAAGCTCATACCCTTGTTACTGCTTCACTAGCCAAAAATACAAGGGACAGAGAGGGTAAAACATGTTTCCTTCTTCTAGCACCATTAGCTGTGATAAAGAATACAGTGATACCTGCATGTCATGCTCTGGAGAATTAGCTAATGGGGTTAGGATTGATTTTTGTTTGCCTGGGTACAGGCAAATGATAATGTACTGTGTGTAAGATTACCCATGTATATAGTCTTACCTATGCAAGAAATGTAAGGTGATCTGACATAGTGTCTTTCATAGGAAACACAGAGATAGTTATATATTATCTTATCTTTAGAAACTTTTTCTTGCATCTGAACCCTTAGCATGAGTTTGCCTGCTGGCATGTAAAACACACCCTCCTTCCAAACCAAACAAACAAACCCCCGAACTTTGTGTGTGTGGTTTTGTTTGTTTTGTTCTTTTCCCCCAAACAAAATAATCTCTTCCTATACATGGGTGTTCTGAGACAAGACTCTAAATCACTGTTTCTCACGCGCTAACTTTTTAGCTTTTCTATGATGTGACCATACGTATAAGCAATAACCACAGTAAATGTCTATCCTGGATGGGGCAAAGCCACGCTCCATAAGATCCTCTACTAGATCTGTACATCCTTCTCTGAAAAAAAAAAAAAAATCCCTGTTCCAGATGATTTGAAAGCTTGTTTTGACAGCATCTATCTACCGTGTAACAATGATGAACCTTTCCCCTAGTTTCAATTAGGGATGGCATCTGTATTCAGATCTACGGCTGGATCTGCTTTGTCACCTGCCTGTAGGAAACAGTTTTCTGGTAACATCAGCTAAGAAAGCAAGAGATACTCAGGCTTTCAGAATGATTCATTCTATGTAATGTTTAAGGCGATAATCACTTTAAACTTCTTAAAAGGTTTCCTCCCAAGTTAGTCACTGACTCTCACATCAGTTGTTTCACATCTTGTTTTTCATCTCCAGGCAGTGTTTGCCTTCATTGAAATGAAACTGTATCAGCTACATACAAAGCAAGAAGACAAATCTATTTAGCAGCAAAACTAGGCTTTTCATGGTGTTTGCTGAGAGACCTGAGAAAATACACTGTATTTCAGGTGGTGTCCAGCTGGGCCTTGGGTTTGGTAGAGCTTTGTTCTGATTTAACTGGGAACGATCCTCCTGGATGTTAGGGTTTATGGCAAAGCTTGGGTGGTTTCTGTAATCTGTCTGAAGAGGATCCTCGTTTCAGGGAGGTTGTAGGCAGTGATGTGGAGCTGCCATATACATACCACTTGTTTGCTCCCTGGCACCGGAGTGTGGATCAGATTTTGACCAACAGAAAGAGCATTGTCTTTTCACGTAGGGCAGGAGCAAATGCCTGCTAGTCATGAAGAGTGAAGTCTATGTGGTCACTCACTCCAAAACAAATGACTTAAGTCATACAAGAATTTTCTTATCTACCCAAATTCCTTGGCTGCTCCTCCATTTCTGGCATTGGATTTTTTTGAGATTTATATATGCTTTTAGCCACTGTTAGACAGAATGCCAGACTAAATGCATCTTTGATTTGACCCCTTCTGTCCGTTCTTGTGCAACAATACAGGAATTGACTGTTATTTGTGGCCACTTTGCCCCTGTGCTCTTAGCTCTAAGAAGCAAGAGAATGACTAAGAGGAAGCTGTGCTCTTCCTATTCTAGATGAATCATTTTGATCATGGGAGGGACATGAACATTGAAGTCATATTTGTGTGGCTAAACATTTCAAAGATGGTAAATCTAAATCATCTGAAGTCCCAAATGCCTTGTTAAAATCTTAGAAAATCAGTTAGTTGCAAAATATTTTCATAATGTTCTTATATAAGTATGAATGTTTTTATACAATCAACATTTTTTCAGTGGGATTGTCACTTTGGTATTCACATTAGCTTTCATTTTTAGTATTTCAAAAGACATGTTTTTTTAATCTTCAAGAACGCATAATTGTAGGTTATGAATCTATGTGTTATCTCTCAACTTCTGTTTGCACCTCAGTGCTTATCTTTTTGTTCCTCCTGATTTTTGCAACACTGGCTTAAACGATCGTTAAGTACACGAGAAGCAATATCATTACTGTTGAGATTCCTGTTATCTTAGGAGACAGTTGTTAGCTGAAAGAAATGGGAAGCCCTGATTGCATAGTTGGCACCATGCTTATTGCTTGCCAGACATAAAAATCTTCTTCTTTTCATGTATATTTTTGGCTGTTTGTTTCACTTGTGGCCTCCACAATAGTGAAAGGTTTCTCTTACAGAACTGAAGCATACTTCCCTTTTCTTCCATTTTAGCTTTTGGGGAGCAAAATACCACTGGTACTCTGTCATCAGGTCTTCAAGAGAAAACCCATGCCATTGCTTCTCAGGGCATATAATTTGCCCAGAAGTCATACAGCAATTCTGCCCATAGGCTCCAAATGCTGTGTGATATGCAAACATAATCTATCTCATGCTCCTCCTTCTTTAAGAATCTTCATTAAAAAACTTATATTCATCCATGGAATCAACAGAATAACTGATGAAATCAAATTTGTCTATCTTAGAGAATGCTTAAGTCTTCTAGAACTCCATGACTCTGTTTTGCATTTCTCATGTTTCCTGTCTACATGTAGTGGAATGTCCTTGGGCCACAATTCCTGTTCCAGTTAACACATAAGATAACAAGCGTACTTGACAAATCTGATGTCTCCCTTTTTAACACGCACAGCGTTTGTTGCTCCTAGGAAACTGTTTTCCTATAGGCATTGTTGCAGACCTAGGTTCTGAAGAGCCTTTCAGGAAGAGTGGAAAATGGTTTTAAAAACATAGCCAAGGAAATAAATTTTATACTTGGCATGGGTTTTCCAACCTGTGTGCTAAAATTTTTATTTTTCTTTTCCCTTTCAACTTTCCCTTTTTACTCAGGAGGATAATACCTAAGGAGAAGTCCTGGGTATTGAAGAAAGCCAGAGAAATCTTATGTTCTTTCCATCACATGCTTTGAGTAGAAATTGAGGGTCTCGTGTGTCTTCAGGTCTAAATGGCACTTTGCCATACATACTGCTCCCAGGATGTTTGTCTAGAGGAAATAGCATTGCAATAGGCTAATTCAGATCTGAATTCTTTTGAAGTCAAACGGAAGGAGAACAAGTGCATATCCTTTAATGAATCTTTAAAAACCTCTTTGGATGTTTCTTGAAGCTCCGCATACTTTTACTTGCTTTTACATCAAAAGTCAGATTTGTAATATGATTTTAATGTATGATATATAGGAGGAAAACCAAGGAGCTGCACAAATTGAGACTGTGAGACCCCGAGTTATTCATGTGAGAAGGAAGTCTGAAGAGATGCAACAAGAAGGTAAATCAATGTCAATAAGCAAACATAGTTCTTTCAGTTAAACACATCACTTTTAAGTGTTGTTGTATACTCATGTATAATAAAGTTCTGACTTTTTAAAATTTTGTTTTCCTTACTACCAAATTCCCCAAATGTCCAAATGTGTATATATAGTGTGTATAAATCTGCGTACATAGTTATGATATTGTTGGGGTGCACTGAAAGGATTGGACATGTATCTGTATGTAAGTCAGCAGAATCCTTGCAATTAAGTATTTATTTAAATTTTTATTTGCCAAGAGCATTACAACGTGCATATTATGTAGTCAACTGAATCTTAATTGCTTTATAGAATGCTGTTCAGCAAACAAAATATTCATAATGTTGTGATAGATGGCAGTGGTTCATACGCATGAGAAAATGCAGGGGTGCCAGAGGAGAACTGAAAGATAATACAAAGTTAAGATTATGCAAATGTGGGGAAAAAAAAATAGAGATTTTCAATGTTAAAATGGCCTGGTTTGCAATGGGCTTCAAGCTAGTGCGTAACGGTGATCCTCTTTTGTGAAGGACGCTATGTATTATCTACGCATAACCGTGCTATTTTTGGAGATTACTTAACAGTGTTTGTTAAAAGTGTTAAGGATATTGCATGAGAGAGAGAGAATATTTTTTGTTTATTGTAGTTCAAGGTAGTGTTGGAATAACATAAACTGTGCATATTACTGCCATATTTAATTGTTTTAGCAGATAATAAGTTTGTGGAGGTGGTAGAGTGAGATAAGGAGCAGTTTTAATCTTACGTGCTATGAACAGGAATCTAAAAACCTGCATGTCTACAATATGTGCAATTATAATTGCTCCACCCTAGTATAGACAAATTCTTCCTTCAAGCCCTTTTTAAAATAATGCTTTGAACTTCTTCCATTTAATTTTTTTAAAACATCTAATCGAATTATAATTCTGATGGAATTATTTTGCTTCAACTATTTATAAGTGGTAAGAAAAGCCCCAGGCCAATGTTATTGGTCGTGGGACTTGGAACCTAATTTCAAAACCATGGTTTACATATGAAGAAAGTTATGAATAATGTAAAACTTAGCTTCTGTGGACAATTAGTGGAAAAGCTTACAGAACTGAAGTGGCACACCGTCATGCATGTATATGTTTTGTTGTAGGGGCATTTATCAACAAGTGTTTTTAAAGTGGGTAAATAAAGACTTAATTTATTAAAAAACGGGGGTTAACTCTTTTATTTAACATTGGTGGAAAACATTGCAATGATTTTTTCTAATAGGAAGAATGGTATTTTTCCTCTGGTGTTCAGAAAATCCAAATTGCCTAAGGAAAGGAAATTTCCTGTAAGTTGAGTATGACCTCTAAATTGCCAAAAAGGAAATTATGTGCCTTGCAGGATGAACTCGTTCCCAACTTTAAGAGCAGTTTTCCTTAATAGTGGTTGTAGGAATCTTTCTTTTCTTCTTCTTCTTCCCCAACACTTCATACTAAGCATCGAAGAGAAGGCGGAAAGGGGGGATACTCTTCTTAACACTGTACTTCATGCTTTTCCACCTCAACTTTGTCTCAAAGTGTTAACAAGACAGCACTTCCAGCCTGTATCATTGAGTGAGGCATTAGAGAGGGCTGGAAATGGAGTAAAATATTTTTTTATCAGGTCTCTTGTTTTCTGAAATATTTATCTTTAAAAAAAAATTGACCATACTGTAACACAAGTTATTTGGGCACAGTCCAACTATGTCTGTGTGTCAGAGGAAAATGTTTTACCACGAGATGGCAGTAGTCAATTTTCATTGAGAGGAACAAAAAAAAAAAAAGAGATGATTTATATACCAGGACAATTTAAATCTCATTCAAAGTATACATATTTAATGAGCCAATAAAAATCTAGAGGATTTGCAAATGGAAACAACTGTCTGTCAGTTTTAACCAGAAGGTCTTGTCTCTATAAGCTTCACCACAGCAAACTTAATCAGTCAAAAAGTTGAGCTAAAAATTAATAAGAATCATTTGAAAGAAAAATGAAAACTTGCAACATGATAAGTATACGTGGGTTTAAGTAAATACAACATTTTAAAATTAAGCACATCTGTTACTGTAAGTTCAAAGCACCCTGTTTATAAAAACTTCATGTCAAACGATTGCCTTTACTGAGATAGCAAGGGACAATGAGTACTTGCCTGAAAATGGAGAAGCATTTCAGAGGGAGGATCATTTAGGTATTTTTTCAGAGTTTAAAGGGTAAGTAGTTGTATTGGTATTAGAGTTTAGAAAATCTGGAGCCCTGAAATGAAGTGTGAATTCAGGGTGTCAGGAGAAAAGGGAAATTGTTTTGGACTTAGAGTTGGATGTAAAAAAAGCCTCTTTTATTTAATTGATAAATACATGACAAGATTTGATTCATCTTTTGTCTATGGTCGTAAATATATATATATGATAGAGCTTGCTTTTGTTGTTTAAGAATTTTTTGTGGTCTACAGTGAACATGTGTTTTCACTGAAAGAAAGTTGATTGAAGTCTTCTAATGACAGTTGAAGTTGAGTAGGACTGTTACAATATCATGCCTGAAAGGGTAATGTCTCCTGAAAGTTACAACTGAAAATAAAGCCTGAAATGTATTATTAATTGAAATGTGTGCCTTCTCTAGACATAGTGGAGACAGTGGTTTGAAAACATATATTTGTAGTATATAATATACATGCATATATATTTTTGGCTTTATAATACCCTTTAATCTTTGTACCATTCTTTCACATATCTTCATAAATTTAATATGATAATATTGTCGTGGTTGGTGAATGCACATATTTCCAGAATACAAGCATTTTCAGGCTTACATTAACATGATTCAGAATTTTTAAATTAAAATGAAAGAACAGGTGGGAATGCTTGACTGCAGAGCGTTTTTAAACTTTAATATGAGCAGCTCAGAACCAAGACGTAGATGTGTCTTCACTTAATTATTTTTCTACAGCACAGACTCAAAATGTGACCTAGAGAGCACAACTTCATGATAGTAATTCCTTTTTACCTCCAGCTCGCGAATTACATTCAGGCAGCAGTAAGTACATGGGAAAGTAATATTGGGACACTAAGCAATTGGCTTTGTTGCCACAGAGAGATTGCACAATTGCTTGTGGGAGGAGATGATCTGTGCAATAAATTAATAAGAGGGTAAGAAGCCCTTAAAACAATCTGTATAAAAAATAAAGCTTCCAGAGTCCCTGTTCGGTATTGAAAATGGGCTACTTCTGTGTTAACATTGACATTATGCTGTACTGAAAACTGTAATATTGAAAATATGGATATAACTAAATACTTCTTTGCCTCTCTTCTTCAGCCAGGAATTGCTCTGAGTTAGGTTTTGGGTTATTTTTTCTTAAAACTATTGTGGCATGAGGCAAATCTCTAACAGATGCTTCAAGGAAGGAAGAAGATTAGGATGAGGCTAAAGGTCTTTATTTTTTTCTTGGAACTGGAACTGTTTTGGTCAAACTCTTAACAACTATTCTACTGAAAGTTTACTTTCTCCTTAATATCCTGCTGTTCCTTTTTTTGGACTGAATTTCACTAAAGGTTTTTGCTAAAGACTGTCCATAACACCCTGAAAATAGCAGCTAGTGAAGCAAAACAGAGCCATTCTTTCACACTGTAGAGAGTACCACCACAACCTGAGAGGTAGAAATAGTTTGTGTAGCCTACGTTGCTCCTTGAATTTGACTAATTTCTGAGAGAAGATCTTGGAAATTGACGTAATGGAATCACTTAGCTATAATTATGGCATTTTTCAAGCAAATGTCCCGTTAGAGGTTTATGTAAGTTTTTCAGTGCTTCTTCAGAACTCTTATTTCTGGTCTATTTTGACTCTGGTTTTCCTATACTTTTACCTCCCTGTGATATCAGATGGCTCACTGACATAATTCAGTTAATATATTTTACATTCGGCCAAGTCAGGAAATGCAAAGCTGCGTTTCCCACAGAAACTCTGTCTTTTCTATAAGTAGTCATTGGCTTTTAGGTGTTCCAAGTGGTTTAGAACACCAGTTCTCAAAGAATTTTCATTTGTTTTTTCTGCACAGGTGACCATAGCAGCTATGTGATAGCCCATGCATTAGAAAACATACATCTGAGTAATAAGTATGCATTTTGCATAATCACAGAATGGTGGGGGTTGGCAGGGACCTCTGGAGACCATCCAGCCCAACCCCTGCCAGAGCAGGGTCACCCAGCGCAGGCTGCACAGGGCCGCGTCCAGGCGGGTTGGAATCTCTCCAGAGAAGGAGACTCCACACCCTCCCTGGGCAGCCTGTGCCAGGGCTCTGGCACCTCACAGGGAAGAAGTTTTTCCTCATGTTCAGGCGGAACTTCCCGTGTTCCAGTTTGTGCCCGTTGCCCCTTGGCCTGTCCCTGGGCACCACTGAGAAGAGTCTGGCCCCGTCCTCTTGCCACCCGCCCTTGAGATATTGATAAGCGTTGGTGAGGTCCCCTCTCAGTCTTCTCTTCCTCAGGTTGAACAGCCCCAGCTCCCTCAGCCTTTCCCCACAGGAGAGATGCTCCAGGCCCCTCAGCATCTCTGTACCCTCCGCTGGACTCTCTCCAGTAGCTCCTCGTCTCTCTTGAACTGGGGACCCCAGAACTGGACACAGGACTCCAGATGGGGCCTCCCTAGGGCAGAGCAGAGGGGGAGGAGAACCTCCCTTGACCTGCTGGCCACAGTCGTCTTAATGCACCCCAGGATGCCGTTGGCCTTCCTGGCTGCAAGGGCACGTTGCTGGCTCATGGGGAATTTGTCATCTCCCAGGACTTCCAGGTCCTTCTCCGCAGAGCTGCTTTCCAGGAGGTCACCCCCAACCTGTCCCGGTGCAGGGGGTTGTTCCTCCCCAGGTGCAGGACCCTGCACTTGCCTGTGTTGAACCTCATGAGGTTCCTCTCCGCCCAACGCTCCAGCCTGTCCAGGTCTCCCACAGCCTTCTGGTGTATCAGCCAGACCTCCCAGTTTCGTGTCATCAGCAAACTTGCTGAGGGTGCACTCTGTCCCTTCATCCAGGTCATTGATGAATAAGTTGAACAAGACTGGCCCAATACCGACCTCTGGGGGACACCACTAGCCACAGGCCTCCAACTAGACTCTGGCACTGATCACCACCCTCTGAGCTCTGCCATTCAACCAGTTCTCAATCCACCTCACCGTCCACGCGTCTAGCCCACACTTCCTGAGCTTATCTATGAGGATGTTGTGGGAGACAATGTCAAAAGCCTTGCTGAAGTCAAGGTAGACAACATCCACCGCTCTCCCCTCATCCACCCAGCCAGTCATGCCATCATAGAGGGCTATCAGATTGATCAACATGATTTTCCAAGTCATGCTTGACCATGCAAATCATAATATCCCCACATAAAATCCTCAGTAGCCACACTTGAGAGTTTCTAGTTTGAATTACCGTAAGTCAATATTTAGCTGTGTTACAGTACATTTGGAACAGGAGTTTTGAATTTCTTGGCTTTTGTAAATATTATTTATCTGTTAGGAAGTGCCATTTATAACTACGGTTGCTTCTTTTCCCACTGAGTTACTTCTGTTATTTTTCAGACAAAATGTTGAAACAGACCTTTCATTTTTCATAGCTTAAGGCAAAGTCTTGTGTAGAATTGTTATTGTAGACAATGATGTCCTCATGCTGTGGGTATGTTCTCCTGCTTCAAGTTTGGGTCCTGAGAAACTGAGCACCGGGAACTGCTGTCGGTTTCATGGGACTCTGCACATCCTTGCACCCATTCCCAAAACATCCCTTTCTGGGAAATGATCCTCCGGTTTCCTAGACCTTTCTTTCCCTTGCTTACTTGTGCAAAAGGTGTGAACAACAGGAACTACTAACAAGTTCAGAGAGCAGGCGAAGCACAAATCTCCCTTGTATGTGTTCTAGACTTTTAGGATGTCATTTGATTTCTTGAGGCATCTTAATTAATTGAAATCCAAGTAATCAGATGGAGGAATGAAAAATCAAGAAAGCGGTTTATACTTAAAGAAAACTGTACCAAGCAGGCTCATATTGCCTCGCAGTCTGAGGATTGCCTACTGACTGGCGTGCTCGGGTAGAAGTCATTCTCCTCTGGAGCCCAGCTCCAGACCATGTATCACCTGGCCCTTGTCTTACTGATCTACATGCATTAGGTTTTTGTTCACTTGGCAATTTTCTTCAACTTCCAAGAGGCTGAGAGTTAGTTCTTCTCTTACTCACGCCTCCTTAAATGGCACAGAGGGATACAGCACTCTCGCACTGCTGCGGTACTGTTGAGACATTTCTTCTGACCTTGTGCTGAGGCTTTTGCTGTGGGAGGTATGTGCAAAGGCAGAAAACTTCCCCTTTTAGTCTTCCCTTGGTGCCTATAGAGATGATGCTTTACACCCATCGTGAAATCTGCACAGCTTTGTATATGTTCAAGTTTCCCTTGTACAGTCCACGTGAGAATCAACTTCTGCTCCATGCTGGATGTGCGGGTATGGTTAATCTTTGGAGCGAAGATATTTTGCACTTTTCATACAGTAAAAAGAATAAAGCAGGAAACCTTCCAGTGTGGGCTTAAGGAATGTTTCTGCTCAGAAGTTATAAGTTCAGGAGGTGAGGCTGGCATCTATAGCCCCGTTGCTTGAGCGGGTGAAAGCAGTTGCTTCTTTCTCCCTTTTGATCAGATCTTTGCACTTAAAGTACACTTATTTTGCTGAGGTTCAGGGTGTGTTCCTGTACCAAGTCCCTCCTTTGGTCTGTACACAGCAGCGGGGATTTTCACTGAAGTTCCAGCACCAGTTGGGTATTTTCTGGGGAGAGGGAAAGAAAGACTTAGTCGAATTGACGTGGTCCCTACTTAAAGGATTGCTTCCTATGGAGACTGTCAAATACTTGGATTTTTACTTGTCTTTTTTCAGACTTACTGGGGCTCAAGGTAAATATCCAGAAATCTCATCTGATTCCCTCTTCAAGCCTAGATTTTAAAGGATTGCAGGTGATCTAATCGAGTGACCTACGGCATCCCTCAGAGTGCATTTTATATATCATAAACCTTGAAGTTCAGGGCAGTGACAAAATTAAGCCTGGTATTTCACTCATACATGGGAGCTGTAATGTGCAAATAACGAGCAACTAGTCCCTTTTTCATACTGGTAAGCTGAAAACCCATGGTACTGCTGCATCAAGCATGCAAAGTACCTTCTGGAGTTTGTATGTCCTTTTTGCCTGAAAATACCATGTGGTGCCCAGTATGTATGCCTGCTGAGCATCAGCTGTCTGCATCGCATCGCACAGACACCAGAGGGTTCTGAGGATCTTCTGTTCTAAAGTGTATCTTAATAATGTAAAGGATTTTACTTCCAAATTTATTAGAATTTATTTTAAAAAAAATCTCAATTCATAATTGCATTTGCTTTTCAAACACTTGAGACTACCTGCTGGAACCAAAGCAGTCCAGACTGCCAGGCAGTTCTCGTAAGCTGCATGCGGCACCACTGCCTCATCCCTGCAATGCGGATTTCTCCATATTTTTCCATTTTTTTCCTTTTTTGCACGTTTGGGGGGGGGTTTTTTGGTTGGTTTTGGGGTTGTGGGTTTTTTTGTAGCTTGTGTCTCTAGTGGCCAGGCATATTGTAAGCAGAATTCTCATTAAGGAGAAGAATACCTCTTGCTGCTGCATATCCACTCTTAAGAGTTGGAATGTACAAGCTGAGAGCCCTAAATTGCTATTTCCACTTTGGCAGTCTACCTTTGATCTCTCACCAGTTTCCAGTTGTATAAATCCACTTATTGTCTGCTCTTCTGGGGTCCAAGCTAGAATGTGATGCTTGTTCTCTTGTGTAAGATTCTCATGTGGTGGTGAATCAGCTGGAGCTGCTGTGCATTGCAAGCAGTGTATGGTCTTGGTAGCAAGTATTAAATACAGTCTCGGATCTCCTGGACACTAACACACTCCTCACCAGTCTATCGAAATTGTTGTGCCAAAGCTGTCTTTCTCACAGCCCGCATAGGATTCGTAAACACGCTAGGATCTGACTGAAGCAGCTTTGTATTGTGTGTTATGATTTGTATGCACTTTTACAAACTTACAGTAATTGCTGTTGCCTTCATTGTAAAGAGCAAAAAATAAACACACACAATAAACCCCCTAAATGGGCACTGATCCCACTGGCACTGATCTTGAGTAACGCTGAATAAAAGCAGATGGTAGCAAGCTGACTAGGCTGACCTGCTTTCCCCTTTCATGCAAATATTGCTTATATAAATGGGGGACACACACAAGAAATTAATGGGCTTGGGCAAGCCACCTAAGGACAGAGACTCCCCATGTACTTAATGCTTACATCAGCCCGAGGGCTGTTTCCAGTTAGCTCTTCTCTGGAGGGAGAAGTTTCTCACAAATTAGTGGTTCCACAGCTCTGAGCCCATGGTTTAATAAGAAAGAACTGATGTGCATCTAGAAAGTAAGCATGCTTAGCTGTTCTGTGGCCTGTGTGTTGTGGTAGGTCATGGAAAATGATCAGAATAGTCTCTCCTGAACCTGCTACTCATTTATATACATATAATTGAGTCGGAAGTCCCTTTACTCATCATCTTCTGTCATAATGTTGTAAAGAGGCATTAGATTTTTATGGTCTTGCACTACTTTAATTTGCATGCCTGTTCGTTAGCAGTGATGGCAAATGAATTTAAATTGAGATTCCTCGTTGTTCTAAACTATGTGCCTCAGTATGTCACTATAACAGGACGTGTTGTAAGAAATAGCGTTGTCTTTTTCTTATTCAGCAGAGCATTTGGTTGGAGTTACTACCTCCAGGAGTATGCTACAGCCTCTGCCAGACATTGCAGCCTGCAAAGACAATTTCCTGAATAAGATGTATTATTTCCACTCCTGAGTCACTATCGGTTTTAGCCTGGTACATCAATGCCAGCTAAGCCAGAGTCAGGAACCATTCCAGCTGTCTCAGGTAGACCTGCCGCCGACTCTGTGTGAGTTCGGTTGGCAGATGCGCTGTTGGATCTTTTAGAATGATGATCCTTTCTTGGATTAACAGTCATTTAAGTAGGCCTCTTATCTCACATTTCTTTTTTACTGTGAAAGTTGTGTTTCTTTTATAAAAGGCATCAGTATCAGACCGGGAAGTCTCGATGCATTTGGGTGCTGGCAACACATCACATGGATACTGTATGGTGACAGGTGAAGACAAGGAGTATTACAAACACGTATTTCAACTTGGAGAAACATTTACAGCACTGTGATAGGAGAAATGTAGGCTTTCTGTCTTCAGTGTGTGCTGGGTTTGTTTTATTTTTCTGCTTGGCAGGGAAGGCAGATGTTGCCCTTTATAATTCAGTGGCTTGTGCGTGTCTGAGAGCAACGCAACAGAAGGAACAGCTTCTGCTTTCCCCGCTGTGTTGGTTTTGGTGATCCTTGGGCAGAGGCAGCTGGGCTCCCTTCAGCTTTACCTGTTGTTAAGAGCTCTCAATTCAGCTCTTTCAAGCACTACATAACAACTGGAAGGAGCCAGCTGTTTGTGTGGGGAGTGCTGGGTAGAAGAGAAATTACTAGGGACAGGAGCGTATATGCCAAATGGAGGTAGCTTAATGCGAGTGATGAATAATCCGCAAATTCTGACTGTTTGCCCCTAAAACCTCTTTTATAAAGGGGATGGGCAATTTACAAAACCTGTCATTCTCAGCCATTAAACTTTTTTCTTTTTCTTTTTTAATGCTTTGTAAATTTTTGCACTGCTAGCAGAGGCGAGGCATTGCTGTAAAGTTATTAATAAAACCTAACTAGCCAATGAAGACAGATATTTAGATGATTGGTGTCCACTGTCAAATTGTAATGTTATATTTTTTTTTTTATTTTACTGCTTATTATATGGTGAGAGGGCTTGACTTACCAGCAGCTTTCATGCTCTTGAACAGTGTGGTTACCTAAGTACTTTATTTGCTTATTTTTCTAGATAATTTAGGAGTAAACAGACCTCCTACTTTATGCACTGAAGAGAAGCCAGGTTTTTCCAGCACCAGCTTCTCAATGCAGTGATACAAAGACTGCCTATAATTACATATAAATATATGTTTCCAGTGCCCATGTGATTAATTTCTTAAGACTAGGAGCCCAGGAAACTTTCAAATAAGGCAACAGCATGGAGTAAATGTTATCTGGGATATCTTCCAAAGAAAGAATACTATATAAATAATGGTAATGCTACTCTTCGATAACATGCTGATTCTGAGAAATGCAGTCTGACAAAGTAGTGTTCTTCTTAAAAATAGGGTAAGGACCGGTGAGTGAAGATTAAAGTTGTCATGTGTGACCTGTTGCTCACTGCTGAGGTTGCATATGGAACTGCATTTTGTAATAGCGTTGAATAACACATGCAAATGTAAAACTCAGTTAAAACACTTCTCATCTTCCATAAAACTAATTTTGAAAGTAAAATACAACAAATCCTCATCTCTGAAATATGAGTTGTAAATGTGCTTTTGGTGACTGCATTTGCAAGTAACAGTAGTAAATGATGGAGATGGGTTAAATTTTGTCTGTGGACTACTGTGTTCCGCTTTTTATCATGAATGCTGTCGTTCAGGAGAAAAAACCCTACACCTAGAAAAATTTAATTTAGATTTAGAACCTTTGTATCTGTGTTGTCATTCTTCTCTAATCTAAAACTTATGTTTTGCTTTTAAAGAAGGAAGAACTGGTTTTAAGCACAGTTCTGAACAACCTGAATGAAGGTGGTTGAGTGTGACACAAAATATGTAGCAGTTCTGTAAAATGCATTTTTTTTTCCCCAATGCTTTGGCCGCAGGGAGGTAATTGTTTCTTTTTGTGTATGGCACAACTTTGACTTCCATTAACTCTGTCTTTTTTAATGTCACATAGGCATGGAGTTTTAATACAAAATAATAAATCATCAACCATATACAAACAATAAAAATGTGTATCTCACATTTTCTGCATCTGGTAGCATTACATTTATGTTTTGGCTCAAAACTATGCAATCAAAGCAGGTTAGACTTAATATGGGTCGACCTGCAGTCCTCCACCCTAACTCAGGTTGTTACAGTAAAGTAATAATCTCAGGGTTGCATATTGTGGCCTTGTTTTATGCACTGTACATATTGCAAGACTTGGGCAGAGCTATGTTTGTTTAAAGACAGTGTAACAGCTGCATTTTCTATCCTTGTCAGGCCATTGTATCTTCAGTAAAAGTAAAAAGCATGGAATTTGCTTCATTTCTGGGGTTTTTTAGTTTGTTTTTATAATCCTAAAACCATAATTACAGATCTTGAGAAAATTGTTGTATTTACTAAACAGCTGCCATTGTGCCCTGTTACGTAAATCAAAATTATAAATAGGAAATATTTACTAGTTTGAGTTACAGTGTAAATACACGATTAACTTCTTAAAAGTACATGTTGCTTATTTCAGTAATTGGACCCTCTCCTAGAGACAGGCAAGCGGGGAGATTACACAGGGAATGCTTGTTTGTGAAGATGAAGCTTCCTTCCTGATTAAAAAAAGAGAGACGAGAAAGGGGGGAGCAGTTTCCTGTTGGGAGTCCTCACTTTAACGGAGGCCAGGCAGTCGTGCTTCCCCCTGCTCCAGCTGGCCTTTACATGCCGTCCTTTGTGGAGGCGTTCTCTGACAAACGATGTCCAAAACCATTTTTACAAGAGCATTTGGGGTTTGCATCTACAGGCAGACCTGGGATTTAAAGAGATTTTTGCTCCTGTCTCATCTGCTTTTAAATACAAGGCTACAACAGCCAGTATCTCTGAGGTTAAGGCTTGATAAAGGCTGTTCTGTTCCTAAGATTCGTAATCTTCTAGAAACGGCCTAATGAAGAGACTCAACCCAAAGTTTCAGCTGTATGTAAAAAATGTGTTCTGACCTCGATATATATGATGTGAAAAATGAAAAATAGCAGCGCTGCAGGCAAAATCTCCTCTGCTACGATGTGACGACCCACCTCTTCATTGGAGGTTTCAAGAATTTGGCTGCGCTATTGGAAATAAGCCTCATGGTTTTGCCGGCGAGATGTTTTAGCTCAGACAGAGCGCAGCACACAACGGCTTTGTTGGAGTGTTGGCTCTGGGCTTATGGCAGGAAACTGCAGTAAAAACCTTACTTCTCTACCTACAATATGTGGTGGTTGTTTTGAATGCAGTCAAGGTTGCGTTTTAGTCTTTTTTTTTTTTTTGAAGTAAAACCATGCTTGAGCACCCCAGCAGCTAAAAGCTAGAACCACTTAAGATGACAATTAGGCCCTGACTCTATAATTCATTAATTCAGTAGGTCTTTTTCTTTCTTTAAGGTCAAACTCCCTCACTCTGTCTGTCCAGCGTGGGCTGTTAAATGAGAGCCATACATTCAGTTCTTTAGCCCAGCTGCTTTCTGCAAATCTGCATGGAAAGTACAGCGCTTATAAAGAAGAGTAGACTCCATGTGTACCCATGCTAGGTCTGAGTGATGTGTTTAGGAGATGTTTACATCATGCAGCACCGCTAGCTTGGAAATCCGTGAACTAGCCATCAAGCAGTCTCCAGAAGCGGTGAAGCTCAAGGGATGTGCAGTGGTGTGCTAAAGCTGATGTGACCCAGGACAATGTGATTTCATAAGGCATCTGGGACATCTATATTTTGTAGACATACTTGCTTGGGTATCCGAGCATGTGACTGTCTTTGAGTGTGCCATCCAACCGTTCACACTCATGTAGAGCACTGCAGTGCAGAGCCTGCCAGAGGGAATATTTTGAAGTATATGAAAAGAAAGTTCAGATGGTTTTAGTCTGAGAGTGAAATTGCAGAAGGCCCTTAGAGGTCTGACTTATTGTGCAATCTCTGTAAGTAATTTGTAATCAAAATACCTTTGCACATGTCACTTTTATATTTCCTGTAATAAAACAGCAAGAGCAATTAAGATTTTGGACCATAATCTTCCACAAGCTTCTAAAAATGAATGGGTTGGGGATTTTTCAAGTTATGGCTGAAATAGCCGGTTTTTAATTTTTTGATTGCTTCAAAAGAAGTTTGGTAATAGCTATTCTAATAGATTTTTAACTGTAGCCTGACAAACAAAACTGTTCTGTGGTAACGTAACTGATCTGAAGTTTACTTCTGAAAAACGTTAAGTAAGAAACCAGAAGAACTCTTCACAAAACTGGAAGACATCTGTACTCTGGTAACCCAGTATGTGACCTACTGAGCTTTATGCATTTCAAATCAAAAAGAATCAGTAAATATACTGCCATATGCATGCAAATATGTCTAATAACACACTGTGTGCTGTGTATCTGTAATGTTGTTCTGACACGGTTCAGAAAGTTGTCTGTGGTCTTGGCATTCTTCAGGAAACATTAGATTAATATAGATGCCTTTGTCATACAATTTTTTTCTTGTTTAAGTAGGTGTGTGAAGGCTGGTGCTACATAAATGAATTATACGAAAGACTTTGGAGGAAGAGGGGGCTTGTAAACGAGACTGAAATTAATGAATATAAGAATTAGAAATCAAAACTTTATGTTTAGTCTGAGGAGAAACAATTCCTTAAACCGTAACCACATGGCTGTTTCTTGTTTGCATCAACTCTGGTTGACTGTTATTGTCTTCTGTTAATTCTCTGGGGCAGTGGCCTGACTTTGTTGAATGAGCCAATTGTTTTCCTTTGTGTTGCCCATCAAGTAAGTCCCCATCTGGTTTGTATCAGACTGTTTTCACAGCCAACAACTGCTGCCTTTTCTATATCCTGACACTTAAGGGCCCCATGCTATCAAAGCATTGCTGTGATAGCCTGTCTGGCTGGGCCCGTACAGCTGTGCCTTGCAGCTTGAAACTATTACCCAAGTAATGGTAACTTAGAACTTGAACTGGCTCTTATTCCCATTGGTGTCGTGTGTGCAGTGAACAGAATGCATTTTTGTTGAACTCCGTGTTCAACAAAAAATTCTTTAAAGCTCTCGGTTTAGTTTATGTGATTGGTTAGTTTTTATTTTCCAGCAGCTTCCTGTATCTAGAGGCAGTTTTGTGTTCTTCTAAAACATTAATGAATACAAGACGAGCAATATTTATTTAAGGCACTGTTGTTATTACTTATTTTTATGGTACATTAAAGCTCAATAAGTGAAAATTAAACAAGCAAATGATTCTTAATGAGGATTTTTCTTATCAGATTTAGAATACATTTCTAGGAAACTTTCTGTGCGTGATAAATGTAGGTTGTGTGAATAATGCTATACCTTGAGTCCTACACTACCCACTTTCGAAGTAGCTATCTAAAAATACAGAGCAATGGACAATAAGCCTGCATTAACCCATTTCTCCTCTGAAGGAATAGGGAAGGATTGGATAACTTACTCTGTAACCTGGGCAGTAAAACTCTATTACGGTTTGCATAGCAGAATCACTGAGAGGCCCCAGGCGTGATCCGGGCCCCTTTGTGCCTAATGGTAGGAGACAGTCCTGTTCCAAGAGACCTTGCAACATGTGCGTTCTTTCCCTCCAAGATTTAAAAAAACCCAACGTTGCATCAAATAACAGTGACATTCAAATGTTGTCTTGCATAAAGAAAAATGATCTTTAAGCATTTGTTGTCTTTGCTCTTGTGTCGGCTGTGTAGCCATGTAACGCTCAGTGACAGAGTAATGAGGGGAAACATATTCCCCAACTTGTATATGTATGGAATTTTAAGTATATTCTGGACTCAGTTCTTTCATGATATTTAAGAGAGGGAGAGAAAGAAAATAATGGATAATATTTTAGAAATTTCTGGTCTTACTGTGAGCGTGTGCAAGAAACAGCAAGAAAGCAGATTGATTTATCTAATACTTGCAGAGTAAGTGTTCCTGAACTTGGGAGTGCATGTGTGTGTGTATATAATGTGAATGAATTTGCTTCAAGTAAAATACTGGGGAGCCATTAAATTCCATGAGACACGTAAGATTTTTTTGCCTTTGTGCTTCTCATACTGGTACACACTGGGTGTCATTGTGGCAGGTTGGGACTGTGCTAAATAATTGGGTTTATGTCATTGTCAGGTATATGGAGGGTTTGCAAAAGCTGCTTTCTTAAGGAGCTTTCCATAATTGCTCTTCCTGTGAACCCTATACAACTCCTAAATGCATGAGTTGCAGAGTGTGCTGTAGAGCGGAGAACAGACCCGGGTGTCTGTGCTGTTCACCTGCACAAGCCGTGTCCCCCCAGCTCGCGGCAGCCCGCACCTCTGCGAGGAAGCTGCTCCCACGCATGCCGACCGAATTTTCGTACACGCTCCTTTCCAGTGCAGAGTTCCCTGTACTGTGGCCAGGACTATTTAAACCCAGACAACTGATAACTGAATTTCATTGAGGCTGCTTACAAGCTATATTAATCATGCTTGTGGCCCAAAGCAATGAAGAAAGCTATTGATGAACTGAGTGCAAACCAGGTTTGGCACCAACAGCTTGAACTGGGAAGAGTGAATGTCAAAGAGCTGCAAAGCTTTCTAAAATAAGTTGGCAGTAGATACAAGAAGGACTTGCCACCATCAGTTAATGCAGCCAGCGTTCAAAATTTCAACTTATGCGTGTGTGTGCGCAGCTTCAGAGGTAAAGAACATCTGCCCAAAGGAGAACCTAATGTAAACGAGTGTGTTCAGCCCCTCAGAAGGCATGGCGTGACTGCTGCTCGCAGATTTGTGCAGAGCAGCTCCTGGGTCGCTAACAACAGTTGTTGGTTTCACTGTTGCTGCTGGGGAACATTGGTCAGTAGTGACATCTTCCAGAGGCACAGTGTTGCTGGGAGCAGTCTGCAGTCTTTTCCCCACTTTTTGTAGTGGTTAGCAGAGATGGAGGTATGCGTCATATTAAAATAAGTAGCAATGTGCATAAAAGAGAGTTGAGAAGGTGGTGTAGTGTGTTGAATACGTAGCATAGATGTAGAGCAATATGTTTCTGCAGTTCATTTATTCTACTGATTTAGAGCTCAGATCCACCCGGGTATTGCAAAGGAATTTTGTTTTTACTCTTTCTTATGTAACAGGCCAAGGTTCTTGTTTTGGTTTTGGTTTTTTTTTTTTTAACAAGGAGGAATGCTTATCTCTATTGCACAAAGTTTAAACATTTTAGATTTTAACAAACTTTAAAATAGCACAGGATAAAACCATATATTTACTCTCAGACCCTTCCAAGTCTCTAGTGCTGGGCATTAAATTGTAGAGGCAGTGTGACTTGTTATCACACTGGGTACTCATTTCAAGAGAAGGCTTAGACAGTCTTTGGCAGAACAGGGTCTGGACACTGACATAATGGCTGTCTACCAGCAGATCTTCCAGTAAAGACACTTGATGTTTTCCTTATTTTGACATATGCTTACTTACGTAGATTGCAGCAGTATTTTTTCTGAGCTAATAGAAAAATTACTCGCCTTGCTAGACTTCCTAGAATTGCTTATTCCTTATACATTTTTCAAAGTTAATTGATAGGCACAAATGGTAAGATCTTTAACGGCCATCTTCTGCTGTTTAACAAATGTCTTTAAAGGAGGTCTTCTTAACAAGTTTGTCGGCATGTATACCGGAAATGTGCATGGAGACGTCCTACTGTTTATTAGAATGCATCACTGGGAAATGCTTACTGTATAGGGCTGGTTTTCTTCTGTCTTGTTTTGTTTTTTCCTGGGGAAAACATTCACAATCTCCTTTTTAAAAGGTGTAACTACAAAAATTGAGTAATTGTGCTGTAGGTATAAGCATTTTAATATGCCAGCTCTTTGTAATGGTAGTACAGTAATAGGAGTCTTGGCAAACTGTTTCCATATGGAGAATCCCATGACTTTGTAAGTGAAAATCATCAAAACAAATTAATAGGGTCATGTGAATATTTAGAATTTAGAAGTATTCAGAATAGAGAAATATAGCTATTTTGTTTGTGGTCATCTAGAAAAACACTTGTTATTTGAACAGTTTTTTATTTTTAGTGTATCTTATATAATTTTTTATTATAAGAATGCATTTAGTGACTCCATTGTATGTGAAGAGTGACTCTCAATGAGAAAATTCTGCCCTGCAGCACTGCCTGAAGAGCTGTGCGGTACAGAAAGGTGTCTTTTTTCTTCTGATGATGCCCATCCCCTAGCCTTCATTCAAATCTGGGTGCCGACTGCTGCCATGGCTGGAGGGGATGAAAGCTCCTTGCCCAGGAAATCCCCTTGGCTGTTTGAGGGAGAGCTCATCAAGGTCGCCCATCGCGCTTTTAAGTGATAGAAAGTAGCTTGTGACTTCTCACACTGATTCACTGAAAGTTGTCCTCTTACATCCTGAACAATTTTTTTAGTAGTCACGTAGCTGAGGAGTTACTAGGGCTGGAGAGAGTGCGGTGCTTAGTAAGCATATGCAGTGCAAGCATCGCTGCAGATAACATGCTCAGTCTTGACCTGCAACATACTGAACCTGTCTGATAAGTAGAGATTGTCATTTGCCCCGAATTATGTGCATCCCAAGCGCTACGGACAACACACATCAAAGACTGCAGGAGAGCAGCGTGTTGGAGTAATCGTTGGTAATTTAACTGTGTGGGCCAAACTGATCTGAAGAAAAATTGTGAGGCAGTAAGGGACTCGAGAGTAACCCAATACGTATCCTGGCCAGTACGCTAACTTAGAAAAGAACCTCATTTGCTTAGGGAATCCCTCACCGGGACACCCATCTTTATTTTAAGCATGAACTGGAAAGATGTTCATTTTCAAACCCACTGCAACCCTAATTTATGATGAAACGTCACTGAATTTGTTCATTCAACTTTCATTACTTGTGTAAATTACTTTTTAATTATTTTTAAATAAAAACAGACCATGTAAATTTAAGAATTAAAAAGATGCTTTGATTTTTTTTTTTTACTTGCCACTCCCCATGTAGGCTATGAATGCTATTATGTGTAGCACTGTGGTACGATGTAGATAAGCTGGAGGCACTATTGCTGCAATTAATATTGTTAAGATATGAGGTCTCAGTGGAACCAGTCCTACTGCTAGGATTGCCGTGAATGATTCTGCATCCTGAGGGAAGTCTGTATAACTTTATCTTAGAATTTAGTGTGAAGTCCCGCTATCGATCATTCGAGTCCATTTTCTTTTTGAGCTGCTTTATTTTGCTTCGGTTGCTGGCATTAAAATGTCTTTTGGATTCCCAAACATGAAGGTATGAATAACAGAGCTGAATATATTATACGAGCATACTTTTAAAATTACCTTCCAGTCCACTTGCCTGTTAGATTTTGCGGAAAATGAGAAAAAGATTGGTATGTAGGTGATATTTAGTTCTACTGAATAAATAAAATATTAATTACACAATTAGATATGCAGGTTTTTAATTATCACTTGTCAGATTCTCCTGATTCCACCAGCTGTTTACCTAGGTTGTCTCCTGTGGATTTAGAGATTGCTCCTCCCCCCAGCCCTTGCACGAGATACACATTTTCCTGCTGTTTGTGAAAGACTCTGGACCAGTAATGAACCAACTCTTTCTCCTTTTTTACTTTGAAATAAAAGCTGCTGCTTCAAGGTTTACCGCAGACCCCTCATCTCATTTCTCCTCAAGAAAATGGTTGCAGTCAAGAAACAGCAGTGCTTAGAAGTTGAGAAAAGACTATTTGTTTCTAGCCAATTGCACATCCAAAAATCACAGGCATCTGTATGGAAAAATCAAATTGACTTTTAATATTTCTTCTTAGTATTAATAATTATTGTAGTTATTTGGAAAGATCATTACGCATCTTTTGGAAGTGATTTGCTGGGAAACAACAGCAAGAGTTGTGGCCAGGGAAGGAACTTGTTAAGCAATGAGATATTGCACAGAGCAAAATATGCCAGATCTAAAGGAGCAGAGTAGATTTTAGGCACCAAAAGGAAATATTTATTTAGTAAACTCTGCAATCTCATTCCTAGATGTTTTTGGAGCTGCTTTCTCTCTGCCCTTCCCTACTGGTCTCTGTGTTAGGATTTTGAAAAATCTGGTTCTGGTTTATTTTATGTATTTCTAGTTTTTGTTCTGTTTAGTGTTGCTATTGGTGGGAATATAACATGTTTTGGAAAACCACTGAACCTTGAACTCAGACTTGAGAGGAGGAAAAATAATTTTCAAATATTCTGCTTTGAGAAATTTGTTAGCTGCTTAGCCTGTGTCCCACCCTCCTTTACTGACTTGGGATCTGAATTTATTTTCTTTTCAGAAATATTTATAGCTAGAATATACATTAGGGTTTAAACAAACAAGCAAAAAAAGAAAAGCGCGTGTGTGTATGCATGTTTATTTTCTGTGTGCTTGTATGCAGAGTTTCTGTAAGTACATTACACCATGAGAAGATGGAATTTGCCAAGTTTCGTTCAAAACTTGAACTGAACTCATACTATATAGTTTTCTGTCTCCGCTGGTGTCTGTGGCCCACTTAATGGAGGTTTATGAGTTGGCTGAAGCCTTTGAGCATGAAACTGTTTTTTCAGCTCAAGCAGTAGACTCATGCTTTTAAATCCAGACATTTTTGGCTCCAGTCCTACAGATGTCAGTCCATTTCTGTAAAACAACTGAAGTGTTTTAATTGTAAATCTATCCCTTTCATGTAACTCAGCCCTAGAAATTTGGCCTAAGTTTGCCTAGAGTCTTTTCTGTTTGTCATGAAACTGGGTAAGTTAAAGGCAGCCTGGTTTTGAGTCAGGAGAACAGAACTGTGCGCATTTGCAGAGCATCTTGTTCTTGCTTTCTGTATTTCCATCCTAGCGGAAGGCAGCGGTCTGACCTGCAGCCAGGGGCCCTGTGCTTAGCAAAGCATTTACACAATGAGAACAGAGTCTCTGCCCTAAAAAGCACACGTGCTGTAAGATTTTTTGCTTCATTTCTAGCAGAGCTGAGAGGACGCCTTCTCCACAGTAACATAAATATGCATGTGGATTCAACGTGGTCGTGGGCCAGGGCTAGAAAAGTGGAGGAGCTATCATTTCTAATGAATGGGGAATAATTTCATCCAAATGATTGGATTGAGAAGCTGTGGACGGTCCTGCTTGATTCCTGAGAATGTTGTATTCTTTACCATCTTGAGGCCGTGTGACTAGTTCCTTACCATACCCACTCTCAATTCTATAAGCCACTAAATTCCAAAAGCATTGGATTATGTAGCTGATACGCAGGGTATAGCTAGACATGAGTCTGAACTGGAAATATTGTTCCTTATAATTAGTAACATGACTGGCGTTGCAGTGTATTTTCTCCTTTCAGTGTAGCCTTCAGAATTGCTTGCATCGAAATGTGGCTGTTTGTTATCAGTTTATGTTAGCTCAGCAAGTCTGGAATAATTTTGATTTTGAAAAAAATGCCACTTCTTGGGTTGCTCTATTTGGTAACTTACCTGTACAACCATGTATGAAAATGAGTGAATTTTTCTTTGTTACCCTACAGATACCCATGGAGACACGGATCGGACATACATTGGCACAAACACGTATCTCTCATCTTTACTTACAGGTAGGAGGAGCAGATAAAGTGTTTCGACTGATAGTGGTTCTGTTACCTTTCGGCTAGTAGGTATTCTTCTACTTTACTTTACAGTCATTACTGTAAAGAATTTCTGACAACTCTGTTTCCCTGCTAACAGTCTTTGTAACTATATCCCAGATGTAAATTTTTTTTGTAGGGAAAAAGCAAAATGGGGGAATGACAGAGGGGAAAAAAAAAAGACACTTTGAAGATTTTAAGATGCTGAGTTACAGATCCGCAGGTGCTGTGCTATCCCCAGTGCTCTGAACACTTGAGATAATGCCATCTGGAGGAAGTTATTTGTTGGGACAGGACAGTGTTTTAAACTTTGAAGTCAGTAATAAACAAAGTGAAGCAGCTGGAATCTGGCAGAAGAAGAAACAAGCCATTCATATCAACCCGTGCTATTAAAGGAATGAGAGCACTGCACTGGAGTTGTTTTTACATATGCTCGGAAGTTTATCCTTGCTCTAGAAGTTAGCTGCTTCAGTTGTTACGTTAGAGAGTAAAGGGAGGGTTGCTGGGGGGTGATGGTTGTTTTTAAATTTTAGGAAGTAATATGTAGGTAATTACTGTAATTACAGTTCTGGTTTTGTACTCAAACAATAACCTGGGTCCTGATCCTTCCAACCCCTCCCTATTTATTGTCTTGAAGATAGCTTTTTTCACTTATAAGATACGGGTCTGGTTTACCTCCGGATAGATTAAAAATAGAAGTTTTATTTAATGTATGGACACCGACTTGAAGGAGTTAAAGCACATGGTTTTTATTTGGCTTAAAAGTCAGACTTGTTTAGTCTTTTTATTTTGCCAAATAGAAAAATTTAAAAAGAAAGACTTAAACATTTTTCTTTGTTCTTATTGTTGCCATATGGTATTAGTAACCAAACCTCCCGTCAGTGTGTATAATTCCTTTTCCATTTGGCATACATTCACGATACACTTGTATATAGCATACTCTGTGTGTGACGGTACCTCTTAGAGAAAAACTCCCTTCACAGGTCACCGGATGGTTGACACACCATTAATTTTTATGTTTCTGTTAAACAAAGATCTGGAAATTTAGTACTGTACATGAATTTGTTATAGAATGCCAAGAACAGGAAAAATCTCTAATCTGAAATCTGACCTTTTCCATCAGTGGGTCACCAAGATGTTTTCAGTCACTGTTGAGTTTCTACCAGTCAAGGACCCGTACACACTTACTACGAGTGTCGGTTTTCACAGTTTATATGAATGTATTCTATTAGACGGTGACAATGAATTTGGAGAACGGGAGGTCGCCTGAGGTCACACGTTCCATTTATTGGATTTTAACGAGGAAAATTTTTATAAATGCATCTAAGTACATGATTAAAAAATTGTGCTGAGTACTTCCAGAGCCTCTAAAGAGGCAAAAAAGCTGTAAAGATTACCTGCCTTCCTGCCCTGCACTGCTTTGCAAAGGGAGGAATTTTCCATTCCATTTTTATGCCATATCAGAAGATTATAAGCACCATTGCAATCGGCATATTTGTGGCGGTGAAGAGCTCAGTGTTTAAGAGGAAACCATCTTAGTGTTGGTTATGAGCTGTTCTCTGATGGGGGGAAGAAATAAAATGTACTATCACTTTGTTAAAGAAGGGGCTGGCCAGGGACTATCCAAGCGCTATCGCTGGTGTGCAGCGAAAGGCAGATACAGACATGAGGAAATAACATGTATGTGAGCAGGAGTACAAGCATTTAAACCTGTGTGCTTGTATTTGTGTATTTATTCACATACCCATCCCTATATGTACATATGAATGTGTTTTATGCACTGTGCTTGCACGAGGTTAGATTAAGCAAGAGGTGATAATGGTAAAGCACATGTGAGAGTAACTTAGTAGTTGTGTCTTTGGGCCAACGTAGTTTCAGGACTAGCAGCTTTCTATCCTGGAAAGTTACAGTCATGGAGCAGAAACTCCCATGTAGCTGAAATAGGATATCCATCAATTTTTTTTACAGTTAAAATGCTGAAAATCCAGGTTCTGTATTTTCTGTGTGTGTCTAACGAAGTCAAAGACTTCAGATTTCTATCTTTAAAAAAAGGGAAATGTTTACTTTGGGTTTTTAAGCTTATCTTTAAAGATACTTAGATAACTCAGAACCTGATAACTTTTCTGTTGAACAAGTAGACGGAATTACTCTTTTAATTTTTCTGCCTTTTTAGCATTTTATATCTATCATAAAAATGAACTATAGTATGGCTGTAAAATATATTAGAGTATGTGTTAGGAAGAATGCAGACTAATATGATACTTTCTTTCAGCACCCCAGAATCAAATATTTGGGAAGTTACTACAGAGCTTTGGGATAAGGGAATATGCTTTTTTTTTTCCTCCTCCATTTTTTCTTTTTTCTTTTTTTTTTTTTTAACAAACCTAAAAACAGCTGTTGAAACAATGACATCATGGAATGTGACATGGCTGTGGAAATTATTAACAAAGTCAAGCTTTGAAAGCATCAAGCTACATATAGTGTTGGAGAGTTGCTTTAGTGTCTAGGATGATTTACAAAGTTTCCTTGAGCATTACACATGCACGTCTTTACTGTGGGTCAGCTTCACATCCTACCAAATAAACACTTTGCTTTTCTTCAATTCCCCTTCTGAATAACCCAGTTTTATCACGCAAACATGGTCGCAGACTAAGCTCATGGAAGTACTTCTGGAAAAACAAAACACGTATGTTGCTTGCGCATCTTTGTGGTGTTACCATGAACGTGCTTTTGAATCATGTTCAGAAGACGTAGGATTTCTCATGTCGTCTCACTGCTCGTGTGTTAGATTTGCTGAGGCCCACGCCAGCCCCACCTTCGGCAGCTGTGCCTTGTGGGGGGATTCGGGCTGGGGGTGACGAAGGCTGTGCAACTAGTGAGGATAGTCTAGTGAAACTATGGACAACGCTTCTTGCAAAGTGCGTAAGCGGCTGTGATGGGCAGGCGACGTGTTGATTCCCTGGGAACACAAAAAACGCCCTTGTGCTCTTGCCGCCTCTCCAGAGCCCTGCCTTCCTGAGGGGCAGGAGGCTTGGCTGGCGCAGGTTGCTCCAGGTACTCGCTTCACTGTCTTTGGCCTCATTTGTGTTTGACTTCCTAGGCTGCTGGCTGCTGTTCTAGCATGAAAAACACCGGATGAAATTTTATTTTAGCTGTGGGTTTTTGTTGTTTTAATTAGCCATTTGAAGCGTGCGTTGCTACCAGTCAGATGAAAGCAGATTTCTACTACAGTGACAGTGGATAATTAACTGGGGTGAAAGAAAGCCTAACTTCTTGGTTTTATTGGGAAAACGGTGTTTTAATTACCTAGTCTATCACAGAGAAAGGGAGCACTGTTATAGCTTATTGGAATAAGAACAAACTCCAAGAGACCCTTTGCTGTTGTACAGAGACTCGTATATGTTTGTTTTGCTTGTAGCTGCTGCACTTAAAATAAATGTCGCCAGGACAACTGAAATCTCAAAATGCTCTTTCCGTAGTTTGGTGAATATCGTACCATTCATCCAACACCATTTCTCCTGTCCTCCTTCGTTCTGTGTCTGCAGCCTGATTCACATCTTGCTCCCCCTGCTCCACGAATTGATTCATCTTCTCTCCTTCCGCTGGCTAAATACAGTAACTCGTGCACGTGACCCTTCTCCCTTCCCGTCTCTGGTCTCTGGCTACAGGTTGTTTTCTACCCCTCCAGTGGTTCCCAGCAGGAGGACTTTCTGGCGCTGCAGGGATCTTTCACAGCTGCTCAGCAGCTGGTGCTGCTGG
The DNA here is from genome assembly GCA_009819775.1 of Phoenicopterus ruber ruber. NCBI lineage: Eukaryota > Metazoa > Chordata > Aves > Phoenicopteriformes > Phoenicopteridae > Phoenicopterus > Phoenicopterus ruber. Next base: position 6,243,533 of record CM020219.1, read on the forward strand.
AACCTCTGTGGGCCATGGCCCCCTCCCTCGCAGGGGCTGCTGGCACGGCGGTGGCCAGGCTCTGCGGGGGCCTCTCCCTCTCCCAGGACGTCCCACACTTTGCAGGGTCGGATCGCAAGAATGGGAAGTGGCAAGGTGCCATCTCAGGCTTTCTGGAAGATGAACATGGCTTGCAAAGTCCCGCAAGCCACATCTCCAGGGGGAGGCTGTGTACATCTTCTCTGGAGTCTGTCAGAGGCTGAAAGAAGGGAGATAAACCACAGAGGAGTAGCAAGAAGGACCCTTCATGAGTCAGGGAAACGGGCTAGGGATAGGGAAGAGCTAAAGCAACTTCTCACTTGTGTTTTGGGCAGCTGAAGCGTTGATACGGTCTTTTTCTCTGTAGGACTTGTAGCCAATGGCTTCAACTTGGATTGCTTTGCTTTTTATGATTGTATATAGATATGTGGTATTGAACAACCTGAATGTTTTCTAAATGTTTGATGCAAACAGACATACATATACAGATGGAATTTAGAAATACCGTTAGAGTCTACAGATCTCATTTCATTTCTGTGGAAAACACCAGTATACATATTTGAAATTATTCCGGGCCTGCTGGAGATTATATATGTACATGTGTGTGTGTATGTATGGTGTATCTGTATGTAAAGACAACCCAGTCTATATATGCACAGAAATTCATCCCTTTGTTACCTGATGAAGAGAACTCTGATGGCTACAACAGCGCTCTTTGAAATGCCTCAGAACTGTGGACAGCAGAGGTGTCTGTGTCTTTGTATTTCCATGGAGTGATGCAATATGGAGATGACTTCGGTACGGTTTATAGTTTGTCATAGACAGCAAATAATGTGTTTTGTTCTGCTTTTTATTTTTTCTTAGGAGAGGATGCTGCCCCACATTTAAGTCCACATGTTTCTGCGGCAAAGGTGTCAGTGAAGCTGCCTTCCATGAATGCAGATAACCAAACACAGAGTATGAGTAGTACATACGGCGATTCAGAGTCTTCAGGGACAGATACGTTTTAAAGCTTACGGCTTTTTATGACAGCCCCTGTCTGAAGATTTTGTCATTGGTACATTTGGGTCTTTCAGTACTGTTTATTTTCTACTATTTTTCTTATAATTTTGTCATGATTATAAATTTAGGCAATGATTCTGTTTATGAATATATAAAATATTTTTAAGCAAATAAAATGCAATTCTTTCAGAATTGTTGTGAGTTTAAGTCAGTAAAGGTGACTATTTATTGTATGTACAGATGAACGTGGAAGTGATTGGTATTAAAATCCATGGCAAAAGTCTTCCCCACTGATGGAAAAAAATGCTTGGCTCAATATAATGTCACTACTATTGAAATGTGGAGCCAGAAGAAAATACATTTGAAACCAAAGATTGCAAGAAAATTGTGTTCCTAGATATCTTCAGAGCTTGTTCATCCTTAGAAGACTGCTATCACAAGACAGTAATTCAAAATTGTATGTAAAAGAGGCCATTAGAGTTTGTAGTGTTATTATGAGGAATTTCTTTTTTTAGAATTACAAGAATTTTTTAGCATTTTTATGTTTCTTTCCCTAAAGATTTTTTCCCATCTTGAAACACGTCTGAATGAGAGATTGTGTGGGTAAGGTTATTTGTTTACATTTTTTAATGTAAATTCCTCCGTCTCATGAGACAGGTAGTTGCTGCAGTCTCAACCTTTCAGAAGCCAAGTAATCCCTAGTCACCCTCCCAGGGATTGCTCAATTTGTTTATTGCCCCAATCAGGACAACATGGTCGATCCCGCAGTGGCTGGGGTGGAAGGTAGGATCATCTGCCCCAAGCAACATCCAAACAAAATAAAAAAGAGGGATTCAGACATGTTCCAGTAGAAAAACTAGGAAAGAAGCTCTTCTCCAAGCAGGGCAAACTTAGCTTTTGCTCTGTTCCTCATCCAGTCGGAGCTTTTCATGGGATATCTGCGGAAAATAGGAGATACTGTCGCACTTTCAAAGACACGGGACATGAAGGCATCTCTCAAAAGCTAGGAAAAAATACTCCTTTTTGGTTGACTTGTACCTTGTTGTGACATTGGAGCATATAACTTCATCTGCACAGCTTCACTGCATCACTTAATGAGAGGCACTTTGTTGTTGCAGATGCTCATAACCGTGAACAGCTCCCGTTACTCTTATTTTACAGAGCCTGCACTGATTTCATCTCTCCCTAATAGAGAAAGATTAGAAGTTCCTCTTGGTTTTATTTTGATCTCATTGACCACAAGGTTCAGTTGATTTGCTGCAGAATCTGCAAGGGTAAGTGGAAAAAGAGAGAGCTTCAACCGTTCAAGGTCGGCAATACCCAGAGGATTCAACTTTAAAGGGAGTTTTAGCACATTATAGAGTTGATTTCTCGTCTCTCTTGACAGACGTGTAAATAGCAGATTTGGGTGGGGGGTAGAAGCGTGGCAAGCCTCATGCAAAACGCAACATCACTTTAAAAAAAGAAAAAGTACAAATGAGACAGCGTAACTGGGAGCTGGTTTTCGGCATATGATGCCACAAACATTGTCTCCAGCGGTAAAGCTGCTTCTGTGACAAGCCACCAGCAGAGGAGAGTAGCTGTGAGGTTGTGCTGATGCTGCTGTCTGTGGAACTGCGCTATAAATCAGACTATTGACGCGATCAATGCTTTAAAAAGCAGCAGCCTTTTTTGGGAAGGTGGAGACGTTCTTTTACCGTGCATCAATTTGCTGCAGCAAGGTATCAAGTGGTTGCACTAGAACAACTGACAGGATAACAAAATGCAGTGGGGAGAGCTAGAGCTGCTTAAACCAGCTTTCCTGCAAGAGAAAACCTTCATGAAGCTGTGTTCCAAGTGCTCTGTCAATCTGCTAGGTTTTTAGGATGCTAATATATAATTTAGGTCCCCTTTGTTGCAGTGTAAATAGCAAATGAGCTGTACTGTTCTTGCGCCCAGAGCTGTAGGCCTGGATCAGGACGGCGCTTTTCTAAACAAAGTACAGTAATCGAATCAAGAACATGCAGCAGCTGACGAACTACGGATGAGACAGGAGACAGCAGATGGATCCTCGGGCAAGGAGAGCGCACAGGAAAGGATGAGACAGCCCTGGCCGGTGGGAGAGCCTGTCGTCTCATCATGCCGGGAACAGAACTGTCAGGTTTTACTGTCTGCAGTGCTGAGCACCACACATTTTGCTCAAATTCTCTTCTTTTTCTCTCCTTGGGAGCAAATGTATTTAAATCAAAGGTGGTGTCATTGTCATTGACTGAATCCTATAGAAACGAGCTGTGTTTTTAGGAAAATACATCAGAAAATGCCTAGTGAAGAAAGACCATTTTCAATCAATTTTGAAAATTCCCCATGGGGTTACGTTCTCGCCCAACGTGACGTGACTGATCTTTTTGGAAGCTTCTGGGTGCCTGGCACTGCGCTTCAAAGGTCTGCTGCTGGTGGGGATTACGCTGTGGCAGTGGGATGTGCTAATCATTCATCCCCACTGCAACCTCCGCTGTTCCCATTCAACAAGAATTTTGCAGAGGTGAAAAAAGTGCAAACTATTTGATTTTCCTTCCCCAAAGCTTCCCCAAAATGAAGTATCCTGCCACATAAACATAAGGGGACCTTTGTAAATCTGGCACCTCGTGCACGGATTGTATTACAAGTATTTATTCCTAGGAAAAGCTGCGTGGGGGTGTGGGTTTTTTGCTTTGGTTTTAATCAGAGTCTCCATTTCTCCTTTGAAATGAAAAAAGAAAAAGTATCTTCTAGAAATTTATCTATTTCTTACTTTTGGATTCAGTCTTGTATTTCAGATTCCTGTAAATAGTTTTCCGGAGTTTGAAATGGTAAGCACATGTTCTGTGAACACAGCCAAGCCGTGATAAGGAATTCGTCTGTCTGCGTCTCCAAGTTCCATTTTGTTTCTACAGCTTTTATGATTGAAAATGCACATTTCTCATGGGCACTCACAGAACTGAAACAGCATGATTTGCAAGCTTGCTAAATGGATTTCTTCCAAGCAAGTCATTGGGGTATGTCATCAAAGCTTAGCAGCATCAAATAGAATTCCATCCAGGAAAAGTATTAAAAAACCACCTCTATACAGCTATATTTTTCAGTTAATTCTCAGCAGCGGAGAGGTGGGGGGGAGAGGGGTGTTATTGGATTTCAGGATTGCAGTGTGGAAACCAAACCCCTGGCTTTATTTTTTGGTTCGACTGAATTCCTGGTGAAGCTTGCTCGTGTCTTACATTAGGAAAGCACTAGAACAAGGGTATTTGTTCATGGATTGGACTTGCAGTATATGAAGGTGCAAAACTGAAATGTCAGAAGTGGTTGTATTTGCAGAGCATCTTTTTCTGACTTTGGGATGTTTGGAAGTGAGGTCCTCAAAATCTGGTGGTTTTTTTTTCTCCTCCTCTCCCCCTCCCTGCAGAAAAAAGAGATGCTGGATGGTGAGGGTGGTAGCAATAAAGAGAATGGGTGGATCTACGGGGACATCATGCAATTTCTGGCGCAGGCAGGGATCGTCACTGCCAGGCCAGCGCAGGCTCTTGGGACAGGACTCCAGCCATAAGCTGGGAGGTAATTTGTCTGATGCCAGTGCCCCCCTTCCCCTGCTCAGCTGAGTTATCTTGGTTTTCAGTATAGGAAGCAGAAAATTTCATGCGCACGCTTAATCTTATCTGAATTGTGGGAAATTGGATAAAGTGAGTTTTTTGTTATTCCTGTTCACCTTCATAGCTCAGAGATGGAAGTTGTCAGAATTGGCTGCTAAGAACATGTGCTAACCTTCCGAGGTGCTTTACAAATCGCTGCAGGATAACGTTTCTGTCCTGACTGGGTAAAGATGTATGTGCCAACCTCCTCCCTGTGAATTAAGGACTCAGATGTTTAAAATTACACATGTGCAAAAATTTGCTGGATCCCAGTCTGAAATGTAGCCGTTTAAGAGCTGGAACCCTGCAGCTCTTTAACAGCTCACTGTTAACACTTGACATGGGTTTAAGACAGAAAGGCAAGAGGATTGCATCCTGCGAAATTGGTACGACATGAGAAGCTCATCCTTTCTATAGGTGTCCAACAGTGTTTTGTGGGGGGGACAGAAAGCTGTTGTATAAGCGTTGTGATATTTGTACTGGTTGGCAGGAGTGTTCCTATGGAGCTCTCTTTTTTTTCTCCCCCTCTTCTGCCACACTCCTGATTTTGATACGTCTTTAAAAGTTGTCTCTAAAATATTCATTATTACGATCGTGTGTTGATGCTTCCCCCCAACCTTCCAGGACTTGGATGTGATTTTGCTGCTTCGGTCCTGCAAATGTGGCCAGATCATTTATCCAAATCTTGATGTTGTGGCATCCTTGAGCCAGGTGAGAGAACTGCAACAAAAGTTTTTTCCAGAAATCTCAAGAAAAAAATCGAAATCTCACTATGGTGGTGTGGCCACCTGAGCAGAGGCCATAATAGTGCCCTGGGCCCTGCTCCTGTGATGGCAATGATACAGACCCACAATCCTGTGTCCATGTCTAGACCTTTTGTTATATTTTGGGTAGAAAGTGAAACCTGCTTTTGCCTTTCGCTGTCATTCTCTGCCTTGAGAGGTGAGTGCAGAAAGTGGACTATTATAGTTTAGGGGTTATTTTTCTTCCTCATACATTGCTTCCTATTTAGGTTAGAAACCAGAAGGTAAGAGAAAAGTCAAATCAGAAGTGTAACCAGGAGCCTGTGAGGCACCTTGTTCATGGAGGAGGTCATTCCCCAATATTTCCAGTCCAAGAAAGGGCCGTTTTGGGAAAAGGTGCTTTTTCACTCCTCTGTAGAGCTTGCCTGGGGCAGAGAAGCATTGTCGTTCTGATCAGACTTCACCCCAAAGGCCCGTAGGTCTTCCAGGCTGAAGGGTCCTGCACTGAACCTGTTGAGTACCTTGAAGGGATACGTGAAGACCATGAAATGGCTTGAACTAAAAGCCAGTGGGGTTCTTGCCCATGTAGTTGCCATTGCACATCTAGGGCAGTTCTCAGAAAAATAGTTGGGAAAAAGAGAGATGCCCTGGGCAGGCAAGGCAGCGGTTCTGACTCCTCAGGCCTTTCTCAGCTCTGTCTTTTCCTAGCAGGAGTGCCCGGCTCTGCAAATGAGCATTGCTAACATTTCATTTTGCCTTGAACTGGCTGCAGGCAGAGCCCCTGTGCAGGGACATGCTGCAGGTGTATCGGTGGGGTCGTTCCCTGCTCTGCCGTCTGCGCACACCAATTTCTTACTGTCAGCTGAAAAATTCTCCTCCGGTTGATGCCTGTTCCTTACAGTTGTACTTACCCCTGTAGCCTGTTATCACCTGGATAGCCGACTGTTTGATCACCACGTAAAAATCTTGCCACTGAAATGATGACTTAGAGCTTATTTTTAATGGGTTCAGGGAGACGTTTCTTGCAGTGACTGGGGATTTTGCTAGGTGAGTGGCATCCTGTCAGTTTTTTCCCCCTTTCTTTTTCTTCCGACAGCCTTGGAAATTGTGCTCTCCCTGCATGATACACCCTTGGAGAAGGGCATTCAGCATCCCGCATCTGTCACATCAATACCCTCTTCCCTTCCGTGCTGCAGAGTTGCGGCTCCTTCCCCGCTGTGTTTCCTTAATCAGCACCTATGGCAAAGCAGCGGGCACCAAGCCACGGATCAAACCTGGTACTTGCTGTGAAACCCAGCATCTGCTTAAATAGCGCTTAGGTCTGTTAATGCCGGTTGTTTAATGCAGCTTTCTAGGCAGCGTGGTGCCAGGTGCTGTAGAGTAAGGGATCCCTCTGGCCCATGAGCTTTGCAGCTCAGGACTGAGGAGGATTTCCCATTCCATGCTCGGGCTGTTGCGCCGTTGCCTCTTTTGATGCCAAACTTTGATCAGCTGATTTTGTTTTGCTTTGTTTTGTTTCCCCAGATCAATTAACTAAAGCCGTCTTTGCAATAAGTATTTGCTTTTTAAAAGCAGTCACACTCTTGCCTCCTCTCATTTCGATAAGGATGTTTGTCAGGGTAGGGGATGCCAGTGGTTTTGTTTAGGTTCTTACAGACCTTTATTGGGACAATAGTGGCTGGTTTCTGCAAGCCCAGCTAAAACCAGGGCGTGCAGAGGGATGAGACGGGGACCACGCCACAAAGAGGCATCCTTATGGAAAACAAGGAGCGGGAGTGTGGGTCGGAGGCTGACAGATCCCTCTTTTGTTCTTGTAGGAACAGTGTTGCATCTTCTTGTTGTACTGTTTGACAGGTAAAGATCCTTTAGGGAGGAACTCTTTTTTTTTTTTCTCTGCACTGGGCCAATAAATAAGAGCAAAGGACTGTTCATCCCTGCCTACCTGGACTATTTTTGTTGCTATCTTAATTGCTTCATTCTCACAACCCACACTCAATCTTTTCAGAAAATCACAGCCTTGAACTTCATTCCAGGATCTTGAGCAAATCTCGTGTCTCCCTGCCATTTCCCAGCCTCTCTCATCTACGAGAACAAACCCTATCTCTCCCCGCCTGATGCACTCTGAATTTCCTCAGGGATTATCTAAACAGAGCCCACGTGATCCGTTTCTCTCAACCCCTCTACAAATGGGAAAGCATAAATCATGGGTCCCTACAAATAAACACAACTGGCAAGATGTTATTCTTCTCTGTCTGAAGCAACACCAGTCCTTTAATCTGCCGCCTCCTGGAAGCACGTCTGTTCAGAGAAAGTACAACCATTACAATGTATACACAATGTTCTTCTGCCACTTCTCTTTGCAAGCTATAATGGGAACCCTACGCCAGAAACGTTGAAAGCAATGCAGCCAAGTGAATACCTCTTACTGTTTTCCCTTCTCTTCTTCAACTTGGCTTTGAAACCAGAAAGCATTCCTGCTTGTAAGGAAAGGAACGACGGCTAAGAAAGGGAAAATCCTAACTGTGAAATCCCGGTGCAGCTTCATTTTCAGACTTGTGACTTTCATTCAAGCCTCGTGTTGTAGTTGGGGGGGGGTGTTGGGACATCATTAATTCTGAAAATATTCTTTGTAAACTGAAGAAAGAGTAAGTTCTTGCCGTAACGAAAACAACTCTGAGCTGAACATTTAAAAATGCTTCAAAAACTGGAGATGTTTTTACAGTTAAACCTCGTCTGGAGTTCATTTAAAATAATCATGTTTACATGGAGGTGAATTAGTGCGCTGAGCTCTGCCAATGCCTCACTGTAGTTAAAAGTACACAGCCAAGAATTATAACCCTGGTAATTCAGTCCCTGAGTGCTGCACTCCCGGGTATGTGCAAGTACCCAGAGGCAGAAGGGCCAGTCTGGGGGGTGGTGGGGAGCCAAAATGACTTTAGTCGATGATGAACCTTGTTGGAATGTTCCAGGGGGAGTAAGTGCTGGGTCCAGGCTTTGCCTTTCAGTACAAAACAACTGTTTCTGTGTATGCAAAAGGAAGCCAACACAGAGGTCCCATTGCCGTGTCCCCGCTGAGGGTGGGATTCGGTTTGCTGGGCAGCGAAGATGTCCACGTCTCTGCTAGCCCTCTGCACCTCCTCATGGTTTTTGGAACAAGCCCTCTAGGATGCGAGTCATCTCTGCTCTTGGAGACACCTCCTTTGGGGTAAGGCGGGTCTTTCCCTTCAGCGCCCCTGGATGGCGGTGATCGGGGGGTGGTAAGAGGTGAACCCACCTCCAGGGTCATTTTCCAATAACAGCGTTGGCCCGAGAGCCTCCAAGTGAGCAGACCTCATCTTCCAACTTTTCTTTGAGGAGTGTTGGCTGCTAAATGTGTATTTGGAGTTAGCAGTGACCTGGATGGGTCCCTGCAAACATTTCACTGTTCCACTCCCACCCTTCAGTTCAGCTGCTCCTATTTTAAGGGCTGTCTGCTTGAGAGTAAAATGTACTTATGAAAAGAGTTTTGCATCTGATACGCATGTGTAATACCTGGGAATGCCTCTGGCACGTCTGTGCTGTGTGGTCCTTGCAGGAGCCTGAGAAAGCATTTCTCTCACTAAAATTTTGAGTGGCAGGATTACTTCCCAGCTAAGGTCTGTGAGCAATTGCAGAGAGCAAAGCTTTTCGGTTTCGCTTTGATGGTCAAAAATGCAGTTGCCTTGAGTGTCGGCTGATATGAGAAGGAGCTTTATTTCAGGCAGCCTCTGCTGTTTTCAGTTAATTGAAGCTCGTGGTTGTTGCAAGCCCTCTCCTGACCCTCAGCTCGTCTCCTATCTCCGTCTGCCGCTATTGAGCTGTTACCGGAGATGCTGTTCCTGCCTGGGCTCTCAGCCTTGTCCTGGAGATGCTTTTCCTGCTCAGCCTGGCCCTGGCAGACCGGACCTCCCCTTGCCAGGCTGTGTGTCAGTGGGGACACATGGCCTGGCAGCTGCTCCACGCTGGAAACTCGGTCCTTGCCATCGTCCTTGTTACCGCACCCTGTGCTGGCCAGGTCGCGCCACTGTGGGGCTGCCAGCTCGGGCTCTGCTCAGCCGCCCGCGTCGCTGTCTGCGTGCACCCCGAAGAGAAGGGGAGATACAGGGGAAAGGGAGAGGACAAGAAGCAGGGTTATAAATCACACTGAAGAAGGGGCAAAGCAGAGAGGGACCAGGAGGGGATGTGTGCTGGCAGCAGATGGGCTCCGTGCTGGGTGCTCACTCATTTTGGTCCGGATCGGTGTGACCATGAGATTGATTTCTCTGAGTGAGACTAGGCTGGAGGAATCTCGACGAGATCAAAGGCAGATAATTTTATTACAGCAGCCTGCAAGTTCCTTTTTTGTGGGTATTATTGCCACTTAATGTAGGGGATCAGATTCTTAGCTGATATAAATCTGCGCGTAGCTCCATTGACTTCCATGGCACTACAGCCATTTACCGCCCCTTGTGATTTACTGGCTCTGCGTTAGCACCCTGCACAGACGGGTCCCAAGCTGTTGTCTGCAGACGACTGGAGTCACAACCACGGGTACGTGGCCCTCAGTTGGGTGTTTGCAATCTTCTCCAGAGCATCTTCTGTTGAAGACTTAGTACTTAGACTGCCTTGTATTCCACAATAAATTTCATGGGTTGACAGCAGTCTGCGGTCCAAGAGCTTTGGACGCCATTGCTCTAAACACTCCTCGCTAATTCATTAGCTTTTAATTTGTGTAAATAAAGATTCTCATTACTTTTTTTTTTTGGTCACTTGTGAGGCTGGGGAAGCTCTTTGCCAGCAGCTTTCCCCAGAGATTTGTTTCTCCAGATAACAAATCTTGGGATCAGCAGCTGAACCAGGACACGCTGCCATTTTAATGAACTGTAAATTTAGAGCATCTTAGCACACTTGGAAAAAGTGTAAATCATAGGTTACTTCTGACTTCTTTCTTTTTTTTTGTTTTGAAAGTGAACAAGTAGCCAACCATTAGGTTTCTTTCAACGGTGACAGGCTAATTGTTTCAAAATGGGGACGTGTAATACGTTGAGGGCTGCGGTGCGGGATCAGCTGGAACATCTGTTCCTGAAGAATGCCGTGTAGGAACATCGCTTCTCAACAGAGATAAGCCGGTTCGAACAGGATATGAGGGAACCTTGCAAAGCTGAGAAAATTACTGTCATGACAGCTGTAAAACCAAAAACCTCTTGGAAATGCAGCCTGGGAACGCTGCTCTTAAACAGAAGCAGAGAAAAACTGATCGTGGTTTCTAGGCAGGGCGCTGCGTCGCGGGGAAGCACGGTCCTCTTGCAAAACCTTTACTGGCGTTAAAATGTTCCTTCCCGGTTCCTGTCTGCAAGAGCATTTCATAGGCTGCGAGATGGCTTAGAAGGCCGGTTCTCACCCGAGGTAATTAGCTGGAAATTCAGGTCATTTTCAGCAGATGTGAGACAGTTGTCACGGATTTGATTTTTCCTGCGCTGTGGGCATCTGCTGGTGGCCACCACCAGAAACACAACACACCATTAGATGGGAGCAGGACAGCCGTTACGCTTCATCTGTTATTTTTACAGCTATTTCTGTATCTTGCTAGGTGTCTTTGTTAGGGAAAAAGTTGGTTTGGTTTTTTTTTTTTTTTTTTCCAAAAGGTGTTTGGAGTAATGGGAATGTTTAGCTGTGATACTCAACTTTTGCGTGGCAAATGAAACATCCAAAGAAAACAGCGCTCAGAAATTGGATAGTTTAAGGGGTGTAAAGCTGAACTCTTACAGCAAGGCATAAATAAGAGTAAAGGTAATGCATAAATTTCTGACACAGCCCAAGTACCTGATTGAATGCTGGTTTTCCGTGACTTTGTCCCTGGGAGTATTTGAATTGTTGGAGCTGCTGCTGCTGCTCGTAAAACTGACACAGTATCCACACAAAATGGAAAACGTTAATGTGCAAAGGTTTTGAGCAACGTGAAAGAAGCTCTGAAAGAAGCAGGGCCGGGAACAAGCTCAGGAACGTGAAAGTATTTTGGATTACTGCGCCCAAGCTGCAATTTCATAAGATATTTAAAACACATGCCTACATTTAAGCATATGAATACTTGTACCGGCTTCAATGAGACCCTTCTCTGGGGTAAATTTAGGCATAGACTCAGATGTCTCACTGAATGAGAAATGTAGAAGGACTCCGCGTACTTCCTCCTCAGAGCCCAAATAGTGACAACTCCGAGTAAATCCCAGTTGAGTACATAAAGCAGATGAGTGGAAAAAACACTGTGATAAATCCTCTACCAGTTCTTAAATCTTGCTGATCTTTAATCTGATAACTCTTCCTCCCTCAGACAAACGGATGGGTATAGTATTTCAGCTCTCAGACCGCATGCCGGTATGCGTAGATGTATTATGTGCTGCATCTCAGGGCGGCAAGCGTATGCAGAAATTAGGAGTTTGGGTTGTTCAATTAGAAATAGACAGTTTTTAAGCTGTCTTTCATTCAGACTATTATTTAACAGAGAGCTTTCTCGCTCAGCCAGGAAGTGCTTCTTTAGGGGTGCTGTTGCTGCAAAGCCAGTTTACGCACAGATTCCTGATGCTGGAGATGAAACAAAATAATTTCTCCTGCTGCTCCCCATCCTCTGCTGCTGTCCCAGCCGAAGGATTTGTTGCAGATGGCGGTGGTGGGTGGGAGGGCTCTGTGCTGGGGGACGAGGAGGGAGGTGTGCGCCATCCCCCGTGCGCCTCTCATGGGCAATGTCCGGAGCACGAACGTGCCAAAGCCCCACCACCGGCTGCTCCAGGCAGACCGAGAAATGGCTGTGAAAGGACCTCCTGCTCCCGTCTCCCTGCCGGCATCGTCTGGTCCTTCCCTGCATCCTTCAGGCATCACCGGAGGTAATGGGGAATGATTGAAAAGCCCTGGGTTTGTGCTTTGGCAGAGGACGGAGCAAACCATCCTATTTCCTGCCCAAGGCACCCATGGCTCCCCAGTGCTCCCCAGACTGCGCAAGTCCGTGCCGCCGCGTATCGCCCTGCACGGCAGGGCTGCCGGCCAGCCCGCTCCGAGCCCCGGCGGGAATATCCTCCTCCATTTGAAAACAACTTTTAAAAATAGTCTTTTAAATTTCAGAGCTCCTGATCGAAGATACCGGAGATGTGATGGATCAGGTCAGCGGAGCAGCTCCCGGATGAGCTGCCCGCATCCTGTCAAGAGGTACCGCGGCTCCGGGAGCCGATGGCTATCTGGGGATGACGCCAGCTCTCGGCTGGGGTGTGGCCGAGAGTTTCCAGAAGTAATAGGGGGAGTAAAAAGAGAAGCCGCTCTATTGATTTCAGCCGGGAGAGGCCAAGGACAGGCAGGCGGCTGCCGGCGCTCGCAGCCTGGCAGAGCCAGTGTGGGAAAGGCGAGGCAGCCACGAGGCCCCGCTCCTGTCCCTGCTGCAAACGAGAGGGCAGCTGGCGGTGGGAGTTGTCAAAGGGGACCATCAGGAGAGCTGTAAACAGAGCGGGTCCCCAGATATGAGAACTTCCCCGCCGGCCGGAGAATTGGGGATCTCTTGCAGACTGCGCTTTATTGAGAGCTGATGTCAGTGCTGTGTTGCCATTACCTGCCGCCCCGGATACCTGTGGAGCAATAAATAAATGCTGGTTCTCGCAAGGCCATGGTTAGGCGACCAGCTCAGCCCGTTTTACTGCCGCTCGCCGTTGCCTCAGCCCTCCTGTGCTGGTGCTCCCCAGGGCCCTTTGCCCAGCGTTGGGGTGCTCGGACCGGCTCGAGACTTCCTTCATGCTGGCTCGGGTTTTCACGCTCCTGCGTCCCCTCAGGTCGGGCTGGGCTGCTCTGTGCTCCGCGGACTGGGGCTGCAGTTAGCTGGTGCAGCACAGCCTCCCTTAAATCTCAAACATCCCTGTTTTCAAGGGTGATGGGCACACAGACAGCAGTGGCAGGAGGAGCTTCGAAGGCCATTCTTCAGCGAGGTGCGTTGAAGTCACCAGTATTACATTTGCTCTTACTGATGAAGACTGCGTGTAATGCCAAAATGTCTGTATGAATTAAAATAATTTATTTTTTGCTAGCTGGCCTCTCCACTGAGAGGAGAGGTTTCTCACGAGCTTCTGGAGCATGGGAGCTTCATGCAGCAGCAAAGGCTGTTCCCAGTGAAGAAGATTTCAGAAGAGCCGTTGCTCCTGCAGCCAAAAAGCACTGATACTGGAGCTTTGTGTAAAAGCTGATTTAAAACCTTTTATTTGGTTACAGGTTAAGAAAGGCAAAAAAGAGCTACTGCTTGGGACATCAGACATTGACTTCCCTGTGTAGAAGCTCCAGAACGGAACTAAATTCTCAACTTGGAAGACATCCCTCCAGCTGGGGTGAGAGCTACTGGCACAAAACCCTCTGTTCGTGCTTTCATGTATGTCTTTTGTAGGACATTGCGGCGCTCTCTCCGCTGTCCACCATGCAAGCACCTTCCAAGTACCATGGTGATTTGAGTGCTTTGATTTTTGTGTCGAGTTCCTCCTCACGCAGCGAGGAGATAAGGTCAGCCTTGATTCCGGCCCCGTTTTCTAAGCGCTGCTTTTGACCCAGGCAGTTCGTCATTTCCAAAGCTCTCGCTAACCAGCCAGGCTGGGGGCTGCTCACGTATCCATATCGATTCTCTCACGTGTCCAGCTGACTTCATTTGACTGCTCTGGCTATTTCACTGATCCCCACGTTAATCTGCCTGCAGACTCCTCTTTCAGCCACTTTGCAGCTTCTCGTCAGCTTTGCCCAGAGCAGGAATGTATTTTTCCTCGTTCTGCTGAGTTTACGCGAGGTGAATTTAGAGAGCTGCCAACGCCTGTGAACTTCCCAGGCTGCAGCAGAGGTGTTGCTACCTTTAAGTGAAAACCCAAGGCTGAATTGATTTTCTCTTGTTTCACTAATTGGCTCAGCTCTGTGGTTGGTATTTATTGCTTTTGTGCTGGTCCTTGATTTCTAGGTCTCTCTGCCATATTATGCTGTGCCCATGAAACACGGGAATATCACGCTCTCCTTGGGATACGCCAACAACTCGGGAAGGGGGCGAGCGTTGTAACCAAACAGATTTCTCACCTTCAGGAGCAGGGAAGCTGCTGAACTGTTGCCTGCCTTGTGATAAGCATGTGAGCTGCTGTATAAGTCATATTTATTGTGTTTATTTCTCCAAAGAGAGCAAGCAAAGAAAGACTTCTGCCTCCATCGTGCTGTAGATCCAGGTGCTTTGCTCCTTCACAGGGAGTCGTTTGAAAGGGGTTGTCCTTGCCTTGTCCTCGCCTTGTCCTCTGCCGATCCACTCCTCACTTTTGAACAAAGAAACCCCTGCTCCTCCGAAAGAAATGGCGTTGAGCGGTTATGAGGCTGTAAAAAGAGAAAAGAAAAACGCTGGGAGAAATTTTGCAGAACCTCCGATAACGCATCTGTGACCAGCGATGGAAAAATGCACTTGGACTGCTCTTCTGAAGCTTTTGCCAGTGGTTAACTTCCACCTTCCATCAAGCTGGTATCAGTGGCAGTGCAGCCGTTCCTGCAGGGAGGTCCCTGACCCCCCCCCCCAGATTCTTTGCAGAATTGGAACAAACAATTCCCGTTATTTTTCTTTGTAGCTCTTCAATTTGCTCTTGGCAAACGCGGGCCGGCAAGCGAGAAGGAAACCGTTGGGTGCAGAACTGGAGGTGGTGGCGTGATTGATCGTGCGCCTGCATCTGTTGCTAAATGGAGCCTTTTGAAGCTATCCTTGAGTGGAAGTCAACGTGCAGCAGATCCTTTGCAGGAGGGAAGGTGGGGGCTGCGTGGCCGTGGCGGGGGCACAGTGGTGTTTTTGGATGGGTGAAGGCAAGAACGATGGAGCTGAGCTGCCTGTTTTGGCATTTCCCCCAGGCTCAGCTGCTCTGAGTTCATCAGGAGAGCGTCGGGGAAGCTATCGCCTTTCTCACCCGCTTGATTCCTCCCCGTGCTTTAAAGCAAGGGCTTTTTCCCCACGGCGCAGCTGTAAAAAGTATAGTTTAACAGCAGCCTCTTTGTAACTTTTTATGCAGCCACATTCTAATTAAAAAACAAATCTCGTCAGAAACTGCTTTCCAAGGGCCCTACCCCAAGTGGGGACTGAGGGCATTTGCCGTACAGCCAAAAGTTTTAAACATGTTTGTTTTAGAGCGCAGCAATTTCAGCACATGGGAATGGGCTATTCCAGCTCACGGGAACTGGCCCCCCCCACCAGGGAGCCCTGAACAGTGCTTTGCTGATGACAAAAAAGTCTTAAACAAGTACAAAAATCGCCTTTAGCTCAAGGACTCAGCGGATGGTCATGCTGGGAAAGTGAAGCATCAACGAGGAAAGTTGCTCCTTAATGCTCTGGACGGATGTTGGCATTTTGGAGACCCAGCCATCCTGTGGGATTCATCCCATGCACTTAGTCCCCATCCCGGCATATCCTAAAGACATTACGACACTTGCTCCTTGGTGGCCTCCCAGGTCTCACATATCGTAAACCAAGCAGGAAATAGGGTATCACCCCAGAAATAACAATCGAAAAAAAATGTGGAAGGCTGGGATGAGAAAATCCTTGACTTTGAAATGCCTTCCGATTCGGGGCAAGGGAGGGAGAAGTTTGGGGTGGGGGGTGATGTGGGACTATGCCCTTGGATACTTACGCCTTAAGGGAATCTCAGGGCCACACCTATATATAGATATACATGTAAATGCTTACATGCATATATATATATGTGCATATGTGTGTGTGTGTGTGTTATATATTGCAATCAGGCCGTCTGCAGGCAGCTGCTGACATGGGCAGTCCATCTCTCCCCTGGGAGGGAAAAATAAGCCAGACTGCCAAGAAAAGAAAGAAGGATATTGAAGTCAACTAAGAAAATTAAGGATAAAAAAAAAAGACGACTGATTGCAGCTGGAGATGTGGGGGCACAAATTGTTTTTCTCTTTGTTTTTCTCCCGTTTCCCCACCTGCCTGTCTGCCTGGCCAAGCTCTTGCCCGTTCTTGCTGCCACTCTGCTTTCCTGCAGCCTGTTGCCCTTCTCCGGTGCCCGGGAACCTCCTGCAAAGCCTCTGCATGGCCGAGGCCGGAGAGTGATGAGTTTGACAGTGCTGCTGGCAGCCGGCTGCCCGTGCAGCAGCGCTGCCGGCGAGGGAGCCGGCCATGGAAAAAAAACAGTTGCAGATTTTCTTGAGCCCTAAAGCTCTCCCTCTCCTCCCTCCCGCAACTGTTCCCATAAATCTCAGCCCCGGCTCACAGAGAGCGCCTGTCTCCTCTTGCGGCCCCCTCCCGCGCTCCCCCGGAAAGGCAGACGGCAATCAGCCGGGCTGCAGCTCTCGCTGGTTCAGGGTGCGATACCGGACAGCGCGTTTTGATGTGATTGACTGAGAAAAGCCTGGAGAGCTGCAGAACCGAGCTGCAAGGATGGAGCTGAAGTTGCCTGTAATGACTATAATAAAGCCGAGAGCTCCGTAAGCCCCCTGCCCCATCCCCAGCGGGCACTGCCTTTGGCAAAGGCGCCCGGCAGAGACGCTGGGGGCTGGGAAGCATCCTCTGGGCAGGCTTGGGGCCACGGAGACGTGCTCCAGAGCTCTTTAAAATGGGACCCTGCTTCCTGCAAGGGTTAGAAACAAGTGTGGTTGGGTTTTTTTTGTTCTCAGGGGCTATTTCCGTGCCTTGCCTTTCTGTGTGACACAGCATCGCCCGCTCTCGGCAGCCGGACAAGGAGGGGTATTGATGAGCGTGAGGGCTCGCAGACAGCAGAGGGGCCGCCAGGCGCTGGGGAGCTTGCTCCCAAAACGGGGCAGGGAGAGGTATTGCCCCCCCAGCCCAGGCTATCAGCTCAGAGCCCCCTACCAGGGGCTGAAACTGAAGTTTTTATTCAAAACTTGTGTTTTCCTTGCAATGGAAGCATTTTTGCTTAAAAAAAAAGGATAATAGCTGTAAACTACCTTTTATTTTCTGCTCCCTCACCTAGAAAAAGTTAAAGAAATCCCATTTTGAAAATGAAATTGTGGGGAAATGATGTGCCTAAGTGATACGCACCTTGTTTTAATGCTCCAAGGGCTCAGCACAACAAGCACCTTGGGTACCCTGATCTGTTTATAAGGAGAAGTCCTGTCCCTGTTGTAAGTGGCTGCCTTGAGGTTGCCCCAGCAGTTAAGGCCAGAGGCTGGGGAAAAACCTTCCCTTTTTTCAGTCCTCGTCTGTACTTTGAAGAAGGCAGCATTTCTCCTGCTGAGTTTGTTTTCAAATTGGGACCAGGCAGGGGCACAGCCGAGTTACCAGGGATCTCATCCTACCGTAGAATTATTCATTTTCTTTCATAACTATTCATTATCTTCCCTTTTTTTAGGGCACTTTCTCCCCCGTGCAATTGGCTCAGCATCATCAGGCCTGTCCATAAGATCGACGCCACATTTTTCTTCTGGTCACCGAAATTTAATCTCAGGCTCAGACGGAGCATTAGCAACCACCTGTGCGCCGGGGACACATGCCGTTCGTTTTATTGCGGTGCGGAGGGAAATGCCTCGAGTGCTGCTGGGTTACATGGTTCCCCCATCAGATCTATTATTAAAGATACTCCTGCCACCGAGCTCATTAAGAAATACGTTCCCCAGCTCCTTCTCGCTTGGCCCTGCCTCTTTTAAAATTGAACCTTTTAATTTGAATGAATCTTTAATTCGATTCTGTCTCCTTTCGTGCTCTCCCTATGAAGAGCTATTCCCCAGGTTCCTTAGGATGAGGAGTTATTTGATCAGGTTTAAATGCGGATGTGTAGCCGTGGAATTGATCTAATTTTGTTGATGCGGCTGCAGGATTTTGTTCCCTTCTTGTAGCGGGGACGTGTAATCTTAAAAGAGCACCAGAGTGGGAAGTCCTGGGGTTTCTCGGTCTGCACTGCTCATCTCCAATGGATTTAGCACATGGGGCAGTAAAGGGAAGGGCTCACTATAGGGTTGGTTTCCTTGTTTTCTCGGGGGGATGCTTCATTTTCAGCTGTGCATTTTTTGTGCCAGAGCTCTCCATGCAACAGGATGCTGGGAGGAAGGGGGAGCAGGGGGAGAGCGATTAGCAACAAAAATTAATCCATGGGGACTTTTAGGGGGGGTTAATGGCTACTTCTAGGTCTTGATCCTATTTCTATAAAGCAAAAACGGCCACAGGGCTTGAGCCTTTTGTCTCCGGAGGAATGAACCGAGTTGGGGAGCAGAGCCAAGCCGGAGTGTGGCGAGAGGCTCTGTATTTGTGGACTTTTGGTTTTGACTACAGGTTTGATGTCCAGCCGGTGAGTGTGTTGGGCAATCCGCACGGCTGCGATGCCACGGCAATTAAACGCACATGGCTGCAGGCCTGATCCGGGCAAAGCGTGTCTGCTCCAGGCAAACCATCAGCGGGGCCTGATGTGCCGCAGTGTGGTGTGATAGGGACGAAATCCCTTTCCTGCCCAGACCACAGCTCCTTCCTGCAAACCCTTTCTTGTCTGACAGCGGAGATGGAGGAGGTGGTTACAGCTGATAAACGGGAATTCCTGCATGTTCTCTTCCTTCCCCTCGCAGGGCTCTCCTAGACGTCTCTTAACCACAACACGATGTTTGTCAAACCGATGTACAGAAAAGCATCTTCCCTGCTTCTCATCACCTCTGGACAAACGGCATGGCAAAGAGCCTTGCTCTGCTCCCACGCCCCTGCGGACGGCAGTGGATGCACTCCTGATTTACACCGCTGGAGGTGAGATCTGGGCCCTGACCATGCTTATCCCAAGCACCTTCCTACTAAAATGACAAAAGTCATCTCAGCTCCAGGCTCCCGCCCTGGGGCGAGCTGGTGCCTCTGCAGCACCCCCAGCCCACTCCAGCTCCCAAAATGCTGAAGACTTTCCTTAAAATCTCCTCCAGGGGTGTTTTCCCCAAGGAGCCCTGCCTGTGTGTGTGACCCTGGGGACAGGGCCAGCAGTGAGATGCCTGTAACCAGCCCCCGGGCCAACAGGCGCTGCCTTTAGTGCTCCGCCACGATTTCTCCATCCTTTGCAGCTGCCAGGTGGTGCAGCAGGGTTTGTGGGAGCAATCCCTTTTTGGGGAAAAATGCAGCCCAGTTGCATCAGGCCTCTCTCCCCCGGGACGCTGACGCTTTGCCCTCCTGCACCGGTGCAGCTGGGGTCTGGGGGTTGTCACTGTGGTTCAGTCTGGGGGGGTCTGGCTTGTGGCAGAGCTGGTGTCGCTTGGTCCCTGTCACCCCTTGCTGCTGCCGTGAGGTCTGTGCCACGTGAGCTCGCGTCTTCCATCAGCCAGAAGGGCTCCTGCGAACGACGGCGGTGCAGGGCTGTGGGCATGGGCTTCACGTTTCTGCCCGTTCAGGCACTAAACTGCCCTGAACACTCCCTTTAGCTGGCGTCAGAGCATGCTACGGGCGGGATAACCCACCATAACCAGCCTCAACCTAGTGGAGCTGGGCAAGGAGATGGACTTCCCAGAGGGTGGCTGTGACTATACCCCACAGGGGTGCCCCCAAAACTAGCCCCTGGGCTCTAGAAAAGCTCCCGGGCGCTCCCCGCATCCCCACGTGCCTCAAGGAGAGCCGTGACCCAGCTGTGGGGCTTTGCCTTCAATTCCCCCGGCTCCCCAGGAGCAGCATCAGCGTTTGCACCCCACTCGGGAGGACACAGTGGGATTGCTCCCAAGGGACACGGGCTGTGCCGCTTTGGGAGACTTAAACTAGCCCTAAACCCCAGGCCTGGCTTTGTGCATGAATCTTGTGAAAACCTTCATCTGCTGAAGAGCTTATTTCCCATCAGGGTGGGTGGACAGCACAGTGGAAAAAAATGCAGCTTTTGTGCTGCCGGATCCAAATCGCCATCTGTGTTTAAGAGCTTGGCTACTATAAACGTGGGCGGTGAAACCTGGTTAACCCATTCTTGGGGTCTCTGGGAGCGCTGGCATCCAAAACGTGCACGTGGTTGCGCCGGTCCTGGCTCTGGGGGTGGGAAGATGGAGATGCTCTGGACTCCGTTATTTTTAGGTGCCATCGATACAGATAAAACCGGACTTTGCAGCTGATTTAGATGAAATTTGACCAGCAACACCGTTCCCAGCCTGATTTTATACCTCCTTTCCTCTCCCCCTCTACTCCCCCCTTCAAGTGTTTTATGGATTATGCAGCTCCTGCCAAAGGATTTGAGTTTGAAACCATACTATATTTTGGCCCATAAAGATGTTGAATGAACGATTTAAACCTCTGAGTCATTAAAACTGTCCAGGAGAACTTAATGAATGTTATTTACTGTGCTTCCCAGCTCAGCTAAAATCCAGCTTTTTCTTCTCCTGCTTTCTATACTTTTCTTTTAAAAACAGCAGCCAAAATTGTCTGGAAAGCATTCCTTGCTAGAGACAAACTGGATCAGTAAGTGGAAATGTCAGTTTTTAAGAATCTCCGCCACTGCTTTGAAGTAACTTCGTTTTTTGTTTGATTGCTCTAATTCAAAAGCTTTATCTTCTAGGCTATCTCTTAAAAAAGGAAATTTAGTGGCTGCAGCTAGCATTTAAAAAAAAAAAAAAAAAAGAAGCTGCCAAATCCTGATCTTTTGATGATAGTCCCTTCAGAAGGCTGCCTAGGTGGGCTGGCTCCTGGGCTCCCGCTCCGGCTGGGCAGCACTGCTGAGCGGAACACAGTTACTTCCCACTCCTGTGATGCCAGAGAGGTCAGAATAGGAGCCCCCCCCCCCCCACTTTAATTTCTGTTTGTGTTGCCGAGCTTAGCCTTGGAAATGGAAATTTGACTTGAAAAGAAACTACTTGCGATTAGAGGCTGTGAAAAAAAAAATAATCTAATGAGTTGCTGCTTTTAATTCCACATCTGAAAGGCAATCTATTACTGTCTTTTATCACTTCTGTCTCCTATTAGAGAAGCAGTCTCATGCTGGGACTCTTTCAACACCCAGGCAGTTAATATACATTATAATTATTGCCTAATGTATGAATAGCCTGGTGTGCCCAAGTTCTCTCTTCATTTTTAACTCGGCTCCTGGAAAGCCCGTGCAGTACGTAAGCAGGGCTGGAGTAAGGATCTCATGAGACTGATGAAGGTTTTATTTGAAATTATTTATTTTTTGCATTGCACTGTCTCCTCGGAGGCTCTTTTTGAGAACAAATGCAGAATACTCGCGTAGGAAGAGATGATTCCTGCCCCAGAGAGGTTACAGAGAGATGGATAGAGGAGGGAAAGGAAGGGGAGAAGTCCCGAGAGATCAGCAGGGGATGGTACTGAGAACATCCACCGGCCATGAGCTGAGGAGGTCTGGGTTTATGGTGAACTTCCCAGTGCCGTTAAAAAACAAAAAGGAAAAAAAGATGTTGAAATGTTAAAAAGAAAAACATTCCCCAGATGTCATTTCAACCTGAACAAAAATATTTTTTGTACCTGATTTATAAATCTGTGCTCATTTATCCAGGTTTAAAGCAAAAAGTAGAAGCAAAAAGGCTAGTATTTTCAAAGCAACACGCTCTGCATGCTGACTCTCAAAGTGAAACCTTCCCCCCGCACTCACAGAGGGGTTTGATTTCTCCCTGGGTCCCCCAGCTGCGGTCTTGCTGCCGAGAGGTGCTCAGGACCAGCCCGGGGTTGCCGCTCGGTGCCCCGACCGAGGAGCGACACAGCCATTAAGCCCCAACCCCTCCGTGACCCGGCACGTGGGTTTTCAGACAAGCCAGAAGCTCACAGCAGGTTGTGAAAATCCTTTATTCCTCACCACATGTTGGAGACAGCTTGATGCAACGATGTATTTTTGGTGCAGCAGCGAGCACCGAACAGCATGGCACAGCTTTATCCCTTGAGCCTTCGTTTGAACCTTCTCTCAAGGCTATTTGCAAACTCCTGCCTCTCCCTTTTCCCCGTGTCAGCTTCCCTGAGGACCATCCGCACCCAAGGACGATGTGACCCCCAGACCTGGTCGATGAACAACCCTATGCACCACCATCGCTGGGGGACTGAGGTCTGGGCTGTTCCTTCCACCCCGCGGGGAGCTCATCTCATCTCATCTCATCTCTGCCAGGATCCTACGTTGGTTCCAACACCAGGGCCAGCTGGAGCAGCCCGAACCCACAGCATGACTTACTTGCCTCTTCCTAAAACTCTTAGAGTGCAGTTAATTATTTACAAGCCTTAACACTTACAGCCACGCGGACCCAAGGATAGAAGGGCATTAAAATTCCACTTGATGCTCACCAGGCCTGACTAATAAAATAATGTCCAACAAGGACGTCAATTAGCCGCCGATTCGCTAACGCTTTGCGAGGCTAATGACAGCTGGGGCGAGGAATTTGAAACCCGAGTCATTTCTCCAGCCTGCACCGGGGTGCCAGGGATAAAAGGTTAGTCATGTGTACCAAATGCAGCGTGAGCTCCTCCATTATTTATGTGTGTCAAACAGACAAGGAGCGTTTCAATGCCTGCAGTCGCTCTATGGTAATTTGTATTATATAAACAGATATAATCTGATCATTAATACACACAGTTCTGAGTGAGCTGACAGTAATGAATCTGGAGTATATTATTCCATTGACTTGTTCCCTTCCTAAATAACAGTCCGTATTAATAAGAACTGATATACTGCAGCCAGCAGCACCCAGGAGCGTGGTGGGGTTTGTGGTGGACACAAGGTCTGTAGCTTTGCTCTTTGCTTTTTGTCCTAAAGTTTTCGGCCAGGCCCTAGCTGTACGCCGATGGGATTTAGACTCCTCTTTCACCAGGCCAGGTCTCTTCTGTTTACTGGCTCAGGGCTGCTCACGTTGCATCAATCGCTGCTTGGCACTGCACGCCCCACATCTCTGGCTCTGGAAAGCTGGGTTGGGCTCATCGGCTTTCCTGTTCCTTCCCACCTCTCGGGAGAATGCTTTCATTAATAGTTAATAACTGAGGGGTTTTTTTTGTAGTGGTGTAACAGGCATTTTCTGGGAAAGTGGAGGTGGGTGTGTATGGACATCGTTTAGAGACTTGTCTTGCCACGGCTGCACAAACACGGCAGATCTGTGCCACTCTCTATAGTTGTGCATCTCTCATGAGACACTGGAAGCTGAAGATACCAACTGGTACACACCTCTGCACGTGTACGATGAACGAGTGGAGCAGCTCAGCTATTGACTGTTGAGCCAACGGGTGCCCATGGGATATGTTTGCAGGGGCCGATTTCCATGCAGCTGCGGTGTAAACGGGGACATCAATAGCAGGATGGCCACCATCACGCAGCAGCGCCATGAAGGATCAGTCTCCCCATCCCGAAAAGGGGATCTGACGGTGGGAAGGTGGTCAGCACGGGCTCAGTCAGGGAGGTAGAGACCAGAGCAGCGCCTTGTCCTGGAAGTGAGCCGGGCCATGTGCTCATCGAGCTGTCCTGGGCTCACCCTTCCTCTGGATCTGTCTCCATCAGTAAAAGGTTTCAGTGACTAACTCTGCCTTTCCGGCAACTCTGAGGATGTTTTGGGAGCTCCCTGGAGGGCTGCAGCTCTGCTAAATAGCAGGAAAGAGTCTGAGGATTATTTATATGGAGTTTCTAAACCAGCTTTGCAATAAACAATCTCTGTTAACAAACTCAGATGAAGTGGGTTTGGGAGTGTCCAGCTGGAAAGGCAAACACTTGATCCCACAGCGAGTCCCAAGCCCAGGAGCTATAGGGGAGTGTCAGCAAGATCCTGTCCCACCCAATGCCCTGGTGCTTCTCGCTGCTCCGAGGGCAGCGTCCAGCAACAACAGCACGGGCTCCTCATGAGATGTAATCTCTGGGATCCAGGAGGCAAACCCCGCTGCTCTTTACGAGGCCAGGAAAGATCTGTTTGCCAGTGGTACAACTGGCTCATATCTACCAGTGGCGACATGGGAGAGATTTACCGTAAGGCTACTCCCAGTGTTTTAGGTGTTGCATTACCCGTTCTTACCCAACATATTCTTTGGCCGTGCGTCTGCACGGAAACTCCCAGCATTGCTCGTGTCAACAAAGCAGCAATGGGGGACTTCAAGGTAAAGGCCCAGCATAGACAGTTCTGCCTAGCTGCAGGTTGTACAAACCCATTTATTTAACAATATCTAGCCTCTATCTAACGATCACCGTAGTTACCACTGGAGTGAAAAGTATGTCATCAGCCCCATATGATGTGACCTTACCATCTGGCTGTTCTCAAAAGACACACACCAAAAATGTTGCTTTTACGTTGCTGCCTTTTCTGCAGGGTTATTGCCCCCTGCGTGGAAAACAAGAAGTTTCTCTGTACTTAAAAAATAATGCTGCAATTGCCTGAATTCTCTTGGCTGTCTCCTGCTTCTTGTGCCCTTTTGTTTCCCATATAGATGATCTATAGATCCTACCTTCTGGTTTGTAATCACTACCACCAGCTTCCCTTTTCCCCATTTGTTTCATAAAGGATATTTGTATTCTCTTGGTGAAGAAGGGGTTGTTGTTTTAACCAGTGTAACTGACTCTCAGTTGTTGGATTGTGTCTTTTGGTCAATATAGAGAAATGTTCTTCAATATTCCCCAATTACCATTCTTGGGGGTTTTGTTGTTGTTGTTTGTTTGGGTTTTTTTTTTGTTTAAATTCTTTCTCTGAACTGATTTGGCTCATGATTGTTTTCAGGTTTGTAACAGCAGCCTGGGAGAGCAGCGAGGCAGTATCTTACTGGGTTTGATTTTATTCTGTCTGCACATAACAAATGTTTTCAAGTGGCAATCACTTCCTACCTAAGCTACTCTACGTTTTTAGTCCTGTGATCAAATTCTCTGTATCTGCCAAGAAAAAAGGTCTAATATACAATTCTCCCCTGTTGGATGTGTGAGATCTTTTGAGATAGGAAATAATCACCATCATCTTTACAAATACAGAGGCTGTTTCAGCGCTGGAGGCAGCTTTCCTGCAGAATTTGCTCCATTTGAAGTTTCCTCGTGACAATCATCTGGCCCTTTTCCCCTCCTTGCCTTTGGCAGCTGCTCAGGGAGACGTTCCGATCGTTCGCGGGTTTGATTTTGTGCTCCACTGCAGATACTGGTTGGTCTATTTTGTGCTTTCTATTTTAGACGATTGAGCCTTCAATTTTCAGATTAATTTACTACTGAGTCCAATGACCTGGATGCTTGTGATCCTATTTCTAACAGTTCTCCACCTTGTCCCCACTTCAGCCTTCCTAAAAGCCATGATTTCAACACTCCAATCAGCTTCCCACCAGGTTTCCATCTTCCCAGCTAGACCAAATTTTTGCCTGTACAACAGTGATGCCTGTTTATTAGCCAGGACCTACCTTTGGTGGATAGGCGATGAAAGGATTTCTCTCCACTTCCTTCCGTGCTTTCATTAACTTTGTTCTCAGCACCTTCATTATGTGCTAAACGAGTTTCCATTTGTTCCCTCTTTGCACCTTTCCCTTTTGTTGTTAGTCTAACACCTCCCTGCCTAAGGCAGCCTGTCTTTGCCTCAGAAAATTGGTTTCCAGTTTGGGAAGAAAGCTACCAAAATCCTCCAAACCCTCTCAAGGAGAGGCGAGATAAGTGCTGTGCAAATGACCCCCGTCTTGCCACTTCCACCATCAGCTTTCCCATTTCTGTTTTTCTTCATCTACAGGAGAGGAGGGATCTCTGAAAGCTCCTCTGGGCACCTTTTCAGCATCCATTCAAGTGACGCGGCCTAGGAAACAAGAGAGAGGGTGTGATTGAGGGACATCGGTGCCGGTATTGAGCTGCAGCGGGGCTCCTGGCTTCCCGTCTCAGCGGTGTACCTGCTGGAGCCGTCACAGGGTAGCGATGGCTTTCCTTTGGAATGGATCCGACCTCTTGGAAAGCTGGTTTGGCTTGTTAAAACAGCAGAAAACTAACCTGGGGGGAAAAATAAAAAGGAAAAGATTGTGCTCTGCTGGGCTAGGGAGAGGATGAGACTCTGCAGGCAGGAGAGGGAGAGAGGAAGAAAAGGAATGATGTTCCTGCTGCAGCTCGGTCACCGCGGAAGCCCAGCCCCAGTCCTTCCAGTGACTAGTCTTCTTGCAGGATCCACCCGTCTTTCTGGGACAGCCAAAAATCCTCTTTGTGGGCAGGCTGGATTGACTTACTTTGGATTTATAATTGAAATGCAATTAATTTCACTGTATTTGTGCCGTCACCTCTGTCCCAGCTGTGCCCTGTGCATAGGGCGTGAGTCCTGCCATCCCCTCTGTTGCGCTTCATCGCCTGCAAGTGCAGGGAGAGACTTTTGTCATTTTCACACTAAAAACTTACAGACAGCAGGGAACTCCTCATGACACTGAGTTTCTCATTGTCTTTTTTTTTCTCTGGAAAGTAATTTCCTCTCTTCTGGACAGAAATGATAACGTGGAATGATCCTAACTGATCACCCCCTTGATTTTGACTGCCATTCAGAAAAATGTTTCCTCTCCCTCCCAGACCGTAAGCATCTGTGAGCATCCTACTCATCAACAAACACTCCGGCAGATGCAAAGCATCCCTTGGAAACCACGGTGAGAGCTGCACACATGCTTAGGTGCTCCACTGAACTGGGGCCTCTCTAAACAAGAAGAGACCATTAGTTTTGGCTCATTAGCTTAACCGAGATGACTATTAAATCCCACTCCTCCCGCCACTTTCTGTAAAATAAACTTAGAAATGAGCCATCTTTGCAGCTGTGACTAGTAATAAATCCAATTAATTTCCATGTCTTTAGTGTTAATATATGCATTAGATGTGTCAGCTCTGCCTTTTTGTTTCCTTCACGGAAAAGCTTGTCGCAGAGATTTCCTTTTAATTAGAATGGGAATTTGCTCCTTTGTGGATATATTCCTCCAGGAAGCCACTTACCGAGACGCAGCATCTTCAGTCCCAGGGAACGGTGTTACTGTTTAGTTTGTTGGGTTTTTTTTTTTTAAATGCGTATGACAATTAGTATCACAACAAATTCATACTTCCCCTGCTAATTTAAGGGTTAAAAAAAACCCCTCCACTTTGCCCTGTGAAGAGTCACCAAACAAACAAAGCAGAAACCAAAGGCACAGATGCACTTCTCTTTGAAATCTGCATAGTAATTACTGTTTACCGTCCTCCCTCCTTCATTGATGACTCCAATACAAAGGGTACAGTAAACAGCTGTGTGGGATTCATGGTCAGATCCATTAGCAGAACCGAGTATTTTGGCGGCGTGCAAGCCTCATGCCAGTTGTTTAAGACTGGATAGCAAGCTGAGAGGAAAACCACACGGGTCACGGCTCTGTAGCAAAGTCGTTTAGAAAGTATTGCTGGTAGTGCTCTTCTTGATTACAGGGAGATCAGAGCCCCAGCACAGATGGAGGGGCAAAGTACACAGGCTCCAGCAAAGCCTTTGTACTCCAAACACTGCCCATAGGTGTCTTGTAGCTGTATGTCAAAGAGCGCAGCCCACTCAAAATGGGAGTCCAAGACTACTAGTGCAGACCTCAAGGCATCGTGTGCTCTGTAGCCAGAAGAAGAAGAAGCTGGAACTTGAGTCCTATGCAGAAGCAACTTTTATTTGTATCACATCCAAGAGAAAATCAGCCCAGAAGCCAAATTTACATGAACAAACTCTGCTACCAACCTCCTTTCCTCCTCCCGCTGCCCCATGACTAACCTTTCTTCTCTGCCCTTACAAATAACGCAAACTCCCAGCTTCATTTTCTGAGATTTCCCAGAGCACTGCGGATGCTTTTCTTTCTGCCTATCTCTCGTGTTACATCCAGGAATGGCTATTTCTCCTTGCAAAGGTTATCTATGTTTGAAGCCTCCTCCCCACGGACAGAATCATAAGGTCTCTGATGAGGAACAGCAGGTCTTTGTTCATTCTCAATGCATGGGGCTGTAAATCCTCTGAGGGTGACCAGGGAAACCAAGAGCTTGCTGCCCTCATAAATCTCCCAGGGTGGCTGCTGCAGCCATCGCGTGCTCTCCAAGGGCTGCGGGTTTCCGACGGTCTCTGCAACTCTAGGATAGAAAATAAGCCGGTGTACGTACTAGGGGACAAGAACGAAAGATGTTTTTTTGGTCATGTTAGTTAAAAGGTCACCTGGATAAGCTGCTGGGGGCAGCTGGGAAAGACAAGAGAGTGTAACAGCCTTTGGAGCTTTTCCCCTGCTTCTTGGCTAAGCCAGTGTTGATCATCTGGGCTTTGCGCGTTAAGCTGGAAGTGCTGGCAAAACTCCTGCTGCGGTAAACCCGGGGTTGCACCCACATTTAGGGGTGGTGCACCCACTTGGAAATGACCTGTGATCTGGGGAGTGGTGGGGAAGGTCTGAGCAGATCAGCGCAATCCAGCCATTACCCTACGGTCTGGATGTGGCTCTTGGGCTGGGTCCATCCTCTCCCCATCTTTTATCTTGCCCTGGCTTCAGAGCAGGATGGGAGAGGACAGGGAATGGCCTCTAGGGCAACAAGTGACACCCAGGAGCCAAACCCTTGTTATCGTACAAACGTTTGGCACCCAGTCCTCCCCAACGCACCGTGGCCGTCTCAAATACGCTGTGGTTAGTGCCTTCATATACCTGTCCATGAAAGATAAAGCTCTTGCCTCATCACAGTGGTGCAGGGTGCTGTGTTTGTCTCTTGCAATGCAGTGGGGTAATTTTGAAAGCTCGTTGCACCAGGATGTCATCCATTCGCAAAGGCTGGGAAATCATCTGCCGAGACAGGGCACCTCAGCATCACGACGGCAAATGCCGAGAGGCGGCTGACAGCACCACTTCCCCGCGACACGGCTGAGCCCAGCCGAGCGTGACAGGCTCTCACAGTGCTGCTGGGCTGCAAGGAGTTGTTGATTTATTGGGTTTTTTTCCTTCAAGTTTTCCAAGTCTGATCTTTCCCAGGAGGAATCCCTGTTTAACTGTGGCATCCAGCGGTGTGAAGGAGCCTGATCTTGTGACAGTAGCGCCAGATGGTGACTAGTAAGATTTGTGTGCACGTGCCAGCTCTGTTCTCATCTCTGTGTTTTAGCTTGAGCAGGTGACTCGTCTCCCCATCTCTGCTTCCCGCTCGGTAAGACGGGGCATTTACTGCAGCCTCTTTATCTGCCACCCAAATGAAGGATGCTCGGCGTCTCCAGCCCACGTGCTTTCGTTCAGAGCAGGTATAGTGGAAATCCAATTAACAGGGCAGGTTTAAGGCAGGTATTGCCCACAAGGCAGTTGTCATGCCTGTCTCTCCTCATTACCGCTCTCGTGTTTAGTCTTTGTGCCAGACTCCCCGTGAGTCTAGCTGCCTGGGAAGGACAAGAGCTGTTTCTCTGGATGTCTATCGGTCCCCAGCAGCGGTGGAGGGAAGTCTGAGTGAAGCAGTCCCTCCAGCTGCTCTGACTTTCCTGGTGTTCTCGCTGCCATGACCAGCAAGGAAGGGCCCGCTGGTTCCCTGGGCCTTTCGTTGCTCCAAGTGACAGCCTCCTTATGGGCCCTATAGCTCTTGGCTGGATGCTCCTTCCTCCTCTTGTCCTTCTGGCAACCATTTAATAAGCAAATCCTCCAGTGATGCTCTTCCCAGCAGGCCCACGATGCGGCTATTTGAATTCGGCCTTTTCTTTTTAACCAGGTTCATTTTCTTCCTCCTCCAGGCAATTGGTAATGCCTATGGGAGGGCTCTCGCCTCCTCCTGCCGCCTTAGATGTCGGAGTACCACTTCCCCTGCTCGCCCAGACAACTGGCAGTCTATTTGATTTCAGTCTCCCTGGAACAAGCCTGGCCTTTTATTTCGTAGCTTTACTCTGCCATGCCAGCAGCCCTGGAGCTCCCTTGCCAAAGCAAGAGAGGGGAAGAGTTGAGCTCCACGCGCTGAGATGCGACTGGCACTGGTGTGAGACGGGAAGCGGGCCCGGATTTGGCCACGTAGCCTAGATGGTTTTGTTTTGATTTCTTTATTTGTTTGCTACTTTTCCTGATGCCTGCTGCTTTGCTCTGGAGGACCTCAGCTTTTGTTATAAATAAATCAAAATTAAAAAAAAAAAGGGGGGGGGGAGAAGGTGTTGGAGGAAGCAGTGACATTTGGAAATGTGCGTAAAGCGATGTGGTGACGTTTGCCTCAGCCTGCTGAAAGCTTGAAACAGCTCGGAGGCAGATCGAGGCCCTCCCTCGGCTGTCAGTCCCCCTCCTCGGCTGCAGCCCCCGGCGGGCTCACAGCACGCCGGGCTCCCTCCCTTTGCACTTGCCCTCCACAACCGCTAAGTGAATGCTATATGGCATTTTAATAATAACCCAAGGCTGAGGATTTCACATGACTCTGGGAGTTGGGCTACGGAGCTGGGCTGTGGCAGGTTTCAGTTTTTGGAAGAGCAGCCAAATTGGAGTAGCTCTGCAAATCCTGCGCGCTCCCAGGCTGAGCGTCTGCACTCTGTACACTGAGGTGGTGCCTCAGTTTTGCATCTCAGTTAGGTGGAGTTGGGGAAAGTATCATCAATTTAAACCTTGCACAGAAACATGGTTTAACGGCCCCCTGCCTGCAGTTCAGTCTCTTTAATGAATGTAAGCATAGATCAGAGATGCAAGCTGAAAAATTCAGATCCCCATCCAAAACACAATGTGCCAGCATTTGGGTGTGTAGGTCTGGAGCTGGAGCCTGACTCACTCGCAAATAGGGACCCTTTGCAAAACATGGATCAAGGTTCAAATTCCTGTCCCTCCTCCAAAATTAAATAAAGGTTGAAGAAATTCTGAGAACTCAGTGTTTTGGTTCTGGGCCATCTAAGAGGGGTGAAGTATGTGCTTAAGTGCTTTGGTGAATAGGAAGAGACTTGAGCATGTGCTTAATGTTATTAAGTGCTTAGCTGTTTTTGTTGAATCAGGGCCCCTGGCTTTTAAAGTCAATACTAACCCCTTAGGCTGCATCTGAAAGGATTTGGAAAAGAAGCGGCATCCAGATACTGCTGGATGTTTGACTGCTGAGCTCTGCATTCCTGCTTTGAAGGCTTGTTCCTCTAAATCTGCTCTCATTGCTATTCCAGGTCATCTAAATGACTTGTCCTGGGCCACCAGGTGATTATGCAAGAGAGGACAGGGAGTTATGGACGTTTAACACACGCTCCGGCACAATTCCTGGAGAAGTTCAGCTGCCCTGCAGTTTCCATCAGTGATCTCAAGGCAGCACAGTAAAACCGGGATGTCAAAGCGTGATGCTGTTTTGCTGGCCCAACTGAAGAGGCACACTGCAGACCTTCTGACGTCCTCCTTCAGTGGCTGCTGTGCCGCTCCTTGTAACCAGCTTCTCCTTGTAACCAGCTTCTCCTTGTTGTGAGAGCCCCTGAAGTCGGTTTGGCTAAAAGGAGCGGGTGAGCATGAGCTAAGCTGGCTCCCCGTGGGTGACGTGGGTTAGGGAGTGATCACAGGAACACAGCTGGCTGATCCATCGCCAGCAGCAGGGAACAGAGAGTAGCTGCAGGCAGTGAACTTTTCAGCCAACATAGATGCTGCTGGAAAGAAGGTGTCCCCAAAAGTCTGCAACAAGAGGATGGATATGAACCTCATCCCCTGAAACAGCATCGTGGCGGCACAAGAGCTGGAACTGGCAAGCAGTGCTTGAGAGAAATGAGACTCCAGGAAGAAGTGGGGGAAAAAAGCAACTTCTCCTGCTTTACAGGTAAAAGAATGTCTGAGACCAGGATGGAAATAGATGG
This sequence comes from Phoenicopterus ruber ruber, assembly GCA_009819775.1. Lineage (NCBI taxonomy): Eukaryota > Metazoa > Chordata > Aves > Phoenicopteriformes > Phoenicopteridae > Phoenicopterus > Phoenicopterus ruber. The sequence continues at coordinate 6,275,553 of CM020219.1, forward strand.
AAAACTTATGCACAGATGAAAGGCTTGAAATGAAATACATTATGCATGAGACTAACAGTTGGAATCTGAGAGCCACTTGGAGGTAATCATCTGAAAAGCGGGAACAGTTCTGGGCAACAATTTCAGCCTATTGCAGAGGCACCAAAATGGTTACCAGAAACTAGGTTTCCTTTTAAAGGAAAGACAAAGTTAAAATCACAGGACTGGAGCGGCCTTCTCCAGAGAAACCAGACACAGCCCTCCCTCCCTGGTGTCCTCTCCCAGGCCTGGAGGGACAGGCAGGCTGGCTGCTGAGCCTGTCCCGGGACAGGGCTGGCAGTGCTGTCCCATGACTAGCAGTGCCGTATGAGGGAGAGGCTTTGATTTGCAATGCCAACATCTTCTGAAATGAAATAACTTCCCCAGTGCTGCCTTGCTATTGCAGGCTATTTTTCTAAAAAAAAAATGTTCCTCTCTGCACATGTGATGTTAATACAGCAAACGGTAACGCAGAGATGCAGCGTGCCCTGAATCAACAGTTCAGCTGTGAGATTCAGATTAAAGTTTTGGGCCAATAATTTCTGGAAATTGAAATGCCATTCTTTTCTTTTGCAGATGCCTGGGTTGATAGAAAATGTGTTCTTCCAGGACAAAGCCTTTATTAAAGAAGATTTCCTCTTAAGCCGATGTTGGTAAGAAGCTCAATACTCAAAAAACGGTGGAACAATTAAAACAACAAAGATTCAGGTACCATCGCAGGTCAGTTTGCACCTGAATTCAAAGCCAGCCTTTCATGTGCGGCAGTTTCTCAGCTCAGGTTTTAAGTTAAGGCTCAGAGACTGACAGCAAGTCCCTCTGGAGCCCTATCTGTTCTGATTCAGATCCTGCTACTTACGTGGTGCAGGCTCCATGACTGCACACCTGACCTTCCAAGTTTTATGGGACTCACTGATGCAAAGCCTGGAGCCAGCGACACCTCCCTTCCTCCAGGCACGTGCCTTAAGCAACAGCAAGAGGTCTGTGTTTGTTCTCCTTAGCGCAGTGGAAAGGGAATTATTTCAGGCAAAGAGATTTATGTTGGGGGTTTTTTTTAGTGACTCCTTGACCTGTTGTTGTTATACACTAAATGAGACTCACTCCTGTTAACCCTCTGAGTATGGAAAACCAGCAGGGAGACAATGTGTGGAGATACAGCTGAAACTTTTAGGTTAAGTTCTTAAGTGCAAAATTAAGTTCTTAAATGCAAAGAACAGGAGGGTGAGAGAGTGAGAGCGAAGTGATGCACTGAGGACCACCTCGCAGACCGATGCCACCACAAGGTCTTTTGAGCATTCTTCCTTTACACGTGACATCTCCTGGTTTAAAGGGAAAGCCCAAATGACAGAGCATGGTACATCTCATCTCTTCTGCCTCTGCCCCTGAAGTCTTGTGACCTTGGCTGAGTTATTTAGCCCACCTCAGCTTGTTTATGTCCAAAAGAAGGTTAAAAACCAGCTCATAAAATGTGCTGTTTGGTACAAACAAGACACATGCAGGTTGCCTCTGATTCATATTCAAGGGCCATTTTTCACTGGCAGTGGAGCTGATGTAAAGGAGCCTTTGTCCAAGTGAGCATCAGCTCAGACTGAATGAATTAGTTTAAAGGCTGTAGGGTTAGAGTTTTCTGAGGAAAAAAAAAGGCAAAAGTCCTTGCTGTTGCCGTCAGATTTGTATGAACTAAAACGTGTTGCAGACGCAGTTTGATCTTGCTCAGCTTCCCGTGGCGTGCAGGCAGGCTTGATTGGAAAGCCTTCCCGTGAGCATTTCTGCCCAGCTCCAGGCTCCCGTCATGTGGCCTGCTTCAGCTGAGGGGTCCCGAGGCCGTCCAAAGAGCCAGCTCGGCCTTCATCGCAGGCTGTTTGAATGCAAATTGCACTGCAAATTCTACCCTTTCTTCTGGGAAGGGCTTACTACTTCGAGCATGAACCTCTCTGGTCCTGGGTTGAATGCTGAGCTGTGGCTGTTACGGATGTGTGGCGAGGGAGGCGCAATGATTCAGCTAGCAAGGAAAGCATGAAATGTATAAGCTTATTTGGGACCAAACATTTGGGCCGTGCTGCTGTCACTATTGCTATACCTTCATCACTGACCATACATTAACTGGCTAGGTTAGCCCTGTATGGGGAAGTGTCCGCAGAGGCTGAAACGGTGCTGTATTACTGCATAACAAGAGAGCTGTTGCTGTATAATTGAGTCGCAATGTTACCACGGTTTTGCAGTGTTCCCAAAGCAGAGCTGGCCCCAGCGTTGCCTCTCCTGCCCTGCTGCGTTTGCCTCCCTCCTCCCTACCCCTACGTGGATGTCCCTCCGCTGCAGCACAGGGAAAAAGGAGGGCTGGAGGCGAACCCCCCTCTGCCCTTCCACCTCTTGGCAGAGAGCTGGAGCAGAGCAGGGCTGCTGGGCACGTAGGGCTGAGAGGGGAACACAGATGGGTTTTGCTGGGGGAGCAGAGGGTCGTAGCAATGTGAAGGAGCAAGGGAGGGCTCAGCAGCACGAGCGGTCCTCTGCACAGCTGCCGTGGGTAGGTCTCTGAAGGCTACATCAGGGGTACTGGTGATGGCAGGAGGAAGAGATCTCTGTGTAGCCAAGCGCAGGTACGGCTGGAGTCCCCTTCCTGGTAAGCAAGGATGTGTGCTTCTCTAGGGCAGATCGAGTGCTGAAGGCAGAGGGAGAGGAGAAGCGAAGGCAGACAGCGGTAGGGCTGGGTCTGGCCTTCGCATGGACTTGCTTTACCGAACTGGCTGCCCTTGGAGCCTACGTTAATGTGGGACCTGAAGAGCATGAGCTCATGCTCAGTGCGTTGTTGTCCCTTGAAGGGTCTTTATTGATCCTGACATATCCATGCCTAACCTTTTGTCAAAGACATCTTATGATGGAGAAGCTTTCTCCTCCTCAGGCTGTTCCAGTTCCTTCTGTTGGGAATTTTTCCCAGGTTGTCTAAATCCCAAGCTGTAATTTAAGCCCATCATTTCTATTCTTCTGCTCTCAGTGGCTGATTATTCACAGTTTAATAGACATTCTTCTGCAAAGGCCATGCTGGTGAGGGCTGTTCCCAGCCTGATGTGCTGAGATGAACATTGGCAGCATGGGTGCAAGAAGGCATTAAACTAAGCAGAAGTCTGTGTCACCAAAGATTAGGCATTTTTAAACATAAATATGAAACCCGAGGCAGGAGAAGAAACGGAGTCAAAGTACGAGAACATCAGACATGATATTGGAAGGATGAGTCAAAACTAGTTGCAGCAGAATTCAACTGACATCATCTCCTTGGTGATGAGGGAGGGAGAAAAAAAAAAAGTGAGAAAGTAAGTGTCACTTGGAGCAGCCCAGCTCTGACTTCATTTGAACAGTGTCCATGAGCCTGGGGAGGGAATGCAGTCCCCGTCAGTTAGCATTAGGACATGATGTATTAGGTGATTTGCTAAAATGCTGGTAAACTTTCTTTATAGCGAACAATGAGGGGGGTAGCTTCAATCTCTGCTTCTTGTCAGCCGTGAACATCATGAGTGACACTGGTTTGTTTAACTCCATGTTCCCCCTCCCCATGTTGTCCTTATCAGACCCTCTCTTATCCTTAAAACGGAGGTAAAAATGGAGCTGATCTTGCCTGGCTTTCCACCCTTTCCATCCAGTTCTCTCGCACGTCATCCCTAATCTAGGGACTAGAAGCAAGTTTTGCATCTTTGCCATTTTGACTCCTGATGCTGGCAGGAGGCATTGCTGGAGCAGCACTGCGATGCCTCGCTGGGCTCGGGGCTCGCCAGCTCTCCAGAGGTTCTGCACTGCTCTGGCTCCTTTGCTAAGCAGAAGCGGGTCTTTCGTGGCCTCGGGAAGCACCACACCATTTGAGCCAGCAATGGGTGATTCAGAATCAGTCCTCTTCCTGACTCAACAGATGGGCTGCTGCCTGCAAAATGGAAACGAATGTCTTTGCACGGCTCGTAGTCTGATGGGAATGTCTGGAGAAGCTCTAATGTCGCTTCCTCACAAGCAGCTGTCTTCTGCATCCTCTTCCATGGCCTCCTGGGTGACTTCTTGTTTTGCAAACAGTCCATCCTTCCTTCCACACTCCCTCTGGATGGAGCTTTTTGCCGGAGGGTTTCCTGCTCTTGTCCCATTATTCCTGTACAGCTCTGCCTCCTCAGTTGTGCCAGTGCAACTGCTCACGCTTAAAAGTGGATCACTGAAATATCTGGGTTAACAAAAAGGAAAGAAGAGGTTATTGGTTTTTAATTCAGATCAGGGTAGCGATCTGTTTTGCAGCCATGGTCCCTGCAGAGCTGGTGGGACAATAATCTGCAGCAGAGGAACAGCCAAATGTAGGAAATGCCCAAACTAACAGTCAGGGGCAGGGAAAGGGACAGTATCGCTGTCCTCCCCGCTTCCAGCGCGTGTTCCCCTCATGTACATCGGATCGAGGTGCGTGTGAGGGCGTCAGACTGCAGTGACCCCATGGGAAATGCCTGTCCCTTCACCTGACACGCGGGCAGGGGCACTGGGGTGAGGGCAAGTGGGACTGTGTCTGTCGATGGGAGACCACAGCCAGATCAGATTAGAGTAAGGGGATACTGGACCCCCGAGGGACCTAAGGAGCTGTCAGTGGTTCCTAACGTGGCAGTCACCAGCAGTTTTTGCCGTAACAATACAAACGTGGTAATGTTTTGACAGGCGGGGGTAGCGCTTGTCAGCTGAATATCGTGAGTTTGTGTTAAAGATCCTATTCCATGTTTAAGGAATTCGGCCTCTGCGTCTTGTTGAGAGCATGGCAAGGTTTCAACGCTGCACAAATGCAAGGAATTAAACGTAGGCTGAAGGAGTCTGAGTAAAATGCATCATAGGTATGCTGCCGTTACCTACCACCCAGAGAAATTGGTTTTGTTTAACAAAAAATGGAAACATTTTGCTTCAGTTGAGGTTATTTGCTAGAATTGTTTGTGGTTAGTAACGAGCGCAAGGTTCACTTGTAATAATAATGTAACCATGGTAATATGATAACACAAACTGATGTCAGTCTGATTTGCTGATAAGATTTATTCCCTATTATATTATCCAATGCAATTAAGATATGCTTAGAAAATTAACATTAGAATAGATTAAAATAAAGTATCAGAGGCATAGTGACAGCTGTGGGTCTTAAGCATAGTCTCCAAGTGGATGTTTCCAGATAACGTATCGCCCTGCCTCTGGAGGGCTGTGTTACAATAAGCAAGGAAAGCAATTGCTTTCATTTTGCAAACAGAGAACTGCAATGTGCCTCTAATTTCTGCAATTTCCTGCACTCATTTTAGCGTGACTGGTCAGAAATGAACCTTGGAAAAGTAACAAGTGTTAATTGGCCTCATTTAATCGAAGCTGAATTTAATGATCAGCAAGGGTGGAAGAGGGAAAGACAAACGTACGCATTGGGACGCAGGGGTTCGCTCCCAGTGGGAAGGAAATTAATGGTGAGATGGGGGTCAGAACCTCTTGTCCTGTGCCTGCGTGTTTTGGATTCGCTGCCCATCACGCCAACCACTACCTTCTCAGGGCTCCTTTTGTATTACCAGTGGCAGCCACCTGCTCTTTCTTGTCTTGTAAGCTCCGTGGGGCAGAGACCACCTCTTTATTCCCTATATATGAAATGCGAAGGGAACACAGCATTTCTACCACCTAATAATATAATCGTAAGAGACGAGCCGGGATAATCATAAAAGATGAGCCATTTCATAACCGCCTCTGTACCAGACAGAATTACACCTCTCATAACATCCTAGCAACAGAGCTCCTCAATCAGCGTCTCTTCTCCTTCCCTACAGATAACTCACTGCCTCCCTCCTTGCAGTTTCTGCGTTCAAGTTTATGATGGGGAATCTGGGATTATTTGGTTTTTGGAGAATTTCAGCTGATCACCCCAGTGAAGGAATAGCACCTTTACAAAGGAGTGTAAGAGCAAGTCCTTCAGCTGTTGCCACAAGCCAGGAGAGGAATGGAAGACAGTTTCGGACTCGGAGATTTTTTTTCATGTGAGAGTCCTGTGAATTAGCCCATGCTAAGAGTTTTGAGGTGTGTAGTTTGCTGAGATAGAGGCCTCCACAGGTTGTCCAGTCAGAGCTAATCTGGGGACTGGGGCCTCCCTCTTATCTCAGACTAGTTTTCCACTGGGATGATCGACTGCAGTGTAACTGAGAGGGGAGAAACCAGCCTTAGTCTCTTGTTCTTTCTGTGCTTAAAATGTCTGTTTTACTTGAGGACGGTGCCTAGCAAAGGCACCCTTTTCTCCAGCTTCTCACCTTATTGACCTCTTTCCTGTCTTTCATCTATATTCCACCACCTATGGCTGGACTTTTTGTCTTGCTGCTTATGGACTCTTTTGTTCTGTTGTTTTCTGAGCAGTGTCTTCCTGAGCAAATTAAAGGGACTGTATTTTATGCTCATTCTCTTTGGTCTTTCTGGTGCCTTCAATCCCTGCCTTTCCGGGCTCTCCCTCCCCTTGTTTCCATGACCTACACTCTGCTGAGCTTCATCCTAGTTCTTGAATACTCTTCTGCGGACTTCTCTTCACTCTTGGTGTCTTAGATCACATCTCGTTTTCCTTCTGTTATTCGCATAAGCTGACATTTCTTGCTGGCTGCTCACGCGCACATCTCCTTCTCCTGTGCTGCCCAGCCTCCTAATTCCCACTGCTTCTCTGGCACCTTATTATTCCTTCACCTACGGGGTGAAACCTGAGCTCCTCTTCTTCACATTCCCCTTCCCTTCCTCTTTGCTGATCCTAGCCACGCAGTGAGTCTTGTTCGCTCGAAGCTGCATTCTCCTCTCCACGTGATGTAGGCAGTTGGCTGTTTTGGCAGTTCTTGTGTTTCTTTTCCTTCCTGGAACCGATGCGAAGGATGAACACAGAAATGTCAGCAGGGAGTACAGCAGCATCTTATACTCTTCAGAGTGGAAGAGGTGATTTGGGCGGGAGGAATCGGACCCAAATCTACCAAATGATAAGTGGCAAAATAAATAAATCTGAACATTAAGACAGATTTTATTTAGTGCTGTAATTTACTTTGGAAGCAATGTCTACATTGCACAGTGCACAACAGCACAGAAATAGTTTAAATAGCTTTGCATAAATATTGCATGAAGCGTTGTGTACAAACGCATCAAGGCACAGAGCTACATGCAAAATCTGGCTAAAAAGGGTGAAGGAAAATATGGGAGCTCTCTGCTTCCATATCTGGAGAGCTTCTGGTACCCGCTTGGGAAAGTAGCTCTGCATTGCAACAGAGCTTTCAGCATAAACATGCTCAGAGGGCGCTGCGTGCCAAGCTCCACGCAGGAGAGAAAGCCATGGAGCAGGTTTTTAGGTCACCGGTGGTGGCCTATAGATTGTGGGACAGGGACTGAACCTGCTTCTGGGCCTTTTATGGGCCCAGACACATAAAATAAGTAGAGAGACAGTGGTCCAGTACAGGACTTGGTTTTTATTTCCAGTTTTGCTTAGCAACCTCAGTCAATCCTTTGCCCTTGGGGCATCCCTTGTCCTGCCAGTGTTTGTCAGTTCTCTCTATGGCTGCAATTTCACGGTCTCTTGAATCTGGCAGGAGCGATATTGCTCCCCAAAGAAGTGGCTCTGCCTCCTCTCGCTTCCCCCCCTTTTGCTGGCGCATACGCCTACATCTACACCAGCAGCTAGGACAGCACGGCAGGCACGGATTTACCGAGCGGTACGGCTGGACCGAGGACCTGCCATCCACGCTGTATCGCAAGGGTGCTACTTCGGGCTAGTTGTGTTCTCATCCCACAGACGGAATGTCCACTAATGAACATCCATCCGTGGCTGGAGTGCTTTAGCTGTGCTCCCTTCTTTGGCTTTTGTTTTACCCCCGAGCAACTCAGTTCATTTCTTCTCAAATCCCTCTGCAATGTGAATCGCAGCATGGTAAACCGGAACGATCTCGAGAGTTGGTTCAAAAAGGCACCTGTAATCCAAACTAAACCATTGACATAGATGCACGGTGCTGACACGGCTGTGTGGTGAACCAGCTCTGGGAAGAGATCAAAAGCAAAAAGAAATGGAGCTAGTTTTAGCGTCGACCATCCTCTGAGCCGATGCGTGTGGCCTCACCTACGTTCAGGCCAGCGTTTGGGAGGGACTGAGGGCTGGTTATAAGCTGCAGGAGGAACATGGATCTCCTTTTTAGAAAGCACTTTACATCGGTTTAAAAAGACTGTGAAATAATGATCTGTATCAGCTGCAGGTGCTCGGAACAAGGACCGACACCTACAAGGGATAAAGTAGGTGTACGGCACACCCCAATATATTGTCTACTGCAAACAGCACGGGAGTGGGGAGACGAATTTCATCTGAGACCTTTCAGTACCACAAACAATCATAATCTTCTGAGGAACAGAGGGAGAGTGAGAAAGAGCATTTCATTACGCTCATAATGTCCGTGAGAGCTGCTGTACGGCGGGCTCACATATTTCCAAACAAGCCCCATATTGTGAAGGGCTCCCTCAATGCTTTCTTATTCCTTTACCATTCTTCCCCCCCTAGAACATGTCTGGAACTCACTTTTTGCTCTATTTTGATACTAACATTTTTTTTTTCTTCAGCATCTGCATTTCCCTCCCTCCCTCTTTCCACCACGTGCCCCTTGAAAACCTAATTGGGGACCCCTTGCTGCAATTAGTCTTCGTGCTGTTACGAAGTTCACTTCATTATGGCTTTTTTGGCTGGTCGACTCAAACGGGCTTTGAAGCGACACCTCGCTGGGGCTTTGATCCTCGTGCCTACGCCGCGGTCAGCACCCTGGTGCAAGGGCTGCCATGTCCTCCTCTGCTTCCCACCCTTCCCTACCCACTCCTTACACCCTCACGCCTTCGTGCCAGGACGTTTTGTCCCCGGACGCATCATTTATGCTCCTGTTTCGGACGTGTCGGGCTGTAGAAGCCACACGGCGCCGCAACGTGCTGCCGGTGGCCCGTGACTACGCCGTGCGTGGCTCCAGAGGTCATCGCTGGAGCTTTTGGAGAGGTCAGTGGGCAGCACGCCCGCGTAACCCACCTTCCCACACCCCGCCAGGCCCGGCGGGGGGACGGGAGGAGGAGGAGGAGGAGGAGGAGGGCGACTGCGGGCGCGGAGCCGCCGCCGGGCGGGGAGGGAAGGAGGGAAGGAAGGAGGGAGGGAGGGATGGAGGGGAGGCGGGCGCGGGGCGGCGGTGGGCGGGCGCGGGGCGGCCGCAGCCGGGGAGGGAGCCGGGCGCCCCGCGGCCCATTCGCGACCGGCGGCGGCGGCGGCAGCGCGGCGCTCGGCGGCGCTGGGCCCCCCGCGGGCAGGGCCTGTCAGCGGCGGCCGCCCCCTCCCCGGCGATGAAGGCGAGCCCCGCGGCGGCCGCCGCGGCGGCGGCGGGGCCGGGGCAGGCGGGGGGGCCGCGGGAGCCCGATGCGCGCTGGCGGGAGAAGGGCGAAGCGGAGGCGGAGCGGCAGCGCACCCGGGAGCGGCTGGAGGCCACGCTGGCCGGGCTGGGCGAGCTGGAGTACCTGAGGCAGCGGCAGGAGCTGCTGGTGAAGAGCCTCCTGCTGCGGCGGCCGGCGGGCGCGGTGCCCGGGGCGCAGGGCGGCCGCGGGGAAGCGCCGGGCGAGGGGCCGCCGCCGCGCAGCCTGGAGGAGAAGTTCCTGGAGGAGAACATCCTCCTCCTGCGGAGGCAGCTGGTGAGCGGGGGCGGCCGGGGGGCGCCGGGCGGGGGGCGCCGGGGGGTGCGCGCCTGTCGCCGTCCCCGCGGGGCGGTGTGACCCGCGGGTGGCTCCCCGCGGAGGGGCGAGGGGGCGGCCGCGGTCCACCCGAGGGGTGCGCGCCCACGCCGCTGTCACGCCGGCACAGCGTCCCAGCCGCCCGCCCGGGCGGGCAGGTGAGGCGGCGGCGGCGGGGAGCGGCGCCCGCCCGGGGACCGGCCTCCGTGGGTCTGGGCGCAGTGGTGTCACACGGGTGGCGGCCGGGTTTTACCGGCGTTTTGCCGGTGGCCGCGCAGTTCCCCTTCGGTTTCCCGAGCCGGGCCGGCGGTCCGACTTCCATTCAAGGCAAGAGAGGCGCTGCCGTTGCCTTGAATGGAAGTTGGGAGCGAGCTCCGGGGTCGCAGCCCCGGGAGGAGGTAGCGAGCGCCCCGGCACGGGCAGGATCGGGCCCCTGAAAATAAGGGATGCTTTTGTTGAAGGACGCGCTTTGTAGCTGGTGTGGGAAGAGATGGAGGGCGGCATGAAGCGGCAGATCATTTTTCAATGAAAATAGCGTACAGCTGTGCCTGGCGGTCTTTGTGCACGGCTCAGCATTTGCTTTCACCCAGGGAGAAGTTGGACTGCGTGATTTATTTGCCTGATTGCTTCTTTTCCTCAACCCCCTCCCTTTTTTTTTATTTCTTTTTTTTTTTTTTTTTTCTCGTGAGCCTTTTGGTGCAGTTAATTTCGGATTATTTCGTCCTCTAAAAGATAAAAATAAAATGATTTTGCTGCTGAGAAGAGGCCGGCTGCCAAAGAGCCGTAGTGAAGGACCAAGGAGTCATTCCTCAAAAAAAAACCCAAACCCAACAAAAACCAAAAAACCCGAGGATTTGTGGTAGCACTTTAATTTGTGCACTTGACATTGCAGATTGGAACCAGATGCGGTGCTCGCTGGGGGAGGGGGGATGCTGGTGGCAGTAGGTGGCGCAGGGAGTTACCGCTGGAACCCATCGCCTCTGCCAGCCCGGCTTCCAGCCAGCTCTCGGAAATGTGGGACAAGACCTGGGATCGCCCCTTTGGTTCTCCAAGGATGGTGTCAAATGCCAGCACATCTTCAAACAGCCTCGCTAATGCTATTAGCATTTGCTTTCCCTTTGCCCGAGGACTGGCCCACCCCAGTGGAAAGGTTGTCCTGGATTTAATGGGTTTAGAACTAGTCCAGTTATGAGCATCAAAACTCTTTGCGATGAGCGTATCAGAGCACTGCTGGGCGTCGATCAAATGATGCACTTGAAAAAAAGAGATAAACCTTCCTCCTGCCTCCCCCACTTTGCCCAAAGCCAGAACAATTAAAGGGTATGAAGCTGAACAGACGATGGATAAGCAACATTATAATACACACAGGGAAACTGATTGCATTGACCGTGGGTTAATGAGTACCTTACAAAATAATTTCTTATTGCTTGTCTTATGCCATCGAATTACCTTCATAAATAGCCTCAAAATTCATCTCACAGCAATTTTATACAATTATAATGGGAGAAGAGGAAGAATTACTCTTCCTTCCTGCTGCCCTGCAAAACTAATAAAAGGGCTGTGATCCCAGCCCTGGGAATCTTGCTGGCTATATGGTAGACTGTAAACTCATCATTGTGCGGCAGAGCAAGGCAGTTCCCGCACGACAGGCACTTGTTGGCAGAGCTGCTTCATCCCATTGTGTGAACAGATGTGATCTTTGACTAACATCACTGTGGTGGTGAACGTCCCCCGTTCCACCGGCAAAGCTGTCCTTTCACCGAAGTAGCCCGTTTCACGTGCACGGGTCTGGTTTGGCCATATCATCCAACACAGCTTTGTTGTTACAGCGGTGGTCCTGCAAAGGAGCGCTTTGCCAGCATAGTGTGTTGGTCTTCCTAACTTGAGGAGCGTGCTCCTTGTGTAGAACTGGCTGGAAGACGCTGGAATGAAGTGCCTGCATAGTTCTTCCGTTAAGTATTTATCCAGAGCGTCTATCTAGAACTTCAGGGCTTTGTTCTGTTTTGGTTTTTTTTATAAAAGAATATTGACAAGGTATTTCCACGATGCTCAGATGGAGAAGGCTGATTGTGTTTGGAGCCCCTTCATGTCTGCCCCGCTGAAGGAGCTGATGTTGTTTGTCTTCTTGTTTTCCAGAACTGCTTGAGGAGGAGGGATGCCGGCCTACTAAATCAGTTACAGGAGCTAGATAAGCAAATAAGTGATCTCCGCCTGGACGTGGAAAAAACGACGGATGAACACCTTGAGACAGACAGTCGTCCAAGTTCAGGTGAGGCCAATATTCGGCAAAATGGAGCCTCCCTTGGTACCTGGAATTAAACTGGCTGTAGTTTTCAGTACTACAACAGTAAATGTCTATAGCATGTTGACACTCTGATAATTAATGCCTACTAGCAAAGTTCACCTACCACTGGAAAGGTTGCTATTTGTAGACAACATATTCAGAGGAGCATTTCAAGCTTAATTAGATTTTTAGTGTTTGAGACTTTTTTTCAAGGCCACCCACAAATTAGTTCAAAAAGTTCTAATTCTCCTGCATATTAGGAAAGAGGCTGCAGGAAAAATGGTGAAAGGAAGCACCACCAGCAGGAGGGAGATGTCAAAACTGATCTTACAGCCAAAAGGGAACATTGAATCAAGCCATTTGATCCTCCATATATTGAATTTCATCCCATTCTAACTGTGTTGAAGCCAGTAAGGTGGATTTAACTATGGGGAACCTTTCCTAGAGGCATCTAGACTTGTTCTGAAGACGCTAAAAAGCAGAGAATCCACCAGCTTGCAGTTGTTAAAACCATGGCTAATTTCTCATCTGAATTTGACTTGTTCCAGCACTGTTTTTTTCATATGCTTTTCTCCCGTAGAGTAAGGTCTTTCCTAGTACTCAGCTTTTTCCCCTCTCGGAGGTGCTATACAGTATAATGCCTGACTCTTTTTGATGAGCTAAACAGGTCAAGTTCATCAAGTCATTTGTTTTAAGGCATTTTTCCAAGCTCTTAAATAGCTTGATGGCAGCTTTCCAATTTTTTAGCTTTGTTTTACGCGTGCTGGATTTGAGGACTAGGCACACCATTCCAACGTCTGTCTTCCCAGTGCCGTATAGGCTGCTGAAGTCATTTCCCTACTGCTATTCATTAGTCTCTTTGTACATCCAACAATCTCATTAGCTTTTTTTTGCCATATCATTAAGCTTGATTGAGCTGCTTTTCCATGCTGACTAAGTCCTTTCCAGGATTATTGTTTTCCAGGAGGCATCCCCATTCTGTAGACATGCCCTGCATTCCTTATTCCTAAATGTACAATTTAAATTTTGAGTATGGTATGTCATATTTTTCTTGAGTAGTCCCAGTTTACCAGGAAATTAAATTTTCTGTGTCTGCACATTATGTACCATTTTTCTTCTTTCATGTCATCCACAAAAATTATATTTATTTCCAGAACTTTGAGGAAAATAATGGATAGCATTGGGCCCAACGCTTGGTAAAAATTTTGTAGTCAAGTAATAGCTGGACAATCTGTCTTGGAAGTATAATACACTATTAAATGTGTGGGCTGTCACACACAGCCTGGATCCTTCTTGCTAAAATCTGAAAACCCCTGTAAAGGTTAAAACCCCAACCCCTGTGAAGGTTAAAAAAAAAGTTCAAAATTTCATATGCTAAGTAAAGTTCTGCTTTTTTACTTTTAGGTGCTTTACTTTTAAACGGAATCCTTCATAGCAATATGGATATTACTAAATTGTGCACTGTTTTTTGGGTGACTGAATGAAATCCCATAACTAATTGCAATAGAGCAAGCCAACATAAACATGAGCTTGACTGCCTTTCTAGGGACACAAATGGTAACTTTGTGTAGACATAACTAATATAAATCCAAACTCTTATTTTTATAGGGTTTTATGAGCTGAGTGATGGAGCTTCTGGATCGCTCTCCAATTCATCTAACTCTGTCTTCAGTGAGTGTTTATCCAGTTGCCATTCTAGCACTTGCTTTTGCAGCCCTTTGGAGGCAACACTGAATATCTCAGATGGACGCCCTAAATCTGCAGGTATAGTAAAAGCAGGTCGAATACATCACACTCCAGGAGGTGGCTTTGGCTTTGGAAATACTGCCTCAGGAGTATCTGGGTTGGATTAACCCTTCTTCCTTTCATTTGATGTATTATGCTCTGAAAAGATTCCAGTGCCTATCACGTACATGGGTCATGAGGCAGGACCGTTTGCCCTCCACTCGTCCAGCCTTACACGTGAACGTGTCGCTCTAAACACACGAAAATAACGTGAAAATATGAGAGCTGCTCTACCCAGTAGAGGGCAGTGGTACCTACACACATAAACCCATTAGTCGGCTAATTTCTCAAGGTTTCCTTTAGAAAAGCTTTTTTAGTAAATAGCAATAATTAAAGATACTCATAGCCATGTGCTCATTTAAGTGACAGGGCAAGGAGCTAGGTACAGGTTTGAGGAGGTCAGGGTGCACGTCAGTCTCTTTGTAGCAGTCATTTTGTCAGTTCTGATGGGCCTCAACCCCCAGGTGACCGTGCTGAGGTGTGTCCTGCATTTATATAGTATAGACAAATAGGCATCATGAACGGGGAAAAGATGTTTTGTCTCTTTGGCAGAGAGCTGTTGACTTTCCTTGGACACTAGGCTGAAGATGTGAGCCTTAACGTGTGGGATGGTTAAACAGCACGGCCTCCTCTGTCTGTTGTCCAGAAAGGACACTTCAGTAGGACTTTTGTGATCAAGCATTATCGCTTGCAGACATACTCATTCAAAAGCCTTAGTTCATTCTGGGTTGTGGAGGATGCTTCTAACCATAGTATTTCCAATTTCCATTCTGCTCTTTAAGGTTAACTTATAGTGATTTGTTGTGAATCAAGGACAAAATAATTCACGTTCTTCTAACTCTGAAGTGGGAAAATACAGCCTGGGATACAGTCATTTTGAGGTGCTGAGAAGTCCTCTAAGTTATCCTTTGAGCAGCTTGAGGTGATTTAATGCTCCCCGTTGTAAGGTATATGTCATCTTCATCGGCCATACACAAAAAGAAAAACATACACACGGAATTCCAGCTGATTGCATTGCTGTTTTTTTGTGTATACATCACAAAATCCTCAAACTCTCATTATTCATACCGTCTCACTTTTAGAGATGGAATTTCACAAAAACTGGCACGTTTCAAAGAAGTCTTTTTGTCAACATTTCCTGACTCCAACATAGAATTTAGGAAATGTGGGAAAACTGTGAGGTGATCTGGAGGAAGTTCGTGCTCCTAACTTCCCTGTTCTTCCTCTCCTGCTCACGCAGGAACATCATCTCTATCAGCTAATTTCATCAAGGTCTGTGAGACCTCTTTTGAAATAAGCCTTAGATAAGTGATGAGCACTGAGCATTCAAATTGGAGTACCCTGGCTGAAGTTTCTAGCCCAAGGGTAGAAAACAGGACTGACAGTGATCTAGAAGGATCATTTAGATTGTACCCCTACCCAAGAAGACAAGGGCAACATAAGCTTAAGAAAATAATCCTAGGTGCTTGGATTGAAGCCCTGTTCCTAAGGTCGCTTACCTCCCAAGTTAAGTGCCTTAGCCATTAAATCTGACTCATGCATCCTGAAATGCACTGGATTTCTCTTACAGAACTTTGCAGAGCCAAGGCTAGGATGTCAGCTGGATTGACCTGCACTCCTTGTACTTGTGTGGAAAGATGAGCCTGTTTCCCATTCTTTAACCCTTTATTGCTCAAAAGGAGCATCTGTTATTCTTATTAGCATTATTATAATTATAAAATAATTGCGATGATAATAATAGTAGTAATGATAATAACAACAACAATAAAATTAAAGATGGATTTTTTCTGACCCAAGATATGCTTGAAAAAATCTGGAAGTGAAATTTGTCAATAAGGTAAAAGAATTCATTGGTCTCTTGTCTGTATTTTTTATGTTTCTCTTTGGATTTAGCGAAGTAAAATATAAAATTCATATGTGCTGAGGCCTGCAGTGAGTTTTACAGGTGACTGTGTAACATATAAACATAAGAGACCCTTACAGATTTCTGGGTGGCTTGAAAGCAAAATAGGAAGCTTTTAGCAACCCAGGCACAAGTTTGAAACCAATGTAAAACTTCTCATTAGGGCTGTGATTTTTATTTTTTTTAACCATGTAGTCATAGCGGGTCAAATCCTACTTAGATGCAGTTACAAAGAGACCCACAGAAGAATAGTGCTGCTTTATATCGCTTGAACGGCATCCCTGGTTGTGAGGTTTCTACTGTTTGAACAGCACTGCTGTAGTTAAAACATTGCTTCGTGTGTGTAGATGGGACCAGCGTCCTTGGCGGCACGTGAAAAACGTAGCAGAACTGTCCCTGGCAGGCTCTCTAAACTCTTCTAAAATGCCTTTCAGATCTCATAGGCTGGATGGACTGTAATAAGGAAGGCCAGCACGAGGACCAGACCGCAGGCTCTGTCTGTCGCTCTTTGTCCACACCGCACTCAAATTCCCTCGATGTCGTTGCAGATGTACATCCAAAGTACCAGTGCGATCTGGTGTCTAAAAACGGGAACGACGTCTACCGGTACCCCAGCCCACTCCACGCGGTAGCTGTGCAGAGTCCCATGTTTCTTCTCCCCGTGACTGAAAACCCCCAGCGAGAAGAGGAGAGGCTTGGTTGTGATATTAGCGACGTTTGCGCTGGATCTGAAACGGACTCGGGAAAATCCACCACCGCCTTTCTCCCGCAAGGCTCCTGGCCGGCGCCATGCCCTTCCACCAGCAAGAGGATAGATGGTTATATCTTAAGCCTTGTTCAGAAAAAGACTCACGCGGTAAGGACTAACAAACCCAGGACGAGTCTCAACGCCGATCCCACCAAAGGGATCCTGAGGCATGGAAGCATGTGCGTCAGGCAGCCTGCAGCGGTGGTGGCTCACGGTAACGTCGTGAACCTGAAGAGCTCCAAGCAAGCGTGCTTGCCTTCTGGTGGGACCACCGCTCTGGACCACACGGCACCCTCCCCGTTAAAGCAGAGGCCGAGGGAGCCGGCTGGCGAGCAGCTGGAGAGTAGGAAGGCACCTTTACCGTCGGCTTTCCCGCCCGGCGCGGCGAGCGAACTTCAGAGCAAGCACCTGCCACGGGGTGTCAAACCGGCGCCTCCGGAGCTCAACCGCAACGCAGTGGCTGCGGCGGGGGATGTCCCCAAGGAGAATGGCCAGCTCTTTGCTGCGTCTCCCAAAGAGAGCCCAGGGAAGCCCATGGTGCTGCAGCCGGAGAACAGGGTCAGCCAGCCTCCCAAAAAAGTACTGCTGAAGAGCAGCTTGCAGGTGGCTCGTTCCTCATCGCCTGCCGTCGAGGAGAGGCCTGCGCTGGATTTCAAAAGCGAGGGCTCTTCCTCCCAGAGCCTGGATGATGGCTTGCTGGTGAACGCCCAGTACATACCAGCCCAGCAGCAAAGCGTGAAGCTTCACAAAGGCACCCGAAACATCAAGATTTTGAAAAGCTCCGCACTGAAACACAGGCCCCACCTTGCCAACGGGCTGGAGAACGGTTCGCAGACCTTGCGGGAGAAAGCCAAGCCGGTTGGCAAGAAGTGCCGCTTTCCTGATGAGTTGGATACAAATAAGAAACTGAAAAAACCGTCCTCGCGGGGGAAGAGAGGCAGCGGCTTGCAGCCGGAGTCGGGTCTCCAGAGTCGGCAGGCTGGCCTGCACAAATCCACCATCCGATCCCACGGGCATGGCCGAGAGGTCGTGGTGGCCAAGCCTAAACACAAGCGGGCCGACTACCGCCGGTGGAAGTCGTCGGCGGAGATTTCCTACGAGGAGGCTCTACGGAGGGCGAGGAGGAACCGGCGGGAAGGTGTGGGGGTCTACTCGCAAGTCCCCCTGCCCTACGTCAGCCCGTACGCCTACGTGGCCAGCGACTCAGAGTACTCGGCGGAGTGCGAGTCCTTGTTCCACTCCACCGTGGTGGACACGAGCGAGGACGAGCAGAGCAACTACACGACGAACTGCTTTGGAGACAGCGAGTCGAGCCTGAGCGAGGTGGAGTTCGTAGGGGAGAGCACGACCACCAGCGACTCTGATGAGAGCGGGGGCCTTATTTGGTCTCAGTTTGTCCAGACGCTCCCCATCCAAACGGTCACGGCGCCGGAGCTGCATGAAAATGCGGCGAAGGCCTTTGTCAAAATCAAAGCCTCCCATAACCTCAAGAAGAAAATCCTTCGCTTTCGGTCGGGCTCCCTGAAGCTCATGACAACCGTCTAGTGAGGTGACTTGGTGGAATGTATCTGCTTCTGCTTTTGGAAGCAAGGTGCTTTTGTGTACATATTTCCACAGATTTTTTTTTTTTATACAAATATTTAAAACTTAAGGTAAATTATGTCACTTGTCTTCAGAACTTGGGTGGATACTAGTGCCTTTTACGTGGAAATAAAAGACCATTATACTCGTTTAAAAAAAAAAAAACATAACACTGCCATTTCAGTGGTGAACAGCCTCCAGTGCATGGTATCAGAAGGCTTTGAAAAAAGGCTAATGTTTCTGGGAATGGATCTTCCTTGCCTAGTTTTTCCAGTTCTGGGTCTTATACAGGATATCGACAGCTTAAGGTCATAAGTTTTTAGGGGGTAAGGGGGAGGGAGTGCGGGTGGTCTTCATGTTTTTGCTTGTCCCTTTCTGCTGCTCCTGTTGCCACATCTTGAACTTCTTCCTCCTGGTAGTCTGGCCTGTCTTTTTTTCTTTTCTTGTCGATTCTCTTCTTGAAACTCACCCCTGTCCTCCCCCAGCCTTCCCCCACCAGGAAAGGGCTCCTGTTCAATCTGTCTCCAAGGTTAAGTCGCCTTCTCTGGAGTGCACTCTGCTCCGATCGCCTGGGAGTCCCGCTGCGGACGGCAGTGGTGTGTTCAGAGTAAACTGCTGGAGCAGCTGACCAAGGCTTAGTAACTTCAGTATATTGTGTAAAACTGCTTTTGAAAAAGAAAAAAAAAACATATGCATGTCACGTGCATGAGTATCAGTAGTTTTAATATTCCTGTTGATGTCCAATTTACTGTACATCATCAATGGCTGTTTTTATATATATATCATTGTGTAAATTAATATAACACATCATATGCTGTAATAAACGGTCTGTTTTAATACTTTTTTAAAGTCTGTTACATTGGTGCAGACCCAGTGAATGGTTTTATATTGGCATTGTCACCACTTAGACGTCTCTTTGATGTGACCTGTTCATGTTCCCTTCATTTAGCCATGCAGGAAACATAGCAGGTTTTAAATGTTGCTGTGGATGTGACTTGTGCTTTGAGGGAACTGGATTGTCGTGGCTCCTCTTGTTCTTCCCATAACTTGCATTTTTAAAGACAAGGTGGGATTTAGGAGCTCAGAGGCATCTTCGCGTTGTTGCTTATGGGCAGCTCATGTTGCAGAGCAGATCCTCCTTGCGGTCAGGGTGCTTGCAGACTTTGGTTGGTACAACACAGGGGCAGATGGTAGGTTTCTGTAACCCAATAGATCTGTGTAACGCAACAAGTGTCCCTCTGAAATGTCCAGTAAATGAATCTCCAGAAGATGTGTGCTCTGGTAGCTGGGCTGGGTGGAGGAGAGCATAGACTTGCTGTCCCTGGTGCCCTCTTTAGGTGTGGTAGCTGACTGTGTCACAACCCTGACGAGGTTGTGGAAAGAAGTGACAGTTGTGTCACCCACCGGTCTCTGTATCAGTTTCTTTCTTCCCATAGGACTGGAGGCGAGTGTCTGCCAGCAAAGGAGAAAGGAGCTAACCGTAGACAGCACTGCTTCCCTTTGCAGCAACAGCTTTGAAGCTGCCCGGTGGGAAGGCTGGAGGTTTATGGTGCATGTGTGTCTGATGGAGCAGGCCCAGAGGCTGAGCTGGTTTCTGCAGGTTCATCTTCTGCTCTGGCATCCATGAAGCAGTGGAAATACAACTGACATGGATGCTGTGACTGGTATGAACCTTTGAGCAACCTGTCTAGCAGAAGGTGTCCCTGCCCATGGCAGGGAGGTTGGAAATAGATGATCTTTAAGGTCCCTTCCAACCCAAACCATTCTGTGATTCTATGATGAATTTCAGGGATATGTGCGCAGCCTGTCTGTTCCATAGCAAGATCTGCTGAGCAGATACCTTCCTTTGTGGTTCCTCTGTGTCCTTCCTGCTGTCACCCACCTGAAAGGCAGAGCAGTTTTTTTCTCAGGTTTCCTTGCATTGCAAATGTAGGAAGGAGAGATCCACCCAGAATTAAATGTCTCTGGGAGCAGCTTCTCGGACAGTGGTAACACTTTTTCTAAGCGGCAGATTTTGGTTTGTAATCTGCAGTGTAGTAAATCCCTACCTATAAAATGTCTCTGTCATTTTTTCCTTTTTTTATTTAATAGAGGAATGTCGGTTGCTGTAAGGGGTCTTGCAGTATGCTCACAAGGTTGTGGATTCAGTGACCCGGAAAGTCCTTGCACTTCCATCTCCCATGATACAGGAAAAGCTGTAACTCACCTTAGCAGGTCGTAACACTCGCATCGCTTTACACATGGAAGGGCAGCTTGTATTTATGGAGATATATGTATACAAATTTTGTATCTTGATATAGAATAATTCATCTAGGAATTACTGGACAATGGCTGCCACTGCAGAGAGAGGAGAGAAGTGATGTTTGTTATTAAACATGGCATTACTAAGGCTAAGCAGCAGCTTATGCATTCTCGTTAATAACTGATGGGTGTTACATCAAACAAAGGGAATGTCAAGAAGCTTGTCGAAGCTAGTAGTTTCTTTCCTAGAATATCTCTTAATCATGCCACATAATCTCTCTGAGAGAGAGAAAAACACATGCAAATCCCTGTAAATCTCCTCAAAGGTGTAGCAGAGAGGATCTTCAGACGTGCACCCTGTCTCTCCGGCTGTAAAGGAGCCACTGGTGAGAAAAGAAACTGACCAGCGGCTTTGGGATGACGAGTTTTTAATTGCAGTGCCGTAGCAGATTGTCTCGTACCAGGTGAGGGAGGCTGGTTTTCAAAAGTGAGCTGCTTTTTAGGTAATTGAGTAGGAAAAAAAAAGAAAATACCTGCCTAAATATCGCTAGGACTGTATCAGCTGCAGCCACTGTATTCTGCAGTACTCTTGCTGAATAGCTTAATACCAGATGGGGAAATGGGCTGATGCTATCTCCATCTTAATTGCATCCGAGTCTTTTCAGTTTGGGGAAGGAATTTTCCTTTTCTTACACAATTTAGGTAAGCATCCAGAGTCCTTTAAACAGGCCTAGTTTTTTCTCTCTACATCCCCCCTCCTTTTTAAAAAAAAAAAATAAAAGATCTTACAGTGCTGGAAAAGTACTTGATATGGTCCCAATACACAACACAAATTCTTTTCTCTGGTTCTGATTTAGGAAACACATCTAAGTTAGTAAGTTTTTGCAACGTCAGGTCGAAAAACATCTGCTAATCTTGGAGACCAGTTAAATATCTGGCACTTCTTTAAGCTACCTGGCTTTCCAGCTCCACAGCCTTGCGTCCCTGCCAGTGTATTTTTCATAAAGTTCACGTTTTAATTATCCCCGGTGTTTATGGTGGTCTTTGGAAGTTCGAAGCAGGAGCATTTCTCTTCATTGCACTGGGGCCTGTTTCAAAGGGGGGCAGGTTGTGGCAGGGTGGTTTGGGATTAGCTGCCCCTGTGCTCCATACATAACTGAGTGCAGGAAAGTACAGAAGCATATGCTTAACGTAAAGAAGAAGAGCAGACCCCTTTAGCTGGATTCCTTGCGATTCGGGTTACATAGTGTTGCTGCACACCCCTGAAGCACTGTCTCTCCCACTGCAGGAATCGGCATCGCACACCCTCTGGGGTGCTGTCATCCGAAAGGGATGAGAGTGTCGCTGGGCTGCCTGCCTTCCAGCAGGCTTTTTGAGTCTGTCTTCTGCTCCGTAACCCCAGCCACCAGCTGTGGGTCAGCGGATCACGAAGCAAGCTGTGTCTGGTGTGTGCGGGGTCAGAGAGAGGCCCTGGCGTTGCGCCTAGACGTCCCAACTGTGTGGGGCCCCTGTTGTGGATATCACGCTTGTCGTGAGAAATCCGATGTGGTGCAAGGATTTGGACAGCTGGGTCTGAAGGAAGGTGGCAACGGAGAGCCCCATAAATAGAGTGGTCTGATCCTGATTCATCTGTGTGTCCAGGAGAGGCTGAAAGAGGAGGTGTTTCAGCCTGATGCCTGGCTCAGTAAGTTGGACTGGGCTAAACAGAGCCCTCTGAGGGACTCTGCCTCGTTTCTTCCAGTACTGTGTAAATGATCAAGGCCACTATCAGCATTGCCAGTTGCTGATGTGCTTTAACCATCCGGCCAAGTCCTGCAAGAGCCTTACTGGGACAAGTGATAAGATCCAGTCCCCCAGGTCTGGTTTTGACTTTCCGTAGCACAACCCCTGCTTGCAGAGAGCCTGTAGGTCCCAGCCCTTTGCAGCTTTCCCTATCCGGGAACTTCAGAGGGAATCTGTCCATCCCTTACAAGCTTTCTAGTTTTTCTTCCGACCTGGGATTCATCCTGGATAAGGACTGACAACAGATTCTCCTCGACAGAGTCCTGTGCCTTCACTAATCCCAAGTCTATCTGTTGGCTCTGAGGAAGGTCGGGTGCTCCTCAGGTGGCATCCAGCAAAGCCATCCCTGATGGACCTGCATCCCTTTCTGCCACAAAGGGCGGCAAAGGCTTTTATTAGCTGTGATGGCCACTCGGTAGATGACTCACCACACCGGGCACGGCTCTCCCTCAGCATGTGATTTTTCTCATGGGAGGGAACAAGGACATGAACATTTTGAGGACACAGAAACAGCTAATGACATTTTAATAGCTAACTTCAGCATCTAGTGTGTACCTTTGGAGTAGCCAACAATAATACGTACAACTGAGCTGCTAGTACAAAAACCTGAACCATTCTCAGCTCTTTACAATGTCCTGTGCACAGTGCAGAGAGGATACAGAGACTGCAAACCAATGGAGGCAATTCATAAACCCCAGGTCTGTCTTTCAAACTTGCTTTTCTCCTGAATTTCTCGGAACCTCCAAGGAATTGTGTTGAGGCTCCTTCCATGGCATGGTGTCTCTTTCTCATTATAGATGGAGCACTGTGGTGAGAAACAATTGCTCTGAGGTTTAAAAAAACCCACAATGCTGGAATGAGGGGAGACGTATGGAAACAAGTGGGAGATCCATTTAAAAGGGATGATAGAAAGTGCTTTTTGACACAGCAAGGAATTTGCTGCCACAGGAAATAGCGAGGCAGATATAATATCAGCAAGTTCAAAGGGGTTAGAGAAGGTAGGGAAGGGTGTGTGCTCTGCCATCCCCAGTCAATGACTGTGGATGCTAGGAGGAGTGTGAGGTGAATGGAGTGCAAACAGTGGCCAGGCTTGTGTGCTCCCCCTAAAGATTATCTTTTCCTGCAGCTGCTGAAGCACCTTTAGCTGGAGGAGATGCGCCATCGTGCTGGCCCAGCAGACCGTTTCCTATGTTCCTATGATCTTGGTGTAGCTGATGGGAGTTGTCTATGCAATTGAATTTCCTCACTCTTTATTAGTCTTTTGTCCTCCCAACTGCTGCTGAAGACAAGTTTTGCATTGCTTTGCAAAGAAGCTCACTTTGCACGCTTGGCTGATGGTGGCATGCACTTATTCAAACTATGGACGTGTGTGTGTGGTCACTCTTGTCCTACGGCAGAATAATTTCATTCACCCTGTTACACAGGCAGTCTGTGCCGAAGTCCTCTGTTACGGTGAACATCATCCCCCTGTAATGCAAACGCTGTTATGGACATAGTCCATAGACTAGCCTACCATGGGAGCCACTCTTGGGCAGCTATTTTACATCCTACAGTTGCTTCTAAACTGTAGGAAAAGTTGACCACCTCCAAACCAAACGAACCATCCTAGTGACAGAATGCTAGGCGTCTACTGCACCCTGCCTTGGGACTTCGCTGTCCTTGGAGAGTTTTTCTCTCCCTTTGGTTGTGTCTACATTCATGCTTTTGTTTGGAGCAACAGAGCAGCCTGGAAGTGAATCCCATGGTCGTCTCCACTTACTGTGTGTCGATTTGGACAGCAGCGCAGTTTTGGTGCACACTAGCTAGATGCCTTTGGAACGCTAAGCCAGACAGTCCGTTCCAGGCGCACAGCAAATGTGCTTCTACCTGGACAGGGACATGGAGGCCGGAACCCGGGATGGCTCCCTGGAATAGCTTCCAGTCAAAAAATGTGGACAAGTTTGGTCCAAATGACATTGAGGACCAGACTAAATCTAGACTGAAGTAAACACTTGAACTGTGTATATCGTACTTGTGGGGACCTCAGTTTGGATCTGCTCCTTTTGTGCTGAATGACTTGTTAATGTAAACAGAGCCTCTCTCTCAATTAATGGCCTTTGTTTCCATGCTGTATTCCTTTAAGATCAATAAAGTATATTAACATTAATAACCTGATTTCACTGAGCCAAGCTCTGAAAATCTGGCTTGTGTTCTTTTTAAAGGAGTTGGAGTTGAAAGTCCTGGGAACTAATATTTTCATGACAATACTGAAGGAAAATCTGTATGATTTGGACTCTGACCTCATGAGGTAACGGTTTTGTAAGCAAATGAAGTGTTTTCCCCCAAAAAAGGTTCAAGTCTTCTGTGGTCAAGGGCAGGAAGCTGGAAAACTTGCAACCTGTTGAAAAATATGTTCCCTGTGTCTCCTTGCACTCTGTGAGCTTCGTGTCTTCAGAAATGAGATTTTCATGAGGAGGAGGGGAAGCATGAGGTACGGGGAGGAGAAGGACCTCATCAATCTTAATCTCTGAAGTACTCATGCAGTAAGTGTTTAAGCATGTGATTAAGCCCATTCTTACTCAGCGAAGCATTTCAGCGCATGCTTTGGGTACTTCGCGGTTGGGGTGAATTAAGCACATGCTCAGGAATGCTGGTGGATCAAGGTCTCTAAGCTTGTCTTTGCAAGCGTCCTATGTCTGTTTGTACAAGCTGTCCCAGTGACTTCTCCTGGCTAATGTTGGAAGGACTCCCTGCTCTCCCTTAAGAGCCAGACCCTGTATGGTGAAACGATTCAAACTGTTAGTCTGCACTTGGGAGAAGCAGTATCTTGAGTCCATGCTTTAAGCAGCAATAGAAAGAAGTGCTCTTAAAGGAAGACATGCACTTGTTATTTGTTGTATTTGAGGACACTGAGCTAAAAACACTTAGAGATATATGAGTGAATGTGCTTGTGCTCTGTTTCAATAGCAGGACTTTGTGTAAGTCCTGGGAATGGCGCTCGGGAAGAGGCAGAATGACCCTTTCTGCATTTGGTCCCTTCCCTTGGATGTCCAGGTGGAGCTGGGAGAACGTTGCAGGCAGGGAAGGCCAGGCGCAGACACCAGACCTGTAGGGCCTGGAGCACCACCCATTCCTGTGCCTGGCTAATCTTAACTTGAATCCCAGTTTCAGGCAGTGGGATTAGCAAAACAGTGGGATCTCTGGGCTACCCAGAGCTGGAGAACAGAGCTAGGAAGCGTAGAGAGGGTGACTTTGCCTGGCTTCAAGGAATGCTGCAGTTTGACTGAGCAAATGGTAGAGGCAAAGGAAGGGTTAAAAGTTTGTCTTCTCTTCCCAGACACATTATTTACAGTGGGTTGGTTTCCTTTTGGAATGGCCCACTGTAAAAGGAGACGTTCCCAGCGTTTCTGCGGGTTAGACCTATATCGCATTACAGTTTTCTTTCCTGGACTCTTGACTGACACAATTTCCTGAAGTTGCTCTTCTCTCGGGAAGGTGAACTCAGGAAAGAGTAGGAGTTTGCTAAAAATCCAGAGCCTTGGAAGGCAAAATCATGGTGATGACCTTTTCTTTCGAGACCTAAGGTCAGTCCCAGTGCTGCGTCACACTCTGTATTTCCCGGTGCAGGGCAAGGGCTGGGAAAGGAGTGGGAGAGGATATCCATCAGGTTTGATAAGAGAGCAATCTGTAAATCCTGTTGGAGCAGCTTGCAAAGGCCATAGCACCAACCACAGGAGCAGCGCCTGACTGCGTCACGCGAGCAGCCATCTCACCTGGTGGCCAGTGAGGTCAAGGGCAGTGTTGGCTATTGACCTGGATATCCCCATCTCTGCTATTGCTTAAGCCACCTTCATGCCTTCAGGCCACAGCAGACAGCATGTTCATCCTGGTAAGTGTTTCCTTGACTGCTTTTTTCTTCTTCTTAATGAAATAAATTGTGGCTTGGCATTAAAGCACAAGCACTGAATGAAACTGAAGTTCTGGCTTGTTTCTCCTGTCAAACACCTCGTGATAGTGTTTTCCTTGATGTTCAGTTGCTTGGAAGGAAGGGAAACTATCACCTTCTCATCTGCAACATATCCATTTTTTACAGGTGTCTTCTGAGTGGCTTGTATGGAACAACACATCAAGGCAACACACCGCTCTTCAACACTGTGAAGCACCCTGAAGCAACCCTGTATCTGCACAATCCACAGCTACCCCAAGATATTTTTCTGACAGGGATATCAGGACTGGGAGGTTTGGATCTGACTCATCCCACCTGAAGCCCATCAGTGCTTAGGGTGAAGATGCTCCTGCAGGGAGAGGAGGAAGCACGCTCAGAAGGGTTCATTTTTACTGTTAAATGACAAGCTCCCTTTCTTTCCCCTTCCCTGCCATGGAGCAGTGATCTCCGCTGTGGTCCCTGCTGCTTTCTTTTTCCTGTGTTGCTCTACGGTAAGACTTGCTGCCCTGGAAGGATGGTCTTAGCCCTGAGAGAGGCTTTTATTGCTGAGCCATTGAGATTTGATTCAGAGCATGTGTCCTCCCCTGGGCCTGTTGCAGATGCCCACCGTCACCCCGGGTAGGTCACTCAGGCTCATGTCCACGGTAACGTGGGCACCCTGAGCCTTCCTCCCTTCCCTCTTCTTTGCCACTAAAGTGGGACTGTTTAACTTTTGTCCTCTGTCCTGTTGACTCTCAGCTGAAGTCACCCAGCTGTGGGGGTGTTCTTCATGATGTCAGAGCACAGCGCTTATGGTTTTGGTCTAAGTAAACTTTGTGGATCCATTACAAAAATGTGAAATAAGCAATGAATTTCATGTTCGAAGAAAAAGATGAGTAGAGAGCTGGATTTTCTTTCTGTTGTGTTTCCCCCCTTTATTAACTTCTCAACACAAGCGTCATGATATGGACAGGAAACGCAGCAAAAGAAGTGAAAATAATAAATCACCATCCCTGTTGCACAGCAGAGTCAATGCTTTTGCATAGGGGAAGGAAACAAAAGGCCCTTTGTCCTGCCAAAGGATCCTCGTTGATATTAATCTAAAACCCCAAATAATTTACTGATCTATGATTAGGAGGGGTAGCAAAATGGACAAATGGGACCTGTGAAGCTGGGCAAAATGTAGCTGGTCCTTGTGCTAGAAACTGATTCCTCTGGCTGCTGGATCCACTCTTGTTCCTGTTGATTGATTCTGAGACCGTTTTCTTGGTGGTCAGGGCTGCTTTCAGAAACCACTTATGGTGCACTGATGAAAAGGCCAATTTTGTGAGTAAACATCCTAATAAGCAGGTCTTGACAGATGGTTTGTTGCTCAAGTCCCACATAACCCTGCAGCTGGTATCAGTGTCTCCCACAGATGTTTCCCAGGAGAGCTTCCTCACAGCGTGCTCAGGAGCTCTCAGCTTTCGCAGCGCGCCTGGCCGCATCCCAAGGAGGAGCCTTGGCGCTTGCTCGACACATTGCAGGTATGTCTTTGGGAGCAACACAGACTTCTGGAAACATGTTTCTCATAGTGTGGATAAAATTAGGCTCCCAGTGGAGCCTATTGGTGACTGAACAGGGTAAGCAAAGTTGTCTGGGCACAGCAGCTGCTGCTGCGCTCTCTTGGTCCATGAGCAGTGAGAAATGTCCAGTGTTACATGAAGCAGAACAAGAAAACTCTCATATACTTTAGACATCCTTCAGTCCCTTTTGTTTCCAAAATCTGTCCTCTTTCCCCCATATTTTCCAGCAAATCTCCTTTAGGCAGTGATTTTTCCAAGTGAAACTCTTCCTTTTCCCCCATGTCCTTTGTCTGTGAGTCGGATGAACTGGTCTGAGCCCAGGGCTCAGCCCATGACGCTGTAGTCACTCGCCATATCAGGTGTGTAGTCCTCAGGCAGATCAAGTCTTTCCATGAGAAGCTGATGGGTACCTCACAGAGATTTTACCTCGTTCTCCTCCCTTGGGGAGCTGGTGGGACTGTAAGGCAGTTTGTATCACCTGCCTTCCAGATCGGCCAATTTAGATTTGACAGGTTTGTACATCCCGGCAGTGTTTCTGGTGGGCTGTGCAGGATATACAGGTCTCTGCCTCTGCCCTCAGAGCAGCTGGAACAGGACTGAGGTGTGGAGGCCGCTATGGAGAGGGAAATGGCTCCGGCTGCCCTGTGAGGGTGTCTGCTAGGAATGGGTTTTAAGATGATTCTGTTTTGGGAAGGAGTTTAGTTTTGATGAAATTAGGCTGAATTCCCTCCAAAGTGGAGCAAAACACAACCCGGTGGAAATTCTGCAAAAGGAAATAATGCACCAGCTTGCACTGGGGGTTGTCTCAAGAGCCAATCTCTGGAGCGCCGAGCTTCTCCGCTCAGTTTCATGGGCTCTCCATCTGTGGATGCTCTTTGTGTTTCCTCCCTGGGATGGTCTAACATCTGGGACACCCCAAACTGAGAATTATGGGAGCAGCGAAATCCCCTCGTGCGAACCAGCCTATTTGGCAGCAGGCTGCCCCAGGGCCCTGGAAACCTGAACGGTGGAGGAACCAGATGGGTGACCAGGCAGGAAACTCAGCAGGTTTCTGGTGTTGGGAGCCCTGTGTGAGTTTCATGGGAACCTGGGCAAAATTGACTCACCTTGTTGAGATTTTGCTGAATTGGTGAATTCCTCTGAAATGTCGTTTTGCCTGAAACCTTCTGAGCAGGTGCAGTATCTTCAGCTATCTGTTGAAGACAGAGACAATGCGTTCCCCTGCGCTTTGCCACATAGGTCTTCTGGGAGTCAAAGAAGCACTCATCTTTGCTATTGAGCCCTCTGCCAGCATTCACACTCTTGAAGTGGTGTCGAGGAGGGAGGATGCAGGAACTTGGCAGTGACAAGTGAAGGATGCTGGCAGGTTATTCTGATCCTTAGAAAATCATTGTGTTCTCCTCATTACACTACACCTCATCCACCTACTCTGTCTTGTCCTATAGACTATAAATTCTCCATACTAAATTAATTCCCCAAGTTCTCTATTTGTTTTCACAGCCTCTAGCTGAGTTTCCTAGGTGCTACCCTAATATAAACTATAATAAAGACTGCTCTGTCCTGCTGCAAACCACTTCTGAGGATGTTCCCTCTAATTCTCTTCCTTGTTTAGCGTTGTATCATTAAAAGGCATGAGGTGGTTAATTGGAGGCTTACAGCTTTTGTGACTGATGCAAACCAGTGTGTGTGTGTAATTGCTTGCTGCTAACGCTCAGGTGAATGCTTTAAAAGAAAAGGGGGAGAGGACGCAGATGGCCACGAGCAGAAGGTTCCCTGCAAAAGGTCACAGGAAAAGGTTAGTGATAGGGTTGCCCCGAAGCTGGGAAAAAGAACCTAATACCTGGACAACTGGTGAAGAGCCTGGCTAGACCACGGCTTTGTTCCCTAAAGGGGGCTGCCGCTGCGGCGGAGACTCGTACATCAAAGCTCTCATAACAAAACACAGCAGAGATCGGTATCACCCAGCCTGTGGCACTGGCGGGAAATGGATTGGTTGACAAGTCGGAGGCCCTTTCTGGGCAGATGGCTGGGTAGGAGTCACTGGCTGCTTGCAAAATCTCAGAACGAGCCTTTAATCTGCCTGTGATACTGTATGTTTTAGCGAACATCTAGATGTTTATCTCGGCTGCATTAGTCACCCAGGAGAGTCTGCTCTCAACATTTTCTCTTCCGTACCTTAGCTGCAGGCTTCTTTCCCCTAGTTTTTGGGACCGATGTGAGCTGAATGCTGTAGGATTCATTGGGCTTTTTGTAATTTTGACAGGGAAATATAACAGGAGCAGGTTTTCTTGGTAATACTCTGCAGAGCATATTTAGTGCTGTGACTTTGCCTGTGCTGTGATAGACTTTCAGAGCCTTGCCCGGGGAGCCAGTGGTCTGAAAAGTCTTATCATGCTCCTAAACAAATAGCTCTGTCTTGAAGCCCATTAGAATAACAACTACAAAGCTGTGCTTCTCCCAACCTGATGTTAAATGCCTTGCAGTGCAGAAGGTAAACAGGATCAATCAATCATCCTCCCAGGGACTGTCTAATGGCAGTCCATGAATCAAGCTTGGCTTTCGAGATCATTTTTATCTGCCTTGGGGAGCACAAGCCAGCTAAATTGGGGTCTTACTCTGCATGTGCAGGCTGAAGAGTGCAAGGTTGGGTCTGGCAGGGTGTGTTAATTAGGTGGAGCCAGTGTAAATATCTTGTTATGATGAGATCTGCGAAGTGATGAGGCCTGAGCATGCAGGCTCTGGCCACCTCTGCTCTCCTACAAAGGCAGTACTGCCATAGTGCATTTGCTGGCTTGGCCAAACAACAGCTTGATGCTGCTTTTACTTCTGTGCTTTTGTACCTATGGTGTATTGTTTGTCTTCTTTTGACTATGCCAAAAAAGAGCTTAGCTGAGTGGGGAAACCGAACTCCCAGCAATGCCTGCAGAATACAGACGATTTAATAGTCTGAAGTTTTGCTAATCCAGACAGTAACATGAGCTCAGGGTGCTCAGCTGAGGTCCCACTATAACTTTGCACATCATCCAGTGAGATTTAGAGCCTACCAGGTCACGGGCTGTGTATGCAATTAAAAAGCTCCTTTCCCCAAGGAGTTCACAATGCAGAGACAAAATATTATCCTCCCAATTAGTTTATTGCAGCAGACTGGGGCACAGAAGTCAGATTATCCAGGGGCATGCTAAGACCATTCATGTGCCATTGAACTTGGAAAAGGCATTTTTCACAACATCTGGTTTCAATCAATTTGTCGTCAATTTGGAGCGCCAGACCCATTTTCTGGGACCATTAAAGTACACAGCACTGACACGGGGTTGCAGCTGTAATCCAAACATGAGTATCCAAAGTAAGAGTCCTGCCACCTCTCACTGGTGACTGTGTAGAGAATGAGAATCCTGTGGCCATGCTCTTCTGAGTACAGCTCCTTTTCCCGTTTGAGAAAGCCTCAGGCTGGACCATCACCTCCAGTCGTGCCATACGCAGCTTGGTCATGTGTGGTGCCTGGTCAGACCTTAGCGGGGACCCAGTCTCCATGCGTCGGGGAGGAGATTCATGCCAAGCGTTATGTTAAGTCTTTGCAAAGCCTCTCTCCTACACGAAGCAGGCTCCTTCCCCCGCCTGCCTCTGCATTTTGCTTTTAGCGCTCCAACCACCTTCTTGTGCAAGCAGCCCGTTGTGGCTCTGATTCTGCCAATGTGGGAACGCGCTGAGAGGAGCCTGGTTCATTTAAATGTGTGCAACCACAGCTCATGCTTTTACAGCATATATTCAGTGAAGCAATG
Source organism: Phoenicopterus ruber ruber (assembly GCA_009819775.1). Classification (NCBI taxonomy): domain Eukaryota; kingdom Metazoa; phylum Chordata; class Aves; order Phoenicopteriformes; family Phoenicopteridae; genus Phoenicopterus; species Phoenicopterus ruber. Next base: position 6,306,866 of record CM020219.1, read on the forward strand.
CCTTTATCTGCAATACTTAGCCTTTATCTAACATCTTTTCAGCCTAAAACTTTTTTTGAAACGCAGATTAAGTAATAACAACGTAGGATAATTGAGTGCATTTTTTCACAGTGACATAATGATACTTATCTATGGCTACTGGAAAGCAAGGATAACATACCATGGGAGCGCTGTATTATCTTGCTTCTGAAACAGACCAAGTTTGGCATAAGGGCTTAAGTAATTGAAATACGTCTCCTTGTACCAAAGCCTGTTAGTTTATAGTAAAACCTAATACGTCTTTCTAATGGACATTGCAATGTCAGAAGCACTGACATGATTGCTGACTCCTTGCAACCTGCCAGGCTGGTAGTGTATTGAGTGTGGAGATCATACCATGTAAGAACTACATCTGACGTGTCTTCTGTTATGTGAGAGCAAAACCCATCTCGTCGCGAGAGGAGTTGACCTTGGGGATCAGTGTTTGTAACGTGTGTTAGTTTTTTGGATGTCAGGTGAGATGCAGTTCTGAGCATGCTCTGCTTAGCATCGTCATGGCTTTTGTGTGTAATTAGTTGTACCACTGTTGTGAGCAGACCTTACAAACCCACTGGGTGATTTTATTTGCACTGGAGGCCTGGTGGAATAAAATGACAGGCTGGCATGGTGAAACAAGCTGGACTCCCTTTGAATCCTACCGAGTGAGGAGGAAAACATAAATTAACACCCCCTCTCCAAACCCTCAGACACACAGCTCTCTTCCACAGCAAACCAGCCTGTGCATCTTCCAGAAAAACTGGAGAATCGATGGGAAAACACTTAGATTTAAATTGACTTACTGTCCAAAGTGGTATTTTAGTCCTTCTTGCATTTGTTCAGGCAGAACACGATAGTGTGTCTCTGGATAATTTTCCACCTGCCTGTTTTGAATACCAGATGGAAGTGTTTAGCTGGTGAACTGGAATGGCGCCAAATTTTGCAGGAACCTTTTCTCCTGAGTTCTGCTGTTTTTGTAACTACTTAGACAGAATTATCTAAGCGTGCTCCAGGCTGGCATAGGGTAAATGCTGAGCAACACAACATGAGTTGACTCTTCATATGTCAACACAATTCCATAGTTAATGTCAAGGAACAAGCTACTAGGAGTTATTTAACCGTAATTCACAGGTTCTCAAAGGGCCAGAAGAGTATTTGGTGTCATATGAACCTGCAGAATGACACTGGCCCATCAGCAAAGTCATTTCAGGAACTAAAAAAATTGTTTACACCATTTTCTTGCTGGATTTCTGTGCAGTGTACCCCCGTGTGCATGAAAAACATAGTGCTGAACAGGACTGAAAGCTTCTTGTTCTCTTAAGCATCCTCTGACAGGGTGGAAGTGGAGGTTAGTTCAGCCAGGTAACGTGGCACTTTGAAGTTACTGAATCTATTAAGTCTTTAGGTGTATATATACGCACATTGGATAACTGGAATACCGATGTTAGGGCTCCTGCTTGGCTCACCTATTTGTTCCTTGTGCTGTTTGATCAGTGTTAATCCTGAGGAAGGAGGTAGTGGTGCTGGCAGCTGCTTTCCCTAGTGGAAAATGAGTCCGATCAGCCCCATTCTCACATGTGGTTGGTATCTCCATAGTGCAGGAATTTGTTAGCTTAAAGCTTCTCTCTAAATGGGTGACAATTCTTCTCTGATAAGCTGTGGCTGCCCTGCATGTGAGACCTCAGACACCAAATAAACAGTGCTGGCATCAGATAATTCTGTTTAGAATGCCGTGGCCTTAGAAGTGCCCTATCTTTTGAAATGCAATGTTTTTTTCATGGGTTGTTTACATCTTCCTGCAGCGACTTCATGTCATCTCGTAGTTCTTCAATGCCTATGAAAGCTTAAATCACTGATCCTAGAAAGTATTTACAGGATTGATTTTCTTTTTCTAGGGTTTTTGGGGAATGATTTATCTATAATTTTCCCTCCTGCTCCTAAAAAGTCTGTTGGAGTCCTGATGGGCAAACCAGAGCTTGCAATCATTAGAGATGTAGCATTTCTGGAAAAGGCTTCGCTTGGTGGTGTGCTCTGAGGATGAATGTCGTGGTCGATAAGATAGCATTGGGAAATGACACAGATGTTCTCGTGCTCAAAGTGTAAAGCCCTAGGTCTGCTGGCCTCGAAGCATTATGGAGATTTCTGCTTACTCCCTTTAAAATGTAGGGTGCAAACCGCCACTGGAAAGATCACGACCTTTTGCAAGTTGAGGGAAGACCTGTTATTTGGGGTGGAAACCTCTAATGCTTAGGAAGCTGCGAGCAAACAAGACTGAAGCTGGCTGTGTGAAATCACAGAGTATGTCAAGTGTAGAAGAGAAAGCACCAAAAACCTGAGAGTTTTGAAACAGTTTATCTAAGTTTCTTGCATGGCCCCTCTTATCACAGCATCGCAGCACCTCCCAGATGGTAATATGTTTTATCTTCTTGCCAACACCCTCACAGGGTTCCTATCCCTCTTTTACAGTTAGGAGACCCAAGTGCAGGCGCTGACTGATATGCCCAGTGGCGCTTGGGGTTTCTGTGGCAGATCAAGGAATGAAGCTCAACTTTCCCATGCCCCAGGCTAATTCCTTAACCCCGTGGGATCCTCCTGGAAATGAGCAGAATGGCTTAGCAAAACACGGCAGCATGTGGAAATAATGCTCAAATGCAGTATGGGGGAGCCCATCCTGGACTCAAAAAATATAAGTATTGGCATTTAAATCTTGGTCTTTTGGAGCAAGTAGATGCTGCGCAGTGGAGAACTGAAGTTGGCTCTGGAAAGAGCAGAGTTTAGCTTCATCAAGCAAGGTTTATTAGTGTGGGTAGAGCACCGTGCTGGCCAGGCTGTGCCACTTTGGGGGCCGAAATGAGCTGTTCCGCATAATGCTGGGTGTGTGGATCTTGCTGCCCATGCAGAGCAACTGGGATTTCAAGCTCTCTCATCACCTTGGGCCAGAGCTACGTCTCCCTGGCTGCTGGCAGGCCAGTGGATTCTCTGGTGTGGTTTGCCCTTGCGAGGGCCCTATCCCAGGAAGCTGTTTTGCATCACTTCCAGGATGGATCTAGCAGTTTCAGCCTTTGAGCTGCCAGTTGCCCGTGAGATACTGTGAGCTCTTGCTCCTCCCTTACTACCCCCGCTCCATCTCTTGATCCCTGCTTTTCCCATTCCTACAGCTGCAGAATACCTTCATCCTAACACAATATTTTAGAATCACAAAATGATGGTGTAGGGGAATTAATAATACAGGGAGAGAGTGAATATTTAGTGGATCCAGGTTATTACCTAATAACTGCCTGCTTCATTCATTTAGAACGTTTAAACTATTTGAAATTGCAGCATCTAATAAATACTACTATGTAGTGCCATGCCCATAAATCGATTGCAATAGTCCATCAGGGACGTGTTTCAAAATGTCAACATTTCTCAGCAGTTAGCTGGAAAACTAGTTCTTAGCATGCGTGTTGGGATAATCCGGTGTTTCAGATGCTACTGGGTGTGTTAGATGCTGATTCCAAAATGGTGACCGCACTTTCTTTCTTACTCTGTGCTCTGCCAGTGTCCAAAGCCCCTTTTAGGAGGTGAGAGTAATAATGTATAAACAGGCAGCCAGCCCCAGGCTGAAGCCTACGGCTTTGGTTAGAAGGGTAAGTGAGGTTGCAGGATGAAAGGAAGGTGAAGACAAGCACAGGAGGCAGCAATCTCCGTTGGCTGCCTGCCTGCTCCTCACTACTGTTCACGGTGGTTTCGCTGAACAGGCGAACTGGTGTGCTGTCAGTTGGGAATGCTGTCAGCTCCTCAAAACCTTGGTTTCTGAGGGCTTGCTCTCCTATGCACACTCAGCAAGTCTCCAGCATGAGCAAAAAAATCTTTCATTGTCACTGTAAGGCAGGCAGCACATCACGAAGTCCTCATCTAAGAAGATCCTAGATGAGTGTCTCATTTGCATGTCTAACAAAGCCTTGGGTAATCACCAAGAGGACGCTGGACTCAGTTAAAAGACTTGGACGATAGCACTAGGTATTTGGAAAGAGGCATCTGTGTACGGTGATTCCTTGATCTGCCTCAGATTTGAGTTTGTGTGCTCGTCTTGCAAAAGGATGTTGCAGCAGCTTCACAACGTATCTGGAAATTCCAGATTTTTGTGGAAGGCACGGGATTGGGAGCCGGCAGGTCTGGGACACCCTACAGCTTCTTTTCTCAAGCAGTCTTCTGTAGCAAAAAACAGTATCAGGAGTGCAAGGTCTTCCCCGGGCGGCAGCAGAGGGGAGGAATAACTGGGGGCTGCTCACACAGCGGAGCTCACCAAGGGAGATCCCGAGTCCAGATCTGGCTGGTTGCAGCAACTTTGTTATGACATTATGCAAAGTCCTTTGAAGATTTCCTCTTGGCAGAGCCTGCCACGTCGTCACAGAGGTAAAGCAGGGAACGATCTAAATCTTGTTAGGGATTGTAAAGCAGTCAGAATGCTAGCTGTGAAATTATTGCCTTTCGAGAAGAAGAAAGTGAGGCGGTTGCAGGCCTGGTAGAGTGGGAGATGAAACTATTTGCTATATGGTGAGTGGTGCAGCACAGGACTTGAACAGGCTGGCTCTGGCCTTGAGATGCAAATGGAAATAACCAAAGAAGATGCGTTAAGGTGTCTGGAGAATGGGGAGACAAGCAGGGTGCAGTCCTTATACAGAAAGATCCCTTATACAGAAAGATCCCACAAAGTATATTTCCACCTGAAGCACAATAGTGGACTCAATGATCTTGGAGGTCTCTTCCAACCAGAATGATTCTATGATTCTGTAGTCTCTATTTCTCCCCAACCCCCTTTTTTAATCTTATGAGCCACAGGGATGTTTTTGCTTTTACCTGCCATTGTGTATCACTGGTACCTCAGGACATTACCCCAATGTGAGTACCCACATCTGGGTCTGGTCGTGCTCTGACTGCGGAGGCGAGAGTCGCATGACCAGGAAACTCTTTGGCCTTAATTTCCTGCCATTCCCCCTCATTTGGGAGTGTCACATCCTCCAGGCTGATCAGTGGACCCCGACACAGAGGGCCTTAGCTTCACAGAGACGTCTTTCACACCTCAGGCCACCTACTTCCCCACCATATGCTTCTCGTACTTACCTCTCCCGATAAAATATGTCCCAAATTTCTCCGTCCCCATTTGTCCCCTCTCTGGCTGTTGCGCTCTGAGGAAAGCTGATGGAAGAAAGCCCATGGGTGGCTGAAAATATTGCATTACCCCCCCCATTTTAATTTTGATTTACATCTGTGCAGAATGGGTAGCGTTCCTTAGAAACAGCAACAATCCTCCCTCAGTGTCCTAGCCCTTTTAAAATAAAATTGAAAGACTGAAATGCTTTGGACAACTCTTCATTTGTAAACACTATGGCTTGCGTTTTCTTTCTGCCATCCACTAAAATATTAACGTTTTCTGTAACAGAACCTCCCTCTGCAAGTTTTCCAGGCAATGTCATGTTGTGCTGGGAGCGAGTATCATAGAATCATAGAATGGTTTGGGTTGGAAGGGACCCTTAAAGACCATCTAGTCCAACCCCCCTGCCATGAGCAGGGACATCCCCAACTAGATCAGGTTGCCCAGAGCCCCGTCCAGCCTGACCTGGAATGTTTCCAGGGATGGGGCATCTCCCACCTCTCTGGGCAACCTGTGCCAGTGCTTCACCACCCTCATTATGAAAAATTTCTTCCTTATGTCTAGTCTGAATCTCCCCTCTTTTAGTTTAAAACCATCACCCCTTGTCCTATCGAAACAGGCCCTGCTGAAAAGTTTGTCCCCATATTTCTTATAAGCCCCCTTTAAGACACAGAGCATCTCCGTGTCTTGCTGTTTGTGCTGAGCCATTCCTCTCCTTGCAGACTGAAAAGCCTTCCACGGAGCAGAGATGATGACTGTGCTGGGAATCCCCCCTTTCTCAGAAAAACTCCTGTTCTTTCATCACCTCACAGGGAGATTTCAGAGGGATTACTCTGACTCGAGCTATGCCCTCCCAGCCCTGGGAATTCTCTATTTTCATTATGGGTAAAAATGACCATTTCTAGGGGGAATGATTTGAAGCAGGCATTGAATCCTGAACCAGCTTTAGTAAATAGCAGGGTACAAACACAAATTGCTTAGTGCTTGTTGAAAGACAACCAAAGAAATGCCTTTAAAAAGCCCAGTCTCCGCTATGGGTTTCGCTTGTGCTGTAGCTCCTGGTGGTCCCATTGTCTGGGATTGTGAGTTTAGCCAAGAGTGAATGTTGTTTCATTACGAGGTGGTTTGCCTGGGAGACACTTCAAAATCATTAAAGCTGACAATTTACCCTGCTGATTGCGCTAGCTGAGGTGCCGGCGCGTGTGTGCTTAGTGTCGCTGGACCAAGCGAAAGGCGACTGTGCTGCACAGCACCAGGCACCTCTCCCGCTCTCCCCACGTAGGAGAGGATTTCATCCTTATAATCCATATTTTCTCCCTAACGTGTGCAGCTTAGAGGGAAGTTGCCATAGCCCTGGCAGTTCAGGACCATTATAATTATTGTCGTGCACTCATGTGACATTATGTTCTTTTAGTAATCAAACCTTAGGCTGCTTTTTGCTACTGTTGCCTGAGACTAATCATAGGTCGGTATTTAAACAGTACGAATTTGGTTCTGGGTTGGTGCCTCATCCTGAGCTATTGCTGATTCTGTGGATTTGCTGCGTACGCACCGCAGGGGTGTAATAGATGGCTCTTTGTGGCAGGCTGGCAGCGCTCTGTTGTGCCAGGTGCTCTGTTTTTAACAAGAGCGGGGTTTTTTTTTATTTTTTTTAGAAGAATGACTAAATTAGCTCATAACCTGTAATCGGTATTAATTCCTTTGAATGCTCTTGAGTGAGTTATAGCTGATTACTGTTGTCTGACCCTAGTTAAGTTCATTTCTAGAAAACGCTTTGTGTGACTTTGTGTGCACAGCTGAAAGGAATGCAGCTTTCCCCTAATTACATACTGGTAATGCAAGAGGAGACATTTCTAGTTCTGCTTCTGAAAGTATTTCCTTTGAGCGCTGATGAGCCGGTGATAGCAGCAACCTCTGAAACGGTTTTGAAAAGGAGAGACAAGGCAGGAACTAATACAGTTTCATCACTTGAAGCCTTGCATAGATTGTAGCAGCAATTGAGCCATCAGTAAGTCGCTGGGGATAATATCTTTAAACTGCTCTGTATTTTAATAAGATTAAATTGATTCAGGTCTTTGCCAGCCTTTTCAAAGCCGGCACTGTATGGTGGTCAGTAGCTCAGCCATCTCTGTGTTGGGAGGCAAAGAACTGAAGATTCACGTGTTTAAACTGAAGAACCCCCCCAACATTTTTATGTGCAGTATACTGCCTTAGATGTATACAAAAATTACCCCCGTATAAGCAAGTCACATTTCCTAATCAGCTATGCCTATCTGATTTTCCTACAGCCTTTGTTCTCAGCTCTTTAATTTTATTTAGATCTCCTGTCAGGAGCGTGAAGGCATTTCTTACTGCAGGTGCTGCAAATACAATGAATTTCTTACAGAAGTGAGTTCAATTGTCAATACCATTTATTACAGTATTAGTTAAGGAGCTGTGAATAAATCAAACGGCTTAACATTATCTCTTGGATAGAATAAAGGAACAGAACATTATATTGCTCCTGTATCATTGATGAACAATATTTTTCCAACCTTTCATTTATTGAAATGAAAATGGGTTTCCCTAAAGTGGGTTCTTTTCTGTGATTTTGAACTGGTAACACAATTTTTACCATTTAATCATTAAAAACTGTGTTTAAATCACCATTATACTTTCTTATGAGTAAATATTACTTTATTTAAATGTATTTGGGATGCTGTGTCAATGCATTTAACACTTCTCGAGTTGAGCGTTTCATTCATGAATTATTCTCTCCAAAACAATCAAAGTAAAAGAATTTATATGAGTTTATTGTTGCTCTTGAGCTGTGTTATAGATATAAAGATAATCCTGCGTTAGCTCTGGGCGAAGGGCATTCGTGTGGACATTTACAGAACCTCGGCTGACCTGTGGCAACTGCTGCTCATTAGAGAGCAGCAACATCACTGCGTGTACAGACCTACAATGCAGCCGGCGGAGAATACATTATTATACAGTAACCCCCCTGGTTTAGCCGATCAAAGAGGTTAGGAGATGACTTGATTGTGGTTTTGGAGTACCTGTGAATGGAAGAAATTTCTAATAGGAGGTGATGCTTCATTCTAGCAGAAAAGGTTACAATGGAAATGAGAGCCAGCTTAATTAGAGCTGGAGGACTTGGAGCAAGGAAGGCAGCTAACCTTGGAACAGTGATTCAAGGACAAGTTGGATTTTCCATCTCCTAAGTCTTTATGTTGAGTCTGCATATTTCCCTGAGGGTGGGTCATAGCTCAGTCAGGAGTTATGGGCTTGAGGCAGGAATGGTGTTATATGTTGTGCAGAAGGTCAGGTGAGACAGTTGTTAAGGTCTTCCTGGGCCCTTAAAGTCTATGAATTCCAGTGAGAATTATTGCAGATTCACCATAGCTGGGCTTGAACTTGGTGCAAACATTAATTGCCAAATACTGCATGTCTAAAATACCTTATAAATGAAAAAGTGAGATAGTAGTGTTGCCCTACGGGTCATTTATAACATGGCATATGATGCTGAAGTCTTATTCTTTAATCTGTATCAGGTTATAGCATAGCTTTGGGGTTAAGCCATGGTGGGGCTCACAAGATCCTGGTTCTGTCACAGGCTTTTTATTTGATCAGTGCTAAGCTTTCCACCTTTGCTTCACGTGGGTATGTGTTTTCCCAGTATCCAGCATGAAGCACTCATGCATCTTGTAACAGATAACTAACTGGGTATATACCGCAGCTCAAACCATTTCCAACTTTTACATCCCCAGAGCTTCTGCAAGGCGGTAAAATTTCCCAGAAATGTATTTTCAGTCCTTCTGATTTTGAGCAGCACAGAAGCTGGGCAGTTTTTATTGAATCTGGCTTTAATTTGCATAATCCCTACAGTACAATTCAGTGATATTTCAGTCCCTAAGAGAGTCACGAATGGCACACGAAATGTGCTTATTTCTTTAAACTGCCATTTAAAAATAACTTGTCGTTAGGACTGTGTCCAAAAAACACAGGATTTTAAAATAACTCTCTGTTAATGAGAGCAGATCGGCAGTAGCGGTGTTATAGGTTAGATTTTGTGCGTGTGCGTCTGTGTGTGTGCCCTCTCCAATAATCAGCCCTGGCTTTCTGCGACAGCAGCGGAGCCGTGGTGCCCTCAGTCCTATGTTGTTTTTCTCTATGTCTTGGAAACCCAAAGGTCTCTGGAGACATCTTTGAAAGCTGCCTCAATAATGGCCTTGAAAACCTGCACCCCAGCAACATCCCCCAAGCAGGAGCTCTGCGGCACCGAACACGTCGCGTCCATGGAGAAGGCTCTTCTCCTGCTGAATGGGTCCTGCTGTGCGTGGAAATATGAAAGATGCCCTCGAAAATCAACTTTTCAGATTACAGTACAGATGGAGCGAGGCTGAAAATGAATTTCAGCTTTCAAGTGACTTTATGCTCTCTCCTTGATTGACTTGCCAGTTTTAATACTGTAAATTGAGGGATTGCGTGTAATGCATTCATGCCGTCCTTGTCTGGAATGAAGCAGGAACATAATTTATGGGGATATTCTCATCTCAGCCTTTGAGGAATTAGCTTCAATTAACTCTGTTGGGAATTGCATGTGTCGGGTGTCAGAAAGCCGTCAAGTTTTCTTTAGAAATGCCGGCTGCTGTATGCGCTTCATTCTTTGGCTGTCTGAGGGGCTTTAGCAATGGATAAGGATTCAAAGCTTGGGAAATGCAGATCTGAGTGACCAAGTTTCACAGGGTTAATGCCATGCACAGATGATGGACAAGACCGTAGCTGAATGCATTGCAGGTTGTTATAATTTATAGCCCTCCAGCATGGCTGAGAGAGGGTTTGAGGAGGGTGCAGTAGCTCGTGAACCCAGAGCACTGAAAGAACAAACACACCAGAAGACACAGGCTGTAAAATAAGATCTCTCCGGATAAATCTTTCTGACATCCATGAGAATCGGAAAGGACATCGATTTCAGGTGGAGTGTGGCCAGTGCTTCTGGATCTGAGATCTTTAGCCTGCGGTCTGTGTGTATGTGCCGCTGCCCAATTTGAGGCCAGCCCTAGAGAAAGCGGGGTGATAAGTGTGCGGGAGCGGGGTCCCAGCAGTTTGCCATGCTCGGGTGCTGTGGCAGAGTCCGTCGCGGTGGTGTGTCACTCCTGGGTCCTGCTCAGCCTCAGGAGGCTTTGCCACCACCTGGTAGGCAACCGGAGGGCGGTGGCTAAGTCAGACTTTTTTAGGACGGGGAAAAAAGAACGGCTTTGGAGAAAGAAGCCTTCTGGAAGAAGCACACCCAACCTCCTTGCTGTTTGCAAGATGAGAGGATGCTGGGGAGCATTTCCCCTTGTCAGAGGCTGCAGACTCAGATGGGAGAAGCTCACTGTCAGACTAAACCCGAGAGCCAGTGTCTCTCGTCTGCGCGATGCTCCTTGTCACCTTTGCTGAGACGGGAAGGGCGCATGGCCTGCCAGACCTCATTAGGCAGCTCTATCAAAATACAGCACAGGAGAGCCGCGAGGTTCAAACAGCCCAAGCAACGCTCCCTGTGCCTTGGCTTGCCAGGGATGACTCTGTAATTCCCCTATCAAACATCATTTTAAATCTGAGAAGAGTGGAGAGTGCTTATTTTCACTCTTAGCACACATTCTTCAGCACTCTCTTAATTTCTGTGCTAGTGGAGACAGAATCGGGCAAAGACGTCTGGTGCTTCTTGAAAGCCCCAAATCCCCCCTCTGCCCCCGCACCCCTGATTATCACTTCATTATCTAGCAGCCGCTCGTCAGATCAGACACTGAAGTCGTTTTGCGGCGGGTGCTGGCAAACTGTTTCCCAGCGATGCATTTATATCTAAATGGCTAATTCTCTATCCACAGCTTATCCTAAAGATTAAAAAAAACAACCAAGCTAGATCTGAGCAAATCCAAACCAGGAATCCTAATCAGTTCTGTCGCTAAAAGTGCATTAGTATGGCACAAGAGAGAGCATGGCTTTCTTCCAGCAGATACAGCAATCACAGCTCACTTGGGCGGGGAATTTTGCTGCTGCTGTGTATTGACACAAAGGAGCACTTAGCTTCATAATGCCTCCTGGCTGCTGCCACGATCCGAACATTAAGAACAAATTAAGGTGTAAGATTAAACTCTGGAAGTTGTTACCTGTTCACAGTGAGGTAGCAGTTGCTTCTTTAGCTTTTTCACACCAAAATATTGGCTGTCAGCACTTGGGAGTTTAAAAATAAAATGAAGCTCCTACCTTATGCAGGAAACAATTAGGATCTCAAGTCTTCTGTAATATTTCTGCTACGGAATTTCTAATCTGCAATTAAATGTGTCATGGGCTGTAATATGACTGACTGCGATCCCCATGAACCCTAGCTTGTCAGGGTGGTTTACTCATGCAGGCAATTCAAAGCGGCACAGGTACGGCAGCTCGCATAAATTGAAAGCCAGCTCAAAGTTCATCACAGCCACGAAAATCCCGAGGCCGGAGATGCTGATGCTGCTGTCAGTGATGGGTATTGCCGTGCACCGGGTCTCTGCTGCCCAGGCTGGGCAGTCTCCGGGATGGCCAACATTGCCATGGGGCGGCCAGTGTTGTGCGCTGTGACCGTGGTCACACCACTGATGAAACATAAAAGTCTGTGCTGTCGTGGGGAATGGGAAAGGAGGCAGCAATTGCCCCAGTTCCCCAAAGGCAAGCTGTATCGAGATGGAGTTAGAAGTGAGTAAACTCTGTTTGCCTACATGTACCTTTGACATTGGTATTGACAGCCATAATTTCAAGAGGACGTGTGGCTGGGATGAAAGAGGTGTCTCTTGGGTTACAGACGGCGCTAGTGGTAAATCTGGCAGAACATGTTGCCTTCGTAAATGATCTCAGTGCTAAACGCAGCATAGTCAAACCTGCAGTCTCTGTGGAATTGGGAGGAACCGAGAGAAATGAGCATCAGAGGAGATCAAGGCTTGCTTTGGAAATACTTAAGCTAAATAACATGGCTAAAAATAACCTTCTCTTTAATAAGATGGAGAAGTTGGAAAAATCATGGAGAAATTTTGGTGGAAGAGCATACAAAGAATGAATTCTAGGAGACAGCAGCAAAACTGCCGGGTGATGGGCGAGGTTGTATGTGCAGGTGCCCTGTGCTGGGGAGAACATGAGCTGCAATTCCTTCTCTGCTGAGCTCGTCTGATCCCACCCAGCGGGTCCATGTCCCTTTCTTGGCATCCACCCATGGGGACACGGTGACGAGTGGCAGGAATTCAGAGAATAGCACCGGTAACGTGCTGGAGCTGGAGAGACTGATTTATGTGGCGATGCTGACAGTGAGCTATGTGCATAGCTTAGCTAAGCACCGCTCTCGACATCGGATGAGGAATAGGAGAGAGATTAGGCAAGAGCCTGCAATCATTTGAAAGCCTGAAGTGCTGGGGAGGAAGTCAGGTTATTTTAGGTGGTGAGAGAGATAATGAAGAAAACAATGGTGTGGTTACAAAAAATGAAGAGTGTGATGAGGACATCTATTAAGGTATTAAATAGCTTTCTAAGGGGAATGACTGGGGTCCCATAGTGTGAAATCTGGATACTGCAGTACAAGTGTACTGTCAGGAATTGCTCCATGATGAAGATGGAAAGAAATGAGAAGTTTCCCCCCGCCTCTGCTTTGAAAGAGTGCCTTGCGCCGTCCTGCCCTACCCAGCAGCACCAGAGGACTGCTTGCTCTTAGCAGCTCTCTGATAATGCTGAGTGAAAAATGTTCCTTCCAAAAACACTGAGGTGACTTGGAAAGAGATCTCCTCTAGGGGAGCGACATATCGCTAATACTTCAGTTACGCGTTTCCAGGCTGAGCTGGAGCACTCGTGACTTTAGCCTCCCCAGGGACACTGTATCTAGATGAAATGAACCTTCTTCCCAAATTGCTTTTGGAAACTTGACCATTTTGCTCAATAATGGGCAAGAATCGCTACAAATGCTACCAGCCGCACAGTAGCTCAGCGTTTCTCCCAGCGATACAGATTTGCTGAGGCTACTGGAAATGAGCAGCTCGATTGGGAAATGCAGGAAATGTATTAGTGTGCGGCTGGGCAGCAGCTTAGCAAATCTTGCCAAAATCTCTCTGGCTGCCTGGGCTTTTCCTCTGTGTTTTCTGTCCTTTCATCTCCATTAACCTTTTATAACTCCGTCTGATTACTGCAGCTTTCCCACCATTTCCTACCACGATGTCACTCTAATAGCTTTGTTATGGGCCGCCAATATCGACATTGGCCATCGCAGGGCTGTTAACATCTAAGAGAGTGATTGAGACGGGATGGAGCTGTCTGCGAGCGATGCTGACTGTCGGGCCGCCACCGAGGTTGCGAGGAATGCACGTCGGAGGGGAGCGGGAGCACGTTAACAGCAAGCACTGTACGAAATGCGCCTCGGTGGGTCTCCCAGATCGCTGATAATGTTGTGAGAAATTCAACAGCTTCTGGAACTCATTGAACCACTGCATACGTTGTCAGCTTTGCTCTTTTGCAACTGATTTTTTGGAGCCAAGTTTAAAACAACAGTAACAGAAAAAAAACCCTCAAAAAATGTTTCTGTTTAAGAGTTTGGAAAAGACGCTTGTCAGCTGCTGCAGTCTTTGTGAGCCTGGGTGTGGCTTTTTTTGGGTATAACTCAGAAATTTCCATTGTCTAGCAGCTAGCTAGGGCATTAAATTGTCACGGATCACATCTTTTTCATCACACGTGCACAAACCTGGAAGATTAATTATACTCCCTTTTGTAAAATGCAGTATCCCAAGTGATTAGGGAAGAAATGAATCAAGAATATGAATTTAAGTACCTAAAAGCAACACAGCCATAGCTTGACTTGAAAGAAAACAGCTGCCAAGCAAAACAGTAAGGCAAAAATGTGGAGCAGCGTCTCTGAGGCTGGGGGAGGGAAGAGGACTCGGGATGCTCCCAGAAGACTGTTTAGACTGACCTGAGGCCCTGACACCTTCAGATGGGATTTCATCAGCTCTCTTATACTGAGCTGGGCGAAACTCATGTGGAGTTTCTCTAAGGGACAGACAGGCTAAAGTGTGGGTTTTGCAGTAGATGATAATATTTTCCCTTTCAGTTAGGACTCAAAAAATTCTCATATGTTGGTGACTGGAGCTTTACAGCTAAGGCTCAACGAGTCTTTGCTGGTGTTAAAGGGAAAAGAGGGCATCAGCGTGCTACGTCCGGGAATTTATGCAGCACATTTTGTCTTCTGCTATCCTTGCTACACAACTTCTTGCATGCTTTTGTTCTTCCCTTGCGTTTTAAGGGCTCTGCGAGAGGAGATGCAGTGAGGGGTGGGAGCACGAGCCCTCCCATCGGGAGCTCCCGTGCACGGTGTTGGTGCATCACTGCAAACCGCTGGCAGGGCACGTTTGCTCAGCGGGTGCAGCAGCAGCGGGGCGGACGTGCGTTCCTGTCCGCAGCCGCGGTGGTGACCTCCAGCAGAGGAGCTGCAGCTACGTGGGTGGAAAATCTGCTTTGCTTGGTGGAGGTGAGTCATGTTGCAAGGCGCTGTCATATGCAGAGGCCACGCTCCATGTTGGAGGGGGAGCGCTGAGTGAGGACCACAACAAATGATGAAACAAGGCTGTATTCAGACCAGTTATATCTTCAGGCTGATGCTAGAGCATGTGGTTTTGGTCCAGTATGTGCTCGGTCTGTTTTTATAACTGTGTCTCTCTTTCTGCAAGGAAAATCTTTGAAAGAGCATTAAAAATCGAAAAATGCTGCAAAACACCGTCTTGCAAACGTGTGCCAGCCTGGAAGTGGGAATGGTATGCTGGGGCTGTTAGCAGTAGACAGGTCGTGCTGCAATATATTGCTGGGGTCTCATAGTGCCTGGCCCCGGTGCCCCTGGGGCACCTGCCCTATTTTCTTGCTACCACCAGTTCACCAACAAACGAGCCACACCATCCGCTCCTTCCCGCACCGCCATCAGCTCTGCTTTGTGCATTCTGGCCAACCGCTGACTCTTTGTTTTTTCCTGAACAAGCTGCCACTGTTTGTCTAGAAAAGAGACGCAAACGTAGCAGAGCCCGAGTGGGAGACGTAACCCGCTCCAGATGTGCGCTGCGAGCGGGATGGGAAGGAACTGTTCCCTGTGTCTGCTGGGGACGGGAAAGTGCCTGAGCTTAAGCTGCAGTGAGGGACACTGAAGTCCAGGGAAAGCTTTGAAGGGTGAAAAGGAGAGAGTCGCGGGAAGCAGTTGCCCAGGAAGACTGGAATTTCAGCCAATGGATATTTTTAGCACGGGTTTGGGCAATAAGCTGTAATTTGACTCTGCCTTGGGGGATGAACTAGGAGACCACTCAAGGTCCCTTATGGCCCCATTTGCTGTATTGTATTTATTTATTTGTGTTTATGTAGCATTTAAAGGCTCTTTTTTTGGGCTTGTGGGTATCTGTTTCTGTGCACATGCACACGAGCAAGGGGCAGGGAGTTCACAGTGTGACTGGACATATATCAGAGTGCTTATCAGTAATGATATGCAGATAAGGGAGTTATAAAGCTCTCATTTTAGAGAAGAGAAAGGTTTCAAACGTGTTTCCATGAAAAGCAGCGAGTGGGGAGAAGGACTGGCGGAAGTCCCACACTCCCTTCCCTCCCCTCTCCCATCCCCAGTTTCCCAGGGCTTATCTCACCCCGGCTGCAGGACTGGTGGGACCCCTCTGAGAGCTGATATAACTCACAACGATGGAGAACACCAACCCAACAAGGGCCCAGGCATTCGTCCCCAGTTAATGAGCTGAGGTGGCTTGGGGAAGAGTCTGGTGAGCATCAGACCCAGGGGGAGGGAGGAGTGGGGTGGCCAGCTGGAAATGGGGGAAATGAGGGAGGCTCCCTAAGCCTTTCCTTGGCAAAACTCAGCGGCAAAAATGACTCGCCCAAGACTACAGAAACCTGTGATTTGACAGAGCTTTTACCAATGCATTTTCCTCTCTGAGCTGTGTTTTAGGAGGAAGTAATGTCAGAAAACAGCGTTGTGTGTCGTGCTTGGCTATTTCTACACCAGAAGGTCTGTTGCAGTTATTCTGCGCAGTGATTTGGACAGTTTGTGTGAGCAGCCCGGGCGAGCTGCGCTCCTCTGTGAGGCTGCACGGCTTGTCCTAGCAGTGCCTGCTGCCAGCTCTGCGCAGAGGTGCTGGCGGAGCTCTTGCGAAGCACTTTGGGATGGAAATCACGATCTATAATTGTAACACATCAGCCTTCTTAAACGCAGAGAACAAAAAAAGAAAAGAGAAGAAAGAAATCTTTTTCTTCCTCCTGGGAGGAGCTCTTATCTGATTTCTGAAGATCGTTTTAGCGTCTGTGCTATTTTTGTAGCTGGAAGTGCAGTCTGCAAATGAGCAAGCAATGCTGAGAAGCTCCGAGAAATTTATTACGAAAGTAGGAGGCCAAAAGTTGAGCAGGGACGTGGAAAGCAAACAACTGCATGCTTTGCAGCCTCCGAATTTGATCTCCCCCTCTGAAGTCCTACCAGCCGTATGGCTCCTGAGCTCGGAGACAGCTGGGCTGAAGCAAACAGCCTTGACACAGAGGTCTGCTGGGCAGGATAAAGTTACTTGAGCATCTTTGCCTCATCGCTGTCTAACATGTCACATTTGGAGTCCACTATCGATTTCTAGGGCTTAGGATCCTTATGGCCACCAACCTGTAGATCAGAATTAACTCCTGACCCTTTGGGAAGTGACGGTGCTGAGCTGCAGAGTTCAACTTTTCACCACTTTGCTGCTCCTGCTCTCCAGCTTGGCCATCTGGATGCAGCTGCCCACCGCTCCCCTGAAATGTCAGAGGGCCGTAACTCAGAGAAATGGACCCCTCTTTGCTGCTTTTCCAAACTGGTGAGGGGTGCCACCATAAATGTGGGATACCAGGCTGTTTCACTTCTGCTCACTCAGAAAAAAGGGGGAGAGCTGCCAATTTGTTTTTTCACACAGCATCTGAGAATCATGTGTTTGAAAATCTTGCAGAAGGTGTTTTCTTTTTCCTTTTTTTCTTCTTTCTTTTTTTTTTTTTTTTTTTTGTAATGCACAATCCAAAGCAATGATCTCTTGATGTATGGCTGCTGACAGGTGCCCATCTGGTCTTTCATGCCTCTTCTCCTCTAGTGTGTGAGGTGGGGTGAAGCGGCGTCAGGCTGGCGCGTGTGCTCATGGCACAGCAGAGCAGCTCTCCCGCGTGTCTGAAGCCGAATGGGACGTGGGATGCAAGATTGCATCTCTCCACAGATGGTTGTCATGCAACCGAGTCTGCTCATCCTTGCCGGTGTCGGAAATGTTGCTGTCTGCATTGCCTGCGCACGCAGGGAGGGGGGAGAAGAAAAATGACACTGCTGCAAAGGCAAGCATGTGTTCATCATGCACGTGAATGCTGTGGCCCTGTCTTTGGTGGGAACAGGAGATCTGTGCACTGCCAGCAGGGAAGAGGTTAAATTTTGATAGCATTTCTATTCAGCCAGGAAAAGTTTGACCTCTGCCTGTTCTTTACTTCTAACTGAATTCGAGAGATTATGACAAAGACTGTGTAGGCGTGTTCCCGGTATTCGGTTTCCAAAAGATGGAAATATCATCTTCCTCGACCTTCAGTGGTTTTAGCAGCGGGAGCTGGAGCACTGTGTTCTTGAGGCAGGGGCCACGGTGCAGCCTGAAAACGCTCGGCTCCTGCACCCCGGTTTCCTCCCGCCGGCTCCGCAGCCCCCTCGCTGCGCTGCCGATGGCCGGGCAGGGTTTGCTGTGCTTACGGCAGTGTGGAAGCAGGGGCAGGCGGCAAGTCTTGCTGCATCTTGCTCTCCTGCTGAAAGTGATTTATGGCATTTTGGGGGTCATGGAGAAGCCAAAGGGTGCGCGCGCACTTTTCCTCCCTCTTTCTCTCTGTGTATATATAAATATATTTGAATGCTGCTACTGCTGGCTTCTGAATGTATTAATATTTGTTCATCCCACCCCAAATTTGCCTGAGGTGCCTGACTCTGGAGCACAGACATCCTCGGGCTCCCTCTGTTGTTGATGGAGTGAAGCACCTGCAGAAGGTGACCCAGCTCTCAGGTGAGACGTTTGGTTAATTTGCTTCTGGCTTATTCTGTGCCAGCAAAGCACATGCGGGCAGCTAGGGAGGGTCTGGACCTACGTGTCCTGTGTGGCTGGGAGCCAGGTGCTGCAGAGACACGGGGCAGGAAAGTGGACCTGCCCGAGGAAGCTTATGATCTGGTGGTGCATCTACCCACGCAGGTGCAAAACCAGGAGCATCAGGTCAGGTTAAAGTAGAGGTAGAGGAGCTCAGGCTTGTCCTGAAAGCGCCCACCTTGTACTCCTCGTGCACCCAAGCCCTGTGATACCCCCTTGTCCTTTGCTTCATGGCAAAGGAGAGTTGGAAGAAGGGCAGCGAGATGCCTGTGCAGATGGCTCTGGGGTGACAACTCTGCAGCAAGAATCTGTCAGCCCAAGTCCAATGAGCTGGTGATGGGCCCATCTTGCAGCCACTCAAGGAAGGGAACTGGCATCTCAAGAGTGAGGAGAAATGAAACAGTGAGGAGAGATGAGAGATAGGGCAGGGCACACCTTGAGATGAAAGACGTGTGGTTTGTGTTTGAGGAGTAGTGATGTTCTGTGGAGAGGAGGATTTATTTCTTCATTAACTTGGTGCCTGAACAAGTTTATCTTGAAGCGCTGAACAAGTGTCATTAATGTTTCCTTTGAGCAAACAAGGCTCTTTGATAATGCCTACCCTCTTTTGACCTTTATTTTAATTTTGAATGCTACTAATTAACACCGATCATTCATTCAACCACTAAACTGGTTGTTCCTGCTAAATGCAAAGCAAATGCTTTGTGGTCAGGAGCAAAATGGGGGCAGGCTTCTGTAGGGAAACTCCAAGGTCGCAGGACACCCTACGCAAACCCAGGACTGTTGTGTTCAAACAGGGGAATTTCCTCTCTGGTCCTTGGGGAGTAGCTGGGAATAAAACGTCCCATAGGAAAGGAGAGGGAGCTCTCAGCAGATGGCCTGCGGCGGCAGTACCAGGACTCAGGACCATCTAAACCCTGTTTTTTTAAGTTTTCTTCTGAAGTGTCCCTTGACAAGTGCTTGTGGTGGCCGCTGAAGAGCACAGTTTTGCTTTGGTACCAGCCCCCTCCCCATCATTACCTGGAGTGCTGACCAAGGATGTGCTGCCTCTTGTCAAGAGGGATGATCCTTCATGCTCAGAGAAAGGTAGGAAAGTTCATCCGCCCTGTGCACCGATCTCAGCCTGCTCTCTGGAGCAGACCTGCCCACCAACCCCACCAAAAGTCCTCAGACCTGTGCTTGAATGTTGCCTTCGCCTGAGATGTCTGAAATACAGGCGGGGGCGGGGTGTGTGTGTGTGTCAGTTGGTGCCAGAGCTGGGCTGGGTTTTGGGGAGGAGGAAGGAGTTTTGCCGAGGGGAGACCAGGGGACAGGGTTTTCTTTCTCTGCACAAGTCCTACCCTGGTGTTTCATCGCTTGGAGAACTAATGGAGAGTGAGATCTCTTGATGTGAGAAGAGCTCCCTGGTGCACCCATAATGGGGCTGCTGGTGGTGCGAAGGAGGAATTGGGCATTTGCCCACATTTCCTACACAGGCTTAGGGGAGAAAACAGGATTCTGGGCTCCAGCTTGGAACCCTCCCTGTTTTGTACAAGTAACCACTGTGGCAAGGCAGACCGTGGTAAGGAGAGAGAAGCTGGGGGCTTGTAGGTCAAATTATTCCTTCAGCAGCGCAACCCTTGGTGCATCACAGCCGGTGGGGTCAGTTGGATGGTACATGGAGACAGGGCTGAAACCCCACCGTAGCCCCAGTCCTGTGGGACTGGGAGCAACTCTACCAGGGCTTTAGTTTCCCCTCTGAGGAATGGGGCTACTGGACTTCCCTGCAGAGAGTCCCGCATCTCCACCACCAAAGTGCTTTTTGTCTCAGGTCTCAGAGAGCCGCATGGGCTCACCCCAGCCCTGCATGAAGCCCGTGTGCCCATAACCCTCTTCCGAAATGCTTAGCAGTTTTACCAGCTTAGGCCCATTTCTTGGAAAGAAGAAGCAAATGTGACTGAAAACTTAGCAGCATCGGCAGCACTATTGAATGGCAGGACCCGTCTATTTTGGTCTAATAATGACTGCACTATCTAGCAGTCTGCCATTATTGTGGTCCCATGACATTTCTAGCACAAGCAAGGAAAGATAAAGCATCCACTGGCAATGAATGTCAGGACTGTAACAGCTTCCAGAGCAGCCCAGCAGATATAAATATGACTTCCTAGTTTCCACACACCAACAGCTCGGCGCAGTTAAACAAAATTGTAGCCCCCACGAGAGTTTTTAGCACCCACGGAGCAATCCATTTTGCACAAGCCCATGTCTGCTAGAAACGCAGCCTGCCTTTTGCTGCGCCACCTCAGCCTGTAAGTCCTGTGAATCTGATTTACAGCAGCATAGTAAAGCAGGATAGTTTAAACGTTTCATTCAAGAGCTCCGCCACATCAGAGGGCAGTGAATGAATCACGTACATTCCTTTATCTGATGGTGTGTTTGTGTAAAAGGAGCGACATGCAGCGAGGAACTTGCTGTTGCAGGGAATTTGTGTTTACACAAATCTCCAGCCCACAGATTTTTTTTTTTTTTTCTGTGCCATTCCCTGTATGTAAAATCCTCATTGGGAGCTATTTAAAAACCATCAACATTCAAATAGTTTACAAACTGGAGCTGAGAAGGAGGAGGAAATGCATGATTGCAAAGGGATGCGGTGTTTAGGGAGCTGGTTTTATGGCTCTGCAAGAGATTTTCTGTAAGTGTTTTGGTTTCGTTTTTTAATGCAGAAAGGAGGATGTGTGTTAAATGTTCGTGAAGGTACCCATACCTAAGGACATCAACAGCATATGATCTCTACTCCTTGCAAGAATTAATCAATTTATTGTGCATCAAGAAAATGCTTGAACTGTGCAAGGGGTCTGAAGCTCACTGCTCCCAGGGTTATTCCTTTCCTCACCCGTGCTGCTACCAGAGGCAGAAGGCATCCGCAAAGGTTGTGGTTATAAATGCCCCTGGTGAGCGCCGAGGTCTGGTGTCTGACCACAAAGGGACTTGTGCGAAGCGGCAATGGCAGGACTCCAGAGCCCCCAGTGTGGTCGCACCTCTGCATTGCAGGAAAGCCTCTCTGGGCAGCCCCTTGCCTCCCGGCTGATCACTAACCACCACTTAACGCTTGTCCTCCTAACGAACACAACAGCAGCGGGAAGCCTCCAGCCCTGGGGCCTGCCTCCTTCATGGTGAGGCCGACAGTGTGGCTACAACAGATGGTCTGGAAAATCCCCTTCGATGGAGCAACCTCTCCTCCCCACAGCTTGCTTGGGCGTTTTAGCAGCAGAGAGCCTCTGCTCCTGCATTGCTGATGGACGATTATCCCAGTCCCATGCCCCTTTTCTGGCGGTGTCCCATGCACTTCCTCAGAGGGCAATCCTGCCACAAGGAGCAGTTCCCTTCCCAAGACTTATGCCAGGCTCAGCCTAGTCCTGGGAAAACCCTTTGGCTCGCGCGTCACTGAGTGCTGGCCTGGAGCCTTTTTCTGCAGGATACTGAATACATCTGGCGCTGAGTGCGTGGGTTTCGATTATGATGGTGATTGATAGTTTATCATCAGCTGCTTAACCCTCCCTTAGACTAGCATGTTGTACCGCCCCGGGTTACTCTGTTCACTGGGGTTGCCGCAGGGAATAACACCTTGCGCACGCAGACATCGTTAAAGGCAAGCTCGTGTGCGCGGCAATATGCGATAGCTGGGTTGCACTGCGAGGTTGTGTCTATTATTAACACTACGGTGGCACTCGAGGCTCCAGCTGAGATGGGCACGCTTGGTGCCGTGCGTCTTTCTTGGGAAAGAAACTTTGACGCGACGTAAGCAGTAGGTAGGTTGCAATGGGGTTCTGCGAGGGGTTTGTGGCGTGGGTGCCTGTGAGCTGATTACTGCCCTACAGAGGTTTGGTTTGAGGGTTCTCTGTGCCAGGAAGGAGGTTACTCAAAAGCCGATGAATGCTTGAGTTGGCAGCAGGACGGAGTCTCTGTCTGCTCCCATTGCAGGGGTCCTGACTCTCCTTGGTGGGCTGGGAAGGAGGGAGAAAGTAGAGATGCAAAGGGGACTTGCTCTGCTGGGAAGAGATCCTTTTGGTGGTGGGGTAGTATGGTGGCTTGTTGGGCAGAACAGCTCAGTCAGTGCACCTCAAGCTTCACCCCTTTGAAGCTGGGCTGCAGGTTCGAAAGGAAATCAGATAGAAGGAGGCAGCAGAGAGCCCTCCCAGCAGTGGTGCAAAGGAGGTGGGGACAAGAGCAGGAGCAGTGAGAGAAAAGAGTAAAAACAAAAAAGTTAAGCTAGGTTATTCCTGTGGATAGTTTTGGGGCACTCGTTTGTGTGAGGATCCAACCAGAGACATGCCTCGGCAGATGCTTTGCACTGTGCTCTCTGGCCTCTCTGCTGGCTGCAGCCGTCTCAGCAATATCTCCTGCAAGCTGTAGAGAAGAGAATCTATTTCATCCCAAGCAACAGGTGATTCATCTCTCAACCAGGCTCCTTGCGTGTCTCCCCGACACCCCACCGGGACTGTGGATTCAGCAAGACCGGGGGTCAGCCCAGCCTCCTCCAAAGCCAAGTCAACCCTTGGGTTGCTGCATCCAGCCGGGAACATGAGAAGTGTTGCAACAGTCTGAGAGCAATTAGGGACGAGGATGCCAAGGAATGTGCTCAACGCTGGATTGCTCTATGCTGGGGCAGGGGAGGCGTTTATGAAAAAAAACAGCTTGGGTGAGAGCCCTTTGCTTGCAATGGGAGGGGAGGGATGCCTTGGAATATCGAAGAAGATCATAGATTTTCTATTATTTGCCTCGCAAAACAAAAACCAGCCCTCTCCCACAGTGTTTCCACAGCTACGCAGATATAAACATACAAATTCCAAGGTTACTTCTGATGGATTTCTTTAGTGATCAGAACAAGCTCTTTCCGGAGTTGAAGCATTACTAGGGAAGGCTCGTTCCAGCCAGAGTGCCCTTAACAGTGCTATTTATTGAGGCAAGGCCTTTATTTTGTGATGAGCTGTACTGAGCTGGAAAACACGGGGGCTTGTGATTTCAGGGACTAATCCACTTGTTCAAACTGTGGCGGCGAAAGCAGATATTCAGGGTGATTTTAATGGCTGGAGCAGCTGGGTCGTAAATAACCCATGTAGGACTGAGTCTAATTTTTCCCTGAACAGGATGCTCCCGCAGATGTGACAATTAATCACAGTGATCAGCGTTTCTGTACAAGCATTTCCAGATAAATTGAAATGATGAGTTCTTGCTCTTTCAAGGGGTCGAATCAGAAATTCAGTCTGGAGGCTTAACACTTAGTCAATACTTCCCCACGAACGGAGGATACCGAAGGAGAGAAATTATGATGTGCGAAATGTCTCCCGGACTTGCAGTCCAAAGGCTGCAGCTGGGATTTCTTGGAAATATCTTTGCAGTTTACCATGGCATTTATTGTGCCTATAAAAGGTCTTCCAGGTGATGCTCTGACATTAGAAGTGCTAAGTGCAAAGGGAAGCAGGTTAATTAGATTTCTTTGAAAGACAAAACACAAGAGGACCCAGACTGATAAGGAATTGTAGTATTTCCACAAAGAGGTTGCCAGCTGAGCATCTCAAAACTCACTTATACCATGGATGCCCTTGTGCACTGCTGCCTAAGCACCGAGTTCCCAGTTTGCTGTTGGCAGGCAGACAGCGAAGAAGAAAATGCTGCAGAATTGGCCATTTTACTCTGCATATCTCCATGAAAACTATCTCGGGGGGGCTGGTGGACCCTCCCAAGGATGGCTGCATAGCAGACCTGAGGCCGAGCATGAGCAGGCAGGGATGCCACGTTGCTGGGTGTCAGAGGTTGGCTGTACGGACAGATTTGTACCTTTGTGTTTTTACCATTGTAATGAGCTGGTCAATGCTGCTGGACTGTGTGCTTCTTGGCTGACAACAATCCAGGTCAAGGCCACCTGGATTAATGCCATCTGCTCGGTGTTTTCACATCCTGGACCACCAGACCTGGCTGCTCCAGCTTGAGCATGCCTTGCACAGACGCATGCCTTGAGCTCTGCACTGAGCCGGTGGATCTTCTGAGCCACCTCCAGCATGGGGTTTGCCTGGGTCTGTTGGGATCCAGGGTGGTTTGGAGTAGAACCAGCTGTGGGGTGTCTTGTTCTGCTGTCTGGTTTTGGGATGCTCCTTCTCCTGAGTGCCTTGAAGCTGTGTGGCTTTCAGGTGTGGGCTGCCTTGGTACAGTTGCCTGGATGTCAACAGGGACTGGTGACAGTGGGGAGGAAAGCAGTGCAGAGACATCATTGCTGCAAGAGCTATCTTGGGATCTGGGAAAAATTTGACTACTTTTATCCATGCTTCTCTTATCTGAACCATCCTGGGTGATCATGGAGCAGTTCCTGGAGTCCAGCCTTTGCTGATCAGGGGATGCTGCGGGTCCAGGCTATGAGGGAGCAAAGATGCCACCCTTGGTCTTGGGATCAATCCTGAACTCTGCTCCCAGCTGGAGAAGAGGCTGCTTTGCTTTGGGTGAGTTGGTTGCAGTCTTTGCCGCAGCCTCTTCCTCTGTCAAGCGCTGGCCTGCTCAGGGAGCACCGCTGCACGTGAAGGGGCTGGAGAAAGGCTTGGACCATTGCTTGGGAGATTCCCCATCCTGCCCACCCACTGCGGCCCGTCAGTTTAATCTTGTCAGGCAGTGATTGCCTCCCCCCGGGACTGATCATATCACACAACCATGTGTAACCCAGGCAGGTTAGGATTTATTATCATGCTGGTCTCTCCCAGAGGCAGTATTTTACAAGCCTGAGCCAGGGGAAGGGGAGGAGAAATTTCTCTTCTCCCTAGTTGTGAGCCCACCCACAGGAGCCCACAGCAAGGCAGGGGTAGGGGAACTGGATCCCATGCTGAAGGCACCTCCTCAGCTGGGTCCCCATCCCCAGAGCTGCCATGGGAATCTGAGGAAAGGAAATTTGTGCCCGAGGTGCCTGCACTGTCCTGAACTGCTGGGCCACAGCTGCACCCTCACCCGCTGTCAAACCATCCTCCTGCAGGGAATAGGTGTGCAGTCCTTGTGAGCACCTATTGGGGTTGCAGATGTGGGATTTTGGCTTGGCCGTCAGCTTCTGAGAGGTAGAAGAGCTGTGGTTAATGCACAAGAAGCAGGGAGCTCCCATTACCGTTTGCCCCGTGCTCTGTCCCTCCTGCTGCTCGGGGATGCAGCAGATGAAGCAACATGTGCCTGGATAACCCTGGGTATAAAACAGACCAATGTGGGTGAATTAGCACATGGAGTGAAGAGAGCAGTAAATAATCCCTATACAAAAATGTGGGGTTTTTTTCTTTACATGCCAATGTTTTTTTTAGAAGCCCAATAATCATGTCCACACTTAGGATTTTCTATCCTGCTGAGAGCCATCAGTTTCGATTAGCACATTAAGTGCCTGCTGAAATTAAAATTATCAGCACTTAAAAGATGACCTGAATGACGAGATAAGATACAAACCTTCTAAGCAAAAGCATCTTTGTGAATGAATTGAAATGCAGAAAGGTCCTGTTTTTCTCCCAGGAGCACGTGCAGGACTCTGCTCATATTTCTTGCTTCTTCCCTTTGCTGCTGCTTGTCTTCCCATGGTGACCCTCACATCACTTGGCTGCCACCGGACTCCTGATGGACATTTTCACAGCCATTAATTGAATATCGACATGTGACAAGTGCTTCATGGTGAAGCCATCCTGCCTTGACCCTCCACCCGACTTAAAGGAGAGAAGCGCAAGACGTGAAATATCTCATTACCGGAGTGACAGTAATCCTTCACGTTGGCTGAGAGGACCCCGTGAGCAGCCTGCCAGGCTGCCACATGAGGGCCAGGTCCTCCACTGCTGCTGGAGATGTGGGAGGCCCTTTTGTGGCTTCTCTGGAGATGAGAAAATTAAGAAGCGGCAATTACGTCCAATTGCTCCAGCCCGCATTGGCCGGCTTGGGCCCGTGGGCGATGTTGCTGAGCTGGCAGTGAGCAGTGGGTCACGTCACTGCTTGCTCTTCACTTTCCTCAGTTTTAACTTGTTCAATACCTGTGGCCGTGAGCAAGATGAGAGGGTTTTGCGGGTACGGTGTGTGCCAGAGCTGCACCGCCTCTGCCCAGCCCCTGGCTGAGCCGGAGCGTGCGAGCTTCCCACGAGCAAGCCACGATGCTGGCGAGACCGTTCCACTTCTTCATGATTGCCACCAATTTCTGTAGCTCCAGAATTCCAGTTTGAATGTCTTCAGCCCAAACCTGAAGCCATGTGAGGTCATTCTGCCTCTGACGGTCAGGAGAGGCTCCGATACTGGAAAATGTCTCTTCTTGCAATACTTAAGGGCCTCAACATCGGTACCTTTGAACTTTCTGTTGCATTAGCTGAGCAGATTGACTTTCTAACCTCTCACTCAAGATCAGCTTTCCCCCTTTATTAGAGCTCTTCCCTGAACTGTTTGCAGCTTTTCAACTTTCTTTTTGAAGTGAGAACCCCAGGCATGGATGTGTTTTTCTAGCAGCAAATGGTGAACAGGCTGTTCCTCTTGGCACACCCCGCATATCCGCATCCTAGGGCCCTCTTTGCTTTGTGGACTTCAGCAAGAGGAGCTCAGGGGACACCACCGGTCACCAGCCAGGCCCACATCTAGTGGTTCAGTGGAAATTAAACACCATTGTATTAGGTCTGGCTGGGATGGAATTAAGTCAATCCACCACAACTATTTAATTTTGACGGGTCTGGGGCTATGTTTTTTTCTGGTGATGCTGTTCAAAGAAACAGTCCTCCAGTCTGTAGATATTACCTCTATTCCTCAGTTGTTGATCTTGGCTTTGAATTGAGCCACATTAAAAGGAAAACCTCCCACTGACTCCCCGCTGACACGTTTGCGTCCCATAATGCCGTAGTAGGATCGGCGATGCTGCATTACATTACTGACCCTAAAGTGTCTCTCTCGGCTTATGGGCAGTGATATAGACTGAGTCAAGTCTGAAACTTGATTAATGAGAACATACACTACAGGAAAATGGCTTCAGCATTTGCAAGCAGACAGACAGCCTCAGGCATTTTGTGACTTTTGACAGCTGGGAGCCATGAATGTCTGTTGTCTTTTTTTTTTTAAAAAAAAAAAACCTCTGTAGAATGAACACATTCAGCAAATAGAAAAAAAAAAAAGGAAAGAAAACATTACTCCCGGCTGGGGTGAGAAAAATCAAGTCTATCACTGAGATTGTCTTGGTGGCTAAAAGGCAGCTTCCTGGGTATTGATGTTGGTGGATTCATTCTCTGCATTCTTCCTTTCTTTCTTTAGATAGCTGGTTAAATTCTTCTTTTCTGGGGGATCTTCTTTCAGGAAAGACATTTGAGCTATGCTGCAGATGGAGAATTTGCAGCCAAGCTCCCCTGTGAGCACAGTGCATGGACTGGGGTGCTTGCAGTGAGCAGGACACTCTCCGGCGAGCCCAGAGAGGTTGGTAGGAGTGAGATTCCCCTTTGAGATCCAGAGGAACCATGGAGGTACAAAGCAGAATTTGGGAGTACTGACCCAGATTCACTGTGTGGGATGGGAGGATGACTTCGGACTTCCATCTGAAGGAGGGTGTCTGTGGTATTTGTCCCTCAGCATTGCTGCTGCTGGTTGCCCGCACAGACAGACAGATGCTGCTGCACAGGTGCACCAGGTTGCCGGTCTTTGCAGTCAGGAATGCAAGAAAAATAATTTATGGAATGAAAATACAGTTCTGGAGAATATGACACATAGTGCATGGTGAATGTATTGTGCAGGTTGGAGCTGGCCAACAGATCATGTATTTGGCATGTTTGCTTTAAAATTCATCATGCGTTTGAGTGATATCGTGATTCAGGATGCTTTCCCGAGTTTGGGACATAAACTGCAACTTTAGGGAAGACTTCCTTAATCCAACAAATAAATCTGTTGCAGACATATGAGTGTTTTCTGTTGTTTTTCATGGAGCTCTTTATAGCTTTCAGATGGGACACTCCCAGCTTCCTCCAGAAATTTCACTTGCAGCGAGTTGAACTTTTGGTCAGCACTGAAAATTCATAAAGAATATCAAGATGTTCAGGGCCCCAGATACAAAAGCCAAGAAGGACTAGCGATACTTAGTAGTGATTACATTTGTTTCCTTTCCATAGGAAAGGATTGATTTCTGTGTTAAAAGGAGTGCATTTCTTACAGAGCAGGCAGCATGACGGATGACCATATTAATAATACAGGATTTCTCCTCTAAGATGTGGGAATGGGCTCGAGACTCTCCTCCTCCTCCTCTTCCCTTACAAAAGGGGAAATAGAGGCTAATTGAGAAAGACGGACTGCAGTGCGTGATGGCTGACAGAACACATGACCGATCGCTCCATGCATGGATATTATATTATTAGGTCTCAATAATGGGTCCCTGCGGTCTCTCATGTCCCAGCCTGGGGGCAGCTCCCTCCGCTGCTGCGATTTGCTGCGCCTCCCGCAGCCGCTGGCTCTGCCGTCGGCCGGACACCCCTCCCCGAAGGTCTTTTTAGTGCCTGATGTTGACTTTCAAGACCAGATGCCTGTTTTCTCCAAGGTCTGTGGGATGTGCGCGTGGGTTTGAGAGGAGTGATCCCTTGACCCAGACAGCACTTGTGTTAGTGAAGCCTTTGCTGCCTCTTCAAGCATAGTGCAAGGAAAGTGGGGCCAGAGGCTTTGCACAGCGAGCGGGAGGCAGAGGGGAGCTGGCAGGGCTGGGAGTGGGAGGCTGAGACCGCAATTTTCTTCCTCTGATCTGCCTTGCTTGTAAATAGGCATTTCCAGCACGCGAGAGCGGTCTGCACATCAGATCCATCAGCTGTATGCCGGTTCCCCCAGGAGCGGGTTCAAAGTAAAGGCAATGCTTCATCAGAAAACTAATTGAGGAACTGAGTCTGAAGTCTGGTTGCAGAACAACCTGTTTTCTCCATCCTATTTGATTTCAATTCGGCTTGCCCGGAAAACTCAGATCTGTGCATCCGCACGCCAGCTATGTTCACTTCCCTATGGCACCACGCGGCTTGCCGCAAATTATTGAGACGATGCTCAGGGCTGCACTTTCTTGTTATCCTTTGGTTGCTCGTATTTAATATTTGTAATAACCTGTGTTGTGTTTCCTGCAGTTGTAGCTGTGCGTTTCACTGGCAACAGCCAATGTTATTTAAAGGCGAATTTTTTTCCCATTCTGGGAGGGGGATTTTGCTGCATATATATCAATATGATGGCTTGCAGTGTTCTGGCAAGCTGGAGAAAGGAGATAAGAATGAAAGAAATGCTACATTTCATGACCCAGTGGCTTATGCTGTGTGTGCTTCACTGTGGACATTTAACAATTGCGAGAGAAGGTCTTCTATGCCCCTTAAAATATCCACATCTTTAATGTAAATGAATCAGAACCATTTTTTCATGGTTGGGTCATGCAACTCTGGTCAGAGGGGGTAACAGTGGGTATATTGTATGTATGGATGAAAAGAGAGAGCCCCGACGCTGGAGCAGACGCTTAGTACAGAGAGAGAACGTAAGGAGACGGCTATCTAGCTTCGTGTGTTTTATTTCTGTGTTACGTTTGGTTTCTTTTCTGAATGCCCCTGAAATGAGAGGTGATGTGTGCAGGTCAGTAGGGTGCTGAGGCCAGGGTCGGGAGCTGGATCCATTCTCACCCACAAGTGCTTTGGGGCAGGGATCACTTGTTCCTCTGCGGTTGCTCAGTGCCTGAGATCATGGGGTTTTGCTCTCCTCTCCGTTATTTCTGTAATATAATCATCATGAGAGTCCTGACTCATGCAAGCACGTGCATCAGGGGGGTGGATGGGGTTAAGACTAGTGCATTTGCCTAAGGAGAAACAGGACAGGACTCGCAGGTGTCCTTCCTTACAGACCCGAGGCTGCCTCTCCACCCCAAGCCAGGTTCACTGCTTACTGGTTAAGAATGGGCAGGTTGGGTTAGATTTTGATAGCTTCTCCATGTGGTCAGGATCCACCCCTCTGACAGGATCTGGCAGACATCAGCTTGCCATTTGCATCAGCGACGCTGTGTCAGTACTCAGTGTTATGGAGCAAACCCAGAAATTCAGCGGAGGGAAGGAGCCCACCAGCCCCAGCGCTCCTGGGTGGAGGTGACACTTGCAGGGCTTCTGCCCAACCACAGCACGGACCTTTTGCCTGGCCAGGGAGATGCCACAAGGAATGGAAATACAGTAATAAAAACATGAAAATGAGACAAATGCTGTTCTTGGACGAGCGAGGGGTGGACCCCACTGGCTCAGACAGGGTGGTGGTTGTTTGCTTTGAATCCCATCCCACACCCTAAAAGGCTGCTGATCTCCTGTGGTTCCCTGCGTGGCTTTCTGTGCTTTCAGGAGCTTGCTAGGTCCCTTAAGAAGAGCAAAGCATTTTTGCTCAAGGTCATGTTTTCAGTGCGACAGCAGGAGAAGCTGTGTAAATGAAAGGTTTGCATAAAAAATGGGAAAGGTAGAGCCAGCCTGGAAAGGACCTTTTTTTTCCTGGGCAGCTCACTTGCATTTCACAAAGGAGACTTGTCTGTGTCTGTGGTGATGATTGTGGCAGGGCCAAATCCATGGGACATCTGGGGCCAGGTCTTTATGCCAGCGATAGGTAAGAGGCTCTGAAGTACGCTGATGGCATTATGGAGCTGCGTGCGAATTTTCATTATGCCCTCCATGGATTTCATGCTATCAGTGTGCGTGGCTGAGATGCACATGCAGCCCTCCAGCATACTGATGAGCTCGTGACATTAGTATTCAGCGCCAAAAGCTGGAGCTGTTAGACAAGGAATAATGGTGTGAAGGGGAGAACTGATAAATGATTAGGCTGTATTATAATATTGGCAGCGCCGACCCAGCTCCCTCGCAAAGGAGATTTACCAAGTACCAATTTAGAGCCTAAGCACCATAAGTAAGTGACTGTGGAGGATACGTGTGTTTTGGGTGCTGGATTTGTCAGTGGGGAATTTGCAGAGAGGGAAACAAGTGATTGACAGTGGTTTAGAAAAATAAGTAAGTCACAGGCTCCTCTGTCTGTCCACACGCGCATGGTTTCTATCAGCAGGGCACGCAAGCACCCACCCCTACTCAGCACAATGCTTGGCACAAAGTTAACTTAAAATTAGGCTCAGGTTGAGGTGCTTTTGTTGAACTGGGCCCTAACTACATGATCACATGTAGCGCTTTGGGCTAAGATTGCAAGGGGACTGCTGGCAGCTTGATGCGTTCCAGATGTTTCAACTGAGGGCGAAATTGCCCCTTTGCCCTTGGAATTTGGGTTAAATCACTGGGGTCGGGGTTGCCCAAGGTGTTTGCTACAAGGGCAGGTGCAGTGTACAGACTGAAGGTTACTGTGCAGGAGTGTCCTGCAGCTGTGGGAGCCACAACCAGAATTCATGGGTAAATTAATTTAAACAGGTGAACTACTTTGCTCTGGTTTGTTGTATTTAATCTTCGTTGCAGTCGATGGTTTATCTAGACCTGTGGATAAACAAAAGACAAGCCCGGAGGCTAAACCAATGTGATGGTTTTTGTCTAGTTTTCAAACAGAGCTGATTTATAGTGGGCACAAAAATATGAGTGAGTGGTTATGCTTTTTAAAAAATAAATTAAAGAAAACGTTTGCAATGAATGTAGCACATGACCTACCCAACTTTTTCTGAGCATTTTTTTATGAGAACAATAGTGAGGAACAGCCTCTGTTTTTATGATTAGCTAAAAATGGTTGCATACGTTTCCTTGACACCAGAGGCAAACGTGAAGCTTCATGAATTAATATTTGCAAGGTGGCATTTTGAGGTCTCTGAGCTCAGCAGACCCGTAATAAAACAAGGAGCAGTGATCATTACTTTTGTTTGCAAAGCTCAGGATAGGTAGTGGCAGGGGAGCAATCTCCAAAATTATCTAGTTGCGGTAGATGTAATTGGGGAGCAGGCGTGAGGTTTCCAATAGAGTGGATTCACTCCCTGTTGGTGAAGCAGGAGATAGAAAGAGACGCACCGGAGATATCTATCACATGCAGCAGACATCTTTGACAGTGATCTGCACTGCAGCAATTTTCTCTTGGCCAGGCGATTATTACTTGTCAGCGCCAGCTGTTACCTGGAGGACCCTAGTTATCAATTACTTGAGGGCATTCTCCCCAGCATTGATTATTTTATTAGCTCCCTGACGACTCATTCATGTCGACCACCTGAGCCTTGGAGACCAAACTCTGGTGAGTGTCATTGAGCCCTGGCCAACACCAAGTCATCTGCCGCGGCTTCCCAGGAGGCAGGAGGTTCCCGTGGGTCACCTTCCCCCTTGCGAGGGTTCTGGAAGGAGCCCTCACCCCCCTGCCCAATGCAGGATGCTCGTGGCCGCCTCGTCTGGCTCCGCTTTTGGAGCCACCGTGCGAGTGCCAGGCGGGAGGAGGAGAGCGTGACTGCCCCACCGCCCCGAACAGATGGCGAGGCAGAGCTGCGCCCCAGCCTCCGACAGCAAACACCAGGCCCCATTGTTTCCAGGGCCCCGAGAAAATAGATGGGTGACACACAGGCAGCTGCAGAAAATGTTCTCCAGACTGTGCTTGTGCAATGGATTAAAAAAGAAAGAACGAAAGAAAAAAAAAAGGACTAGTTATTCATTTCTGTTTAATGATGAGCAGTTCCTGCGGGGAGCACCGAGCCAGCAGAGGAGATGATGGTCTGGAAGCAGTAGATGCACATTGCAGCGAGATCTCCTGGTTCGCCTTATTTTTAACCCAGGGTCTGCAGGAGCTCAGCGCCTCTGTGTTCAGTGCTGCCTGCTCCTAATCAGTGTCCTCAGGCACAAAAGCAGAAAAAAAGGACAAATGCCACCAGGTGAAACCGTTCCCACCTGGTCCTAGCAGATCAGAGGTTGTTGATCTGCGAGTGTGAAACACGATGGCTTTTTGAGCAATGCCACCACCCACAGCCCTTGTGCAGCTTCAGCTGAAGCAGCCAGAGAAGACACCAGGCTGAGCGCAGCCGCTTGGTACCCACCACTTTTTAGGCCATCAGGGTAGCAAACACCAGATCTTCGAACTATTTAAACCACCCTGCCTTGTTGTGGCTGCAGTGGGTTTGGGAACGATGGTACAAACTGCTCTGCCCACATGATAGATGCAGAATAAACCTGTCCCTGGCACCAGGAGCAGACACGTGAAGGCAGCGAGCCTAGATGGGAGGATTTCCAGTTTGCTTCAGACACCGCAGTCAGCTCGTGCGCGTTTGGCTTCTTTGCAGTATAACACAGCTCTTCAGAGCAGAGAGAAAAGATCCAACAGAGTGAAAATCTTTGAAATGGGGGAAAAAGAGCAAAAACACAGCCTAGGGAGCCTGCCTAAGAAAAAACAAACACAAGGCAGAGAGGAAATGGGAAGCGGTGGACGGTATGTTACACAGTGTACAAGCCAACAAGCAATATCTGCAGGTCACCCATTCCTCTCAGCCTCGGAGAGGACATAGGTCCTTGGGTTAAATTACAGCAGTCCCTCTCCCCCCAGCCTCTATTATTTTGTCTCCAAATGCCCAGCAACAACAGTGACAAAAATAGTTTGCAAAGTCTGACAAAAATCTTGATTTCTCAACGTTTTGCCAAGCCTTGTTTCGAGTACAAAGTGCTCTGGCTGTTACTCCTCAACTCAGCGCTGACCTTCCGGCTGCTCCGTCCCTCCCTGCTCCGACGGAGAGGTAGAAATGTTTGGTATTAACAAGCACGCCGCCAGCCTTTCAAAGCCGTCTTCCTAGCTGCGCCCCTCGATTATTATTTTTATTCCTTTTCCTGAATGTGTTGCCTTTAAAGTGAGATTTTCTTTGATTTGTAGTATTTCACACTTAATATTTCCTTCGGGGCTGGAGGGCTGTGGGAAGGGAGCAGCGGGGGAGTGCTGAAAGCAGCCTCTGAAGGGACGTCGTCAGCCTTTTTGGGCAGCCACGCGGCAGGGAGGGCTCGCTCTCGGCGTGCAGCGAGTGCGTCGGGCTCCCACCCTGGCGCGGGGACGCGGCGTGGAGCCGATTCAGCTCCTTCGGTCATTCTTCATTTTGCAGATGACAGACTAAATTTTCTACAGTGAGGCAATTATCTTAATAAAAATAATTTCAGCTTTGCTGGGGTGATTGAAAAGAGCTCACAGAAAACAAGAACGTTTAGTGGTGACTAATTTTTGCAGTTCGTTTCTGGGAGTATTTACTCACTGAGTATTGGGATGGGAGTTGCAAAGCGGAAAGCTCTGAGATGCAGCGGGTAAATCAGGGGAATAAACAGATATCCTCCCTGCTTTGAATTGCAGCTGATTATGCAGCTTGTTGCTATGCTTGCTCCCCCTGCAGCTTTTTTCCTATTTTCTTTTTCCTTTTTTTTTTTTTCCTTGGGATTTTGCTGACAGAGGAAACTACTGTCAGGCCACCTTGGATGTGATACAGCCGTGCTGGCTCGTGCAGCAGTAATACAGATGGAGAGGACACTTTTGCTCCTGCACCAAGCGAGCCGGCTGGGTTTGTCTGGCAGCGCTGGCGATCGAAGGAGACTCTCTCAGCATAATCCCAGACCTAACGAAAGGCAGATGATCTGCCTCAGAGCATGTGGTCTTTGATGCTAACAAGGCCAGGTATTAGGAGCTGTTGCACGGCATGAGGCATCTCTGCAGCAATTGCCTGGTTTGCCACCTTCTCTGCAATTTTTGGCTCATTTCTGCCAAGGACACTGCTGTTCGTCCTGCAGAGGGTGAGGAACTTCATGAAAGCTTCTTGTCAGCTTTTCCCATGACTTGCTTGGATTTAGCCCAATTCCTTCTCCTTAGAGGGACTCGGAGAGGAGAGAGGAGTATCTGTCTCCTGCACTCCTGCTGGAGCAGACACAAAGAACAGCAGACAGGTCTAGAGGCAGGGTCCCGCCTGCTTCCAGCCAAGCCTGCAGTTCCTCAGATGTGTACAGAGAAGGGAAGCCATGACTGAAAAGGGAGTGACAAATGCACAACGCTCACGTCTTCATTGGCATCTGTCAGGCTTGGTCTTTCTTTCCCATTCTTGGTATCATGATAGTGTTCAAAACCCAGACCTGGGAGATGGCGTGTCCTGCACTGCTCAGACAAATTAGACCAACAGCTCTGCCCCAAAGAGCCTACATCTTGCCTCGGATAGAGGACCTCCATGCAGGCTTGTGTGCACGGCTTTTTAGACGTGGGACACCAAAGAGGGAAGAAACTTCTTCAAAAGGATGCA
The DNA here is from genome assembly GCA_009819775.1 of Phoenicopterus ruber ruber. NCBI lineage: Eukaryota > Metazoa > Chordata > Aves > Phoenicopteriformes > Phoenicopteridae > Phoenicopterus > Phoenicopterus ruber. The sequence continues at coordinate 6,342,357 of CM020219.1, forward strand.
GGCAGCTACGTGACTAATAAACCTAAAGTCTGCTGAACAGCCTGGCTTCCCTTACTGTAACAGCCTGCAAATCATTATCAGTATTTTTAGGTCCCTGATGAATCTAACAATCTGGCTGGGTGTGCCTAAGTTACTACTGAAAATGGAAATTGGGTTCCTTAGTCACACCAACAAGATTCATCTTACCTAATCGGTCCAGCTAACAGCCACGTGTTTAGCTGAAGCAACTTCTCAGAGCTGACCGTGTGGCTGGCGGAGAGGGACACACCGCTAGAAGGTAATTTTTCTCTTTCCAGGAGGGGTGTCCAGGGTAGGATAGACACATTACCTGCTAGAGAGGCTTGTCTCTGCCCTTTGACTGTGAAGGAGCCTTGAAGACTTCAGTCATCTCTAAGTTGGGTGTCTAGTGTAAGGCATGCAGCTTGTAGGTGGACAAAATTAGATAAAATGAATCTTCCACATAGACACTGCTACGAGTTTTACCCTGTGTTTTTAAATAGTTTTGTATAAATAACACTGGGGAATGACACAACCCAGGTCTGCAAGGCATTAGCGCTCTCTGGCACGCTGTACATTTCACACTGAATGCTGTTAGCAGCAGAGAAAAGGCCAAGCCAGACCTTCAGATCTAAGCACGGTTGAGTTTTGGAAAAATCTGGATCTGGAGGAGGATCTGAAGTTTCCTTCTGGCCTCTATCTTTACAAGGAGCCAGACCATTCTGTCCAGTGTTGCTGAGCCTTTCAATAGTTCCCTAACTATTTCAATCCAGCTGCTGCAGCCCTGGGTCCACCTCGGCTCCGGACAAGCTCCAGATGAGTTGTTCTGATCTCTCGCTGCTCCGTGAATATGCAACACACAGCGGTTGTGCAGGGCTTTCCTAGACCTTAGCTTCTGTAGGCTGTGTTGAGCCACCTTGGGTTAAACAGAGAACTATGTGGCTTTGGGTGTAGACTTGGATTACGTTTATAAAATGGACATCGTGCAAAATGTCCCTACAAAGATAGAAGCTGGCAGAATGACTCCAGCAACGTTAGCATCTGCTGTGGGAGACGCTGCATGTAGGGAACGGCCAGGGGATCAGATGCTGCTGTGTTGCTGTGCCTTCACTAGTCACCACCCTTCAGCTGAGCGATAGTAACTGCATGTTTCACCTGTCCCACGCACAAGTAAAATGCTTATTTAAGCTGCTGTCATGGACCCATTTCACTTTGCAGGCAGGGTACACTAAGGGTGTGTGCTCACTACCAGCACTTGGCCGCAGGGCAGTATCTTCCGAGGCTGCTGCTGCTGAGCCAGCAGAGCCCACCCTAACCATGCCCTTGGGGGATCCAAGTGCTGCCCGCTTTCTCCCCAGCTGTTTGCATGCACCACGAACCCTGGGGACAGTGCAAGGAAGTTTTCACCTGGAAACCCACATGCCAGACGTGGTAAGTGGTATCTCTCATGCAGGTTGTTCTGCCAGTGTCTCCACTCTTTCCATGGGCTCAGTTTTGCATCACCCTGAAAATCTTTCTCCCTATTTTTCTGAGTGTTACTTTCAGCTTTTTGGTTTGCTTTGCTGCTGCGAAGGGTCTTGCCCCACACACCACGAGAGATTGCACAAACCCTCAGCGTTGCTTGTGGCTGAGCCATCCCACGTGGCAAGACAACGATGCAGAAGTGCAGGTGTTTTTGCATTTTGTATTGGTATTAGTAAATCCTGGCTGGGGAATCTCATATTTTTTCCAAGTACTACAGGCTGACAGGAGGTGGGAAAGGCCTGGAGGGGAGGAAAAAATGTGCGTGCCTCCTCGTGAAAGGTCTGCTAGGATTGGGGGTGAGTAGCTGGGGAAGGCGAGTGGCAGTGATGAAGCTGGAGCCTGCCCAGGTGAGGAGACAGGACAGGTTTGCTGATTTATTGGGGTCTGAGCGCAAGGTTTGCAACACTGGTGCCGTGCCATAGGCAAGAAAGAGCCCCGGGCTGCTGCGCTGGCAGATGTGTCAGGTAACACCTACACACAGAAACGCATGGTCACACACATACACTTCTCCAGCAAGGCCGTGCTGCTCATTTGAGCTCTAGCGTAGGACCGCAGAGGATTTCCCTTTTTAGAGTCGTGGGGTAAAGGACTTTATGGCATAACATGACTGCCCCGAGAAGCAGAGGAGATAACGTAAGAGTGAATTTGCCATCTGTCCCTGGAGTTATGAAACACAACCGTAACCGTGTCTGTAACTTTAGACAACTCAAATAGACCGAGGGAATTACAATGTGCTTCCACATGCTTTAAATCTAGGTCTGGTCCCGTGTTCCTCTGTGTATAACCAGGGTTGAATCCTTCTCCTTGCTGTTTTCCTTTAATTTAATGTTCCTTGCCATAGGACTGTTCCTCCTAATGTGCCTAATGTAAAACACGCTCGTTTGCTGACTGTGGCAGGAGTCTCTGGCTCAGGCTACCCTGCACGTCGCCGTGGAGTCTGATGCTGGGGCGGGTAATGACTCTGGGAAGTTTGACACTGAAACGACATATTGGGAGTATTTACTGGGCAGGGTAAGGGGGATGAGTTATTTTGTTGTAAATGATTAGATCTGGGCTGGCTCAAAATGCAGAATAACGCTTGCTATTAGACTGGATGCTGGAGGATGCTAATTTTTAGGAAACAAAAGTGGATCCTTTCCTAGATGGCTACATTTGCAGACCATATTTGTGTTCCCTTTGAATAAAGTCAAAGCAAGTCTGCCCTGTGCCGAAAGCCTGGGGCAGTGACTCCCAAACACAGGCTCGCAACCCCAAGCAGGGTTTGTAGGATGTACAAGGGAGCACAACGGGATCCCGCTGGCAGGAGGGGGGCTCCCCCCTGGAAGTGGGTTGCAAGCTGGAGGCCGGGTCCCCAGGGCAGATGTTGGCCCTGGGAAGGGCGAGCAGTGTTTCCAGACGGGGTGGAATGAACTCATCCGTCATTGTCATTTTTTAATTGTTTTCCGTGTTGTACTGCTGATCTTTTAATAGGCCATGATCTGAAACATGCTTCTTTGTTGTGGGTGGCATGTGTCCCTGGTCCCTGACTGTCTTCACGCAGACTGATGGGGGGGATGGTCTGGGGACAGGCTGCCTTGTAAGGACATGGCAGAAATCTCCACCCTTGACTGGTGCTGAGCAGGAGAAATGTCCCCTGTTCCGGATGGGCAATGAATTGCGATGAAGGGACACGTCCCCTTAGGCTGTGGTTTCACAACTATATTAACACTCTCTTAAAGACAGTCTTTCCAGCTGCTCACTTCTGCATTTTTGTCATGCTAGTGGATTATGGAGATCATTCAGGTGACAAAACCCCACTTTTTTTTTTCCCCCCTCCTAAATGAGGCTTTCCCCCCAGACCACGTCCTTTCCCTGAGCAGACCTGCATGACCAGCTGCCCTGCAGTGGGCAGAGCTGGTGGGCAGGGGATGGGGGACTCAGCTGAAGCAGCTCTGCCACCACATGTGAGACCACAGCTTCACCATCCTTCTTTCCTTCCTATTTATAGCAGAGCTGAGTGATTCTCAGCCATCCCTGTAAAGAGCTCGTATGTCTCCAGGGCTCGGATTTGCCTTTGCCATCAGCTTGTGCCCAGTGGAGCTGGACGCAGCCATGGTCTGAATAGCAAAAGGTTGCACAGCCGTGTGGACACCTGCAGCATCAGTCCTGCGGGTGGGATTGCAGCCCTGCAGCATCCCACGAAAACGAAGGTGGGCGTAAGAGTCACACAAGACTTTCAGTTAACATGAGACCTTTTTACTCCCCTTTGTTTTTAGACCTCTGAGGTAGATTTGGTTCAGGTTTTCCGATCTTATTTCCAACAATGTGCTTCTCTTAATAACTCCAGGATTCAGAGATTTGAGATCTGGATCCCTCTCCTGCCAAAATTGGGTTTGATGAGGCAAGACAGCGACTGGCAAGGACACAAGCAGAAATTCCCACCCTCAGAGATGCTGCCGAGGCTGATTCACTTTGCAGCCAGGGCAGGAGACGGTAAGAGCGCATTTGCCCAGCGGGTCCCCTTCTTTACACTTTATCAGAGTGGCTGCCATCAGCCAAAACACACGCAGGGATTTCCAGGGACTAATCATAGCGCTTCATAATCCCCTCAGCTCCGCAGCCAGCACGATGCGTGCCACCGCCAGGATGGGACGCGCAGCGGGTGTGTTTGTGTGTCCCAGCCCCGGCAGGCAGCCGACTTCAAAGAGCCCATGAAGCTTATGCAGGTCAGCAAGGAGCCAACGTGCTGCTATCCCAGCACGCTCTTATTAGGGGAACTGATACCTTGTTAATTATATCCTCGTCTTGCCAGCCTGCCTTTGCTCCACACCCTTCCCCTCCTGCCTGCCAGGCATTTCTGATCACAAGGAGACTCGTTCCTTTGCTTCTTGCTCATCAAGTCTTCACCTCCATGTTAACTGCCTGACAGCTTGTCTCTTTGCTCCCCAGCTCCTTGTCCCTTTCCTGTCTGTCTGTCTGTCTCTGGTAGTCTCGGAGGTGTCCTCTCCTCTCTGGGAGGCACCCGGCGGGTGTCAGAGCGGTGTCGCCTCCGAGCACCCAGTGCTGGGTGCAGACCTGGCGTGCAGCATGCAACCGCTCTCTCCTGCTTAATCCCACTTTGCTCCTACTCCTGAAGGTTGTGATTGAAGAAAGATTTGCCAGAGAAGCCTTTCTTTTGCTCAGATCGTATAACTGCGTGGTGGGGGGCGGGAGAGAAGTTTTTCAGCACATAAGCCTTTCCTTAGGTCTGAAACACAAACACTGGTCTCTGAGCTGTGTAGCAGGCTGGGGAGGCTGCTGGATTTCACTTCACGTGATGGGAAAAGATTGGGACTGTGAGCTGTGCGGGGAGCAGCTCCTGGAGCAACCACCCACCGACACGGTCTTCCACCTGCGCGGCTGGGAATGGCAGAGCGAGTGTCTCCGTGTCGCTTTTCCCCAGCGGCATCTGCAAGCCCGAGAGCACCCAGCACCCTCTGAGCAAGCAGAAGAAATACCAACACAGATGCACAGGGACCAACGTGCTCCGATGGGAAGATCCTCCTGACCTGAGATGTTTGAGGCTTGTCGGTAGAGCCCTGGAAGCTGTGCTGCTGGCTTTGGTGGGTTGATGGACGGTGCTCCAGCCCCAGGGGTCTAAATGTCCCCAAAATGTGGCCTTATCTGGTGCAGCAGGCGTAAAGAGAAGGCGAGCCGCTATCTCGCTGATCCCTGCTGGGACGACTACCCTGGTTTTTCGCTTTGATATTCTCATGCTGGAACAGCCCTGGCTTCTCTGGCCCCGCTTTTCGCACAGCCTGGCTGGGCCTTAAGCCCCGTGTTTCCCAGAAAGGGTTGGGGAATCTTATCAATCTGCTATTATTATTTTCTTTTTCCTTCTCCTTTGAATTCCAGTCGGCTGCTGACTGTGAAAACACAAGAGGCTCAAATCAGTCAGCCCTCGGCGTATTCAAATTGGCACCAGTTTGTTTGTTTTGGGGCTAAAGCCAGAGTGAGAAAGCCGGGGCTTTGAGATGCTATTGGAATCACCTGGGAAAATACACACGCCTTTCATCTCGCCTCCGTCCCCCGTGGTCAGGAGGGCTCTCTGCCCCCAGCTGGGCTCCCAGCCCCCTTCTCCTTTTTATCAGCAGCAGGACCCTCGCTGTGCCTGGGGACAGGCACTTAGCGGTGGCCATATGACATAGAGTGAAAGTCCCGAGGGAACAGATGTTTCTCTTTCAAGGAGCATGGGGCCAGGGGGGAGCGTTGGACAAGGTACCAAATACTTTGCAGGCTTTCAAAAATCAATGCTGGAAGCTGCTTCTCTTGATCACGGTGGTGAGCTGCTGGTAACACCTAACCCTTGGCAATACTCCAAAAGATGGACCTGAATGCAGTAATGCAGGGTCTTTTTTAAATTTTTAATTTTATTTTTCCCCTGCAGAAATGACATTTCCACAGATACGAGGTACTAGGCAGAATTCCTCGGGTAATTCTTTTTAAGGGGGGTGAAAACTCTCATGCATCTTTCTGAGCCCATAAAACCAGCGATTCTCTCCCCCTTGCGAGAACTGAGGGCAAAACTCCCCGCAGTGGAAATAGCTCCACTGTCCCTGCACACCAGCCCTCGTGTCACCACCGTTTGATTTTCTCCCACACCCCCAGTCCCTCACTCAAAGATGATGGGAACAATTATTTGCATGAAGCTTAGGGGATGCCATCAGCCATTTCTCTGCTCAATGCTGTCTTTTCTGCATACAGCGACAAACGTTTCTCCCCTGCTCCCTAGATTTTTCAGATTCCTTCGTCTTCTTTCACCAACCCTTTTTCTCCTTCTTTCTTTTGTTTAATTCAGGATTGTATCAGTTTTCAGGACACAGATCTGCTGCGGACCAGGGATTCGCCCTTACTGGATCCTTATAGCCTGCATACACCACTGTTACCGAGTGATTGATACGAGTTCAGCCCAGCAGCCCTGGCTTTGAAAAAGGAGCTTTCAGCTGGAGAGCAACATCTCAGGTTCTCCCTCTACACATTTATCAAATTGGGGGATGAAGTGGCCCCTCTGAAGAGGGCACCGAATGTTTATACAAACCCCGCTGCCCAGCTGCAAGCTCGGCTCTTTCATCTGCAGCCTGGCAGGTGTGATCCCGCGGGGTGCTGGGCAGCTCCCGGCGGCGATGCTCCGACAGTGCCAGCAGCGCTGCGTGGCTCCACGCCTTCAAACGCACTGTCACCCGAGCTGTGAAACGGGGCGTGGGATCCGACCACGGGGTTTGAGCATCTCGGAAATGCGGGGCTTTGTCAGCAGGTTCTGGTCTGATTTTCCTGTTAAGGAGATCGGTCCGCAGGTTCTGTTTCTCCCACTTAGCCAAAATCTAGTTACAGGCAATTTGTTCTCTTCCCACTTTTTTCATCATCCCTGATACTGTTCCCTACAGGCCTTAAATAAGAATTTGACATTGACCAGTCAAAATGCCTGATACAAGTGTCTCCTAAGTTTCACACACGACTGAGACTAAAACATGTTTAACTTATGTTTACCAGCAACTGAATTTGGGATTTCTTTGCTTTGCTTATTATCTTCCTTCTGCGTTAGCTCCAGTGGACGTGCTTGCAAAAAGCACTGCACAGACAGTCAGATTTTGCTGCATGAGTCAGTCACGGTTTAAGGACTGGCATTTACCCCGCAGCAGACAGCAGCACTGCCAGCGCTTCCCACCTGCCCACGGAGCACACCGGTGGGTGCTGGTGGTCTGGGATGGCTTTAGAAACATGGAGCTGTGGGTTAGCCCAGCAGGTCTGGATGGGGAAGGTGCAGGATTTGGCTGTGGTGTTTAGTGGGTGCCCATTGAGCAGGACAGCTTTTGGCTGGAGACCTGTTTGGTTTCAAAACACTTGTCTGAGGAAGAGGGCTAAGAGGACAGATGTGCTGAAAGAAGCAGCCTTGGAGATGCATTTGGTGTCATCTTCATCTTGCTGAAAACTGTTTTGCACTAATTTAGCCCAGATGGGTCAGTGCCTTGGTGGAGGCATTCAGACCTCTTGCAGGGACACATAGAGCCCCAGTGGCAGTGGAAGCGGTCCCTTGTGCTGTGCTATAGGATAGGGCCTGACTCAGGTGCTGTGACACTGCAGGGCTGCAGACAGAAGCCAAACTTCATTAATTAGAAAATTAAGAATGAACAAAGCTATTTTATGGACCCAGGTGGTTGTGAGAGCAGTAGCCTCTCCCAGAGAGGGGCTGGGGTGCCCATGGTCTCCCCCTCCCAGCAGCTCCCTCCCTTCCCTCGCTGTGACACTGCATCTCCCATCCCAGCTGCTCTGGTTGGGAGCGTCGGATGGGCTCCTGCTCGAAGCGTGCTGCCTTTTTATTCAGGTGAAGCTGCAGAGGAAATCCAGCGATGTTGAATTTCCTCACTGTGCTCAGGGGTGCTTTTCCCTTCCCCACTGCCTTTAGCCCAAACTGGTGCTTGAAGTGCTTGTTTTGGGAAAGCACAGGGCATAAAACATACGAGCAACTGTCTGCAGCTGCAGGGAAGGTCATAAAAATGGGGATTATACCCTTTCCGCACGGCAGCCTGCTTCCTCCCGCCACGGGCTGCAAAGCCCTCCGAGGAGGCTGCAAAGACACATGTGTACTCCTGGAAAAGTGAAGGCATGTTACATGAACACCACAGCTCAAAAGCAAGGCTGGCTCTTGCTGGCGGAGCAGGGTTGGGAAGCAGCAGCCATGTCATGTGCCTCTGCAGGGCTGGCTGAGCGGGGCCGAGGTGAGCTGGCAGGAGCGGGATGTTTGCTTGGACATGAAGCTCTGCAGAGGATCTCACAGTGCTGATCTGATCATGCTCTGGGTGTAAAAGGCCATGAACGGAGCCACATCTAGCTTGTACAATTGCTATAAAAGCTCAACATTTTAAAAATATTGGGCTATCCATTTTAGGTTCCCTTTATTTTACTTTCTTTGGGTTTTCAGGCTTTGGTTCCTGAATTTATAGGTACAGAGCAAGCTGAGGTACAAAGCAGAATGATTTCAAGGTGAAAGATGAAGCAAATGGATTAAATTTTGGCACTGTTGCATTGGTTTGTAATGCAACAAACACTGTCTTTTAAGTAACATTTGCTTTCAGTTGCCACAATAAAAACCTAGCTCAGGGGGTGAAGATCAATTTGGGGGTGATCTGAGATCTCTCCATCTTATGCATTATCTTCACGGCCCTTGTAGCAGAGGTGAAATGCCCCCCAAGGACTCCCAGGGCATGGGAGGGCTGCTGTCCCCAGGAAAGGGTGAGGAACTGGGCACTGGCAGGGGGACTTGCCCCAGACCACCAAATAAATGCATGAACAAATCTGACAGGGGCTTTCACCTGGGGAGCAGAAAGGCCACGCTTGCAACGTAACACAGTCCCACCCAGGTGGGGAAACGGCCTGTCGGGAGAAGATGGCCCAGGGTTTCTGCTCACGTCCAGCCTTTGGTGGTGGGTTATTTTTCTGTGCAGGAGAGATGATTGATTGACTGTGACCTTCCTGAAAGCAAGGACCTGTCAGGAGCTCCAGACTCCAAGGTGGGAGTGTGGCCCAGGGCTCTGGGCTCTCTTTGACAGCTGCAACATGCACCCTCTAGCAAAGCTTAAAATGCCTTTTCAGCATCACCTGTAACTTTTTCTTCTATCAGATTTGGCTCCTTGTCTGAGAGACAGTCTCTGAACCACATCAAGGCACCATGGTGATGTAGCGGTAACTACATGGTTTTGTTAAATCTGTGTTTTTTAAAATGGGGTTTGTTCCTCCAGCAGTTCATCCCTGAATTCAAACCAGGCAAAGCTTTCTCTGCACAATAACTGCACGTGACTGGTGGCCTCTGTGCAACAATTTTTCTGCTGCTGGTGAGGCAATGGGACATGTGGCTGGTACGAGAAATGCTGCCTTTGGACAGTATTTTGGCATAGGGCTGTAGGAAGGATTTTACAGCTTTCGCAGTCAGCTGGCTGCATGTTTTTGCCTTCCCTGGTAATTACCAGCTCCCTGTGTCATCGTATCTGTTTCAGTGGCTTTCAAAGCACTCGTGCCTTCTTCTTCAGCTAATGGCAGAGCGGTGTTGTCTTAGACACGGACACTTCTGGAGGAAGAGCCCATTTTTGTGCCAAGAGGCCCTGCCTCCACGTACGCATCTCAAAGGCACCCAGCGGCTCGCAGCCCAAACACCATTACACAGGAGTTACCGTCCTTTGTGCCACTGGGGACTTCACAGGGGGCTTACCCCAGCCACTTTGCCTGGCGTACAATTGACCCCGCTAATGCAGGGCAAGCTTAAGAGTTTCAAAGCCTGCCTCAAGTCCTTGAAGAGCTCTCCAAATTCCCGTCCTGTCTGCAGGGTGCTGCTGGCTCCCCAGGCAATGCCCAGTCCCCTGCAGCCCCAAGCCCCACTGCCAGCATCCTAACCATGCCCTGTGCAAGTGAATTTGCTGCTGGTGAACTTGCTTGGAGGGAAAAAGCCCTTCAGGATGAGACTTACGCTTCCCACCAACCTCTTCTGGAAATCAGTATGAAGCAAAAATGACAGCGGGATGATCCAGCCTGTCTTTCATCCCTAATGAGAGGCTCCTAATGAGAGCCTCCTCCTTCTGCCATGGAGCTGTGCCATTGTCTCTCTCTATATTGTTGTAGCAGAGCGAAGGAGGAGGGGGGGAAGGATCATTTAGCACGTGAAAGACACCTCTTGTATGGGGCTACATGCATGGCACAGTTCAGCCAGGGTGAGCAACCAGCTCCTGCCAAGCTGTGATGTATGAGGCAGAAAGGTCAAAAGTTCTCCTTTACAATCGGCAAGAAAGGAGAAGGCAGGCGATGGTCACTTAATTTGTGGATTTTTCCCTCTACTTGTCAAGAGGAGTTTGGGCTGCAGTGACAGATGAGTCATCAATTAAAGTCGGACGCTTGGTCTTTTGTCTTGGTTCCTAAAGAGCCCAATTCAAGCCCCGGCCAAGTCGATGGGAGTCCATCCACCGATGCCAGCCGGTCCTGGATTGGGACTATGAAGACTGTGGCTCGACTGGATTGAACAGCCTGCCTTTCTCCATGCTCATCGTTGTGCCTCTTGGCTCCCCTGTTAACAGGCAAGACATTTCCAGAGCTGAGTCTTGCTAACATTTGCCATCGCTTCCTTACATTTCTTTCCCTGGTCCCTCTCCACGCAGCTGCTTATGTGCAGCAGGAGCAAGCAGCGAGCTGTGTAGTGCAGCAGCTCCTCGCTCATGCCTTCCTGCTTATCTGACCATATATACTGGTAATATTTCCTCTAGGGCACTCAGCTCCCATGATAACACTGCTTTATCAACAAAAAGCCTTTAAATACTTTGCTGGGGAAAGGAACATTTCCACAGTTTTATTGCAGTATATATAGCCCCTAATGGTTTGATCCTGTGCGACCCGCTCTGCAATCAGCTCACACAGTCCTGCACAAGCACAGGCCGTCTGGCACCTAGTATTGTCCCATGTTACTCATTGCACGCGGTGGCCTAGGAAAAATGAGTCAGATCTGCAGGCAAGAAGACTCAGTTTGAATGTGAAGTCAGTGCTGACAGCGAGGGATGGCTCAACCTCTCTGCTCATGCCTGGCAAGAGTCCTTGCTCTTAGGTGGTTATAACAGCTTCTTTCCATGTGGGATTGAGACCTCAGTGTGTGCACCAGATGATTCCTCCTCCCATGTCCCGGTGCCCAGGTGGGCAGGCTGGAGAGATGCTCCAGTGCGCTCTGCCCTCTGACCAGATCTGTGCAATGTGGGAACTGGAACAACAAACGTGTGGAGGTCACCACCTCCACAGCCTGGACTTATCTTCACCCAAGGCCTGGGCTAGGCACAGACTTTCTGAGGTTAGTATAGATGAAGAAGCCCCATCCCTGGAAGCATTCAAGGTCAGGCTGGACGGGGCTCTGAGCAACCTGATCTAGTGAGGTTGTCCCTGCTCATGGCAGGGGGGTTGGACTAGATGGCCTTTAAAGGTCCCTTCCAACCCAAACTATTCTATGATTCTATGATTCTATGAAAGAGGAGAGAGAACATGAACTTTCTCCTTTGTTCCCTCGTGTCAATCCCAGCTGGGGTGAACATGCTTCCAGCCACATAACATGGTTATGGCCAAGTGGTTCCCTCCATGCAAAGGTATAATTAGAAAACTGAACATATTATCCACCATCACTGGTCTTGGTTGGCCTGGGTAAAAACATCTCCCTTTAATATAGATGCAGAGGCTGTTTTCCTTATGTTGTGCAGGCTACGTGAAGATTGCTGCTCCTCAGTCTGGATGGAGAGGTTGGGGACTATGGGATTCTCTCACAGCACTGGCTGAAAAACCTTCATTGTCTGGTCAGAGTCTGCAGACACTGTCACATGCCTGAGTGCTCACAGACTGGATGGTTTGTATTGGCCTGGGATGAACAGACGCTAATCTTGTCTCTGCTACATGTCTCCTTGGAGAGTTACTCCGCTCTCTGCTCTTTTCTGGCCCTCATCAGGACCTGGCATAAAACACTATGAAAAACTATTTCTTATGGGAGTGGAACAGAAGCTGGTTTTGTATTTTTCAATCAGTCGATTTTCTTACAATGACAGTCATCGGGAGGACACAGTTGTGACTTCCATTGAGTGGATAGCTTGGCATTTTGATTTGGAGTGAGTGAAAGCATTCTGGAACTCAGCAATTAAAATGGTTTAGATAATATAAATACATAAATACCTATAAGAAATATTAAAAAGAATCGGAAAGTCCATGGAGACATGTTGTGCCTAAGGCCAAGCTGGCATTTGTAGTCCTCATGTCTATGCCACGGTTGTTTCTGGAGTACTGCAGCTCCATGAGGATATTCTAATACCAGTAAATGTATGTGCATGCGTATTTTATGTAAAAGACTGGATGGAATCCCAGAGCTGTATTTTCCAGGGTCCTGTTTCTTAACGCTTGAGACCATGTTCAAGAGGTCAGAGGAACCCAAATCTCCTGATCAGAACACGGCCAGAAGAGTCCTGGAAGACTCTCTAGCCTCGGGGACTGTTCAAGCTATGAGTGTTGTTTTTGGATGATGGCAAAGGTTTAATAAATGCTGCAGCTGTAGAAAGCACCCTCACTGGAGAGTATAACTCTCCATGTCAATATATGATTTACATTTCCAGCCTGCACGTATCCAGGCTGCATGACTCAGTCAATGGGGTGGGCAGATCCAGCGCTTACTTTGGCAGAATAGTTCCTCGAGTCTTGTTTAATTAGAACTCAGACCAGCTTCCTGGAGATTGTGGGAACCTCATTAGCAGCACAAATAGAAACTTGAAGAGGCCAACTCAGTGGGAAAAGATTGCTTGCTAAGAACTTTACTTACCAAGAACATAACCTCTTCAAGAGTCCTGTCTTTTAGGTACAGCAGAAGGATTTATAGCTGGAATACAAGGTGTCTTACAATCTTCCAAAAGTTGGAGGGGTTTTTTTTGCAGTTTGAATTCAAGCCTCTCAAAATAGTAGACAAAATCTTTTTGGCTCAACATTCTCCAGTTATTCTGAGGTGTTCTCTCTTGAATTGGTTTTAATTCTTGATGTCTATCTTGATGCTCTTCCACCACTTGGAGATGCTGATTGCCGATTTGCTGTCCTCATCCTTGTCTCGTTTGGCAGTTTTACCTTAAATTTTAATATATGTCAATCTATAACAAATCCAGATTTTTTAGTATTTAAGATGTGATAACAGGAGTTTAGACACCTAGCTCACATATAGACACCTACATTTAGTTCACCTAATCTCAGATGACATCCTACCTACTGTGTCTTGAGAAGGGTTTAGAGAGGTCTCCCTACGAAGGCTAAGCACTGTCTGCCTGTCTGCTTCAGGACTGGCATGGAAGAGAGCTATAAAATGCAATTAGAGTGCTTGAATTGTTGCTTAGTAAATGCATGTACTTGTGTGTGTTTGTGAGAACTAGATGGAGTCTCAGGGCTATGTTTTGCAGTTGTTCTGTTCTCTTTAATTTTGGAGCTATGCCGAAGAGGCTAAAGGGACCCAGATCTGTTGATCAGAACAAGGCCAGAAGAGTTCTGGAAGAGCGACTGATTGTTCATTTCCTATCCCCATCCTAGCCTCATGTTGGCAACGTTGCCATATATTTCAGAGGAGAAATATGTGTTGGTCTATAAAAAAAATCCATGTTTTTTTCTACCCTAGAGACATGATTATCCTTCTGCTTCTTTGTCCTCATCAGAAAACCAGGATGCCTGTATCTACCTACCACTACAACATTGTTTACAAAGTCATGAGGATGAATGAGGTTGGGGTTTTTTTTGTTGTTAATTAAATGCATCCCACCCAATCAGGAAAGAAATTAAATCTCCAGTTAAAATAAAGGAAGATCAAATAAACATACTGCATGTTTTGAAAGACAATATTGTCAGTGGGAGGTGGATGGATCAGGGAAAAAAGACCAAGCAGCCTTCCTAGAGGAAAGACCGACGGCTAACCACCCGGAATAGGAAGGCTTCCCAGTGGAAAAGGGTAAGCATATCTTTTCACAGGCCATTCTTGCAAGACATAAAAAAGGCTTTCTGCTGCAATTTTCTCTTCTGGAATTATCCCAGGCTGAAAGACCTTTGGTCTCATGTTGATGAAAGACAAAGCACAGGGGCAAGATTTCTCAAATCCCTGCCATTATTGTGCTGAAGAAATAATCCTGGTTTGCTGAGTTGTTTTGAATCTTTCCTACTGCTGCCAATAAATGTAACTTATTGCAATGATGACAAAAAAAAGTTTCCCCAGACCGAATATCCACTACAAAGAAAGTGGTTTGCAAAAATAAAAAAGAGACTTGCTGCCTTGATTACAGCAAACCACTGAGTGCTTAGAGAAAAGATGGAGCACATCGTACTTCTTGGTGCTTCCCGCAGCCTCTGCTGCCTTCAAGTAGGGACAGACCCCGCCTTCTCTGCAAAAAGACTAAACAAATCACCTCTGTTTCCCTGTGCTTATACAATTGGATTTTCCCCCAAAAACTCCAGGGTGCCTTTTGGGGTCTGCACCAGTGGCAATGGACTAATGCATGTCCCAGTCTGCCCGTGCAACTGGTGTCACTGGACCGCGTTTGCTGCTTTGTAACTGCTGTGGTCTTGCTCTAGCTCCTGCTGGCTGGGATTTCGCTTAAGCTTGGTCTGCAAAATGAAACCAGTGGTGCAGCTTCACCAGCTGGGTAAGTTCCTATGTCTCAGTGGTCTCAAGGCCATGGCAGGGGTATGGTTGTAAATGCCCTTACCCCGATGCCTCTGCGTGTCGTCCCATTCCCGTAAGGGTGCATTTGCAGGCAACAGACTTGTTCCTACCCTGCCTTTCTCTTCATGGTTAGACAGCATTGCTTCCTCCCAACTCCTCCAAGTCCCTCCTTTGGTGTCTCCTATGGGCCCAAACTAGTCTAGGGCTTCAGCACGCTACCTAGAAGGCAGTTTTCAGGAATGACCCCCAAAAATGGAGCTTCTCCCCAGGTTTTAGTCACTCCCCCTAGGGGAAGCCTGTGCCAGAGGGACAAAACAGAGGGGAAAACCCGGAAAGATTTGAGAGAAGCAGATCTGCCGCTCTGCCTCTGTGCATGGGGGATGCCGTGCAGATGCAAGCTGTGCGAGGTCATGGGTTAATAGAGAGAAACGCTGCCCATGGAGATGTCAGACTGGCTGAAAACTCACCCTGGGAGCTTGATCTTGGGGAGGCAAGGAGGAGCTGGGGGGCTATAGCTGGCTTTTCTAATGTTTTGAGTGGGAGACCTGATGCTCACTAGCTAAGACTAGGACCTTTATTTATGTTAATAAACATTAACAAACATTCAGCATGGACTTGTGTATTTGTGTACACACACCTCTATATTTAACTAGCCAGGCGTGTGCTACAGAGCTGAGTTTTCACACTTCTTTTATTTGATTTTTATCACTATCTTGAGCATAGAAATTTCCGCACAATTAATTGAAGTGACATATGCTTGCCAGCAGCCAAGTCTTAATCCCATCCTTCCTTTCACCATGTTTCTGATTATGCTGATGGCAAATCCTCCTCGTTTGACTCAGCTTTGCACTCAGAGTGGATGCAACAGGAGCCAAATCTTCTCTTAGAAGCACACAGATATTTGCCGAATATCCCGTGGGGTCTCAAGTTTTTGCAGTAATAAACAAGTGCTTCGTTGGCTTCTGAGACTGATGTGAGTAGTTTTCAGAAACTGCAAGCAGTAACCAGCTCCTAAATCACACGTCTGGTAATCCAGAGCCATTATTAGTGATAAGCATACTTTGGTAGGGTCTTGTATTCCTGAATGTAGCCCTCATTTTGCTACATGCTTCAAACATTTGACAAAAGACAGTCTTGCCTGACATGGCTCGTGGGGGTATATGGCCAGGGACAATCCCCCCCCAGAACTCACACCCGTTCTGGGCTACAAATTGTGCAGGAGACCCAAATCCCAAGCAACACCACCATTAATTGAGGAAATCCAAATCCAGAACCTACCCTGCATTGCTGCAGAGAGCACAGAAATGTGAATTTCAAATCTCTGGAATGGGACTGAATGCAAATGCTGTCAATGCCCATGCATCAGGATGTACAGACAGGTGCAGCCCGCTGCGAGCATCCTTTGTGAGTCATGGCAGAAAGTGATTTATGCTAAGCACAAAACACTTTGCTGATCTTCCCAACCAAAGTCCCCAGAGCTCTAATCATTGCACTGATGGTGGAGGTGAAAAGACAGCAATTTTTACTGTGTGAGAAGCTTTGATTTCCTGTGAATCACTTCCTACTATAAATCAGCTATAGGCAGCTGCATCCACTTGCTCCTCAGGATAGAAAAATATACCCTGCTGCTAGACAGCAACACAGGCGCCAAAAACATCACGGGATCAAAGGGCACTGCGATTTATCCCAAGCAGAATCTAAACAAACCTGTCAGCTTGCCCGGACCATTTGTTTATTTTAGCTGTGGACATCCATGCCTGCCCAACATCGGGGGATGGATTTATCATTAGCATCATTTGTCCCGCGTCTGAGCTCCCTCTCAATGTCCCTTTCATTCAGCATCCTGATGGCTCGTACCAAACCTGCACAGGGAGCATTTTCCAAAGGCTCAGCACTGCAAGAGGAAACACAGCTCATGTCTGTGCTGGGGACTCTGTGATCGGCTTCTTAGGGAGGGAAGTGTTAATGTTTCAGCTGCTTTTCCTTCTTTTCCTGACAAAGCCCCACCACGAGCCTTGCCCAAAAAAGTTATTGTGCAGAAACACCAATAGCTGGGCTTAGTCTCAGTGTGGGAAAAATATTTTGTCTCTTTTCTCCCATCCAGGTTTCTCTGGAGGGAACGGTTTTGCAGCCTGTCCTCCTGTATCCTGGTTGAGAGAGCTCGGTGCCTCCTCCGAATCCCTCCTCGACTTCCCAGAACTGTGGAGGTTTTCTCTGGAAGCGCAGGGCGACTGCTGTGCTTGTCTGGAGAAGGTCAAACATCCTTCTGGGTTCCCAGGAGCAGACCTGCCAAGTCAAGTGATGTTTTGGGTTTCTTTTTTTTCCCTCCCCTATGTAAACTCTACAGAGGGCAGGGGAGGTTTGGCCTTTTTCTCCGGGAGATTCAAGTGACAGTTGTTTTTTCTGATGCTATCTCTTTGGCACTCAGAGCAAGGATGTTTCAAAGAACAGAGGAATGGGGTTGGGCTGCGAGAAAAAAATAGGTTTAACATCACAGTGTCTCCTTGTCTCCCGCAGCCACCACCGCTCTCTTGCACAGTGTTGCTCTTTCATCACCACGGCTGTGAGAAGAAAACAGCCTGGAGCTTCTGGGCATGGATAATACAGCAAACAGTAAATTAGGTGACCCTAATTACAGCAACCCTTCTTTTTTGTGGGGTGGTGGTATATGCAGAGTAGAGCAAAATGAGTGTTTGTCAAAACCTGGGGCTAGCTGGCGTTCAGTGCTGCTGTGTGGGTCCAGGTATTCACAGAGCCCAGCTCTGTGATTGCAGGCAGCGTTTCAAAGCCCTCTGGTATCTGGGGGCTTCTGAAAATACCACCAAAGGTACCTACATTAATTGACCTCTGTATGAATGGGAAGCCTGTTTAAAAATCCCCATGGCAGTCTCGCAGAAAAACATCCCTCCACTTTGAAGCAGAAGGGCTGAAAGGACACTCTCTCTCGCACCTCCAACAGAGTGTGCCTGGGAGCACGGAGGAGGGCGGCAGGAGAGCTGCGGCAGCAGGCGGCTGCTTGGCCGTGGTCGCACCGGCCCGCCGGCTCCTAGCACCTAGGCTGAGCGTGACTACGCGGTGTCCCAGGTCTTTCTGTGCTACTGTGTGTACATGTCATCTGCATCTGTTATGGACATCTGTCATGGATGGATGGATGGAGGGAGGAATGGACATTCATCATGGATGGATGGAGAGGAGGACATGGATACCCACAGGAACTGATCCCAGAGGCTCTGTTGATCAGCCATCACCTACCTCCTACCTTGCTACCGGGACCAAATTTCTGTTGGAGTTAGGGGCTGTGAGGTACCTATTGCCTTTAAAATTTTACATCCTATAGCTAGCAGCAGGGATGTACCTGGATCTCAGGAGATCTACCACACAGGTGGATGATGTGTATCCCAAGCATTTCTCACCCAGCCCTCCTTCAATTCTTTCTTGTTCTCTTCTTGCAGGAAAGATCTGAGGCTGTGAGAGAAAGAGAGCTGATGAATGGCAGTGGCAGGGGGAGATAGAGGGAAGAAATGAATGGCATGGGAATCTCTTCTGGACATGTTTTTAAAGCTGTAACCCTGATGCCTTAATTCATCTGGTCTGTGACATTCAAAGCATCTTTTTGGTTTGAGAAAGGAACGTGGGACTAGACAAGAGGTAGTTAAGATAATAACAGTGACCTGCCCTTGGCAAACCAGGCCTGTTCACGCAGTGTGCATTTGAACACCTCATTCCAGATCCAGAGAGAAGCGGAGGTCACTCGTGCTAAATGGGTTGTCACCTCCTGGAGACACTGCGGTCACGCTCCAGAACGTGGGGATGGTGACAGAGACTGCCCTGCAGCACAGAAGGGCTGGACCAGGCTGTGGAGTAGAAGCCACAGCTCCTTTTTCACTGCCCTGTGGAGCTAGATTGGGCCATTAGTCCCTGGAGAAAGGAAGCATAGGAGTGACTTGAGAACTGGAGAACACGCTTTGCACCATGAGACTTAAAGACCTCTATCTGTTTTCTTCACAGAAAGGAGATGGTGAGGTGACCTAATTATCCCTGCAGCATCTCCCAGGAGAGAAATCTCTGCGTACCTCTCAGGAAGGACAGAGCAAGGACCTGTGCCTGACGGCAGACAGACGCAAGCCAGAATTAAACTGCACATTTATCATGGTAGAGTGATTAGCCACTGGAACAAACAACCAAGGAAACAGCAGATTCTTTTTCTCTTGAAGCCTGTTTCCCTGGCAAACACAAGGGATTGGTCTCAGTGTGAGAGCAGGAGAAAATGTAAGAGTCAGATGCTGCCAGGTGATCCGATGGTATCCTGGCCTTAGGCTCTTGGAATGGGTGATGTGAATTGGATTTCATCACCTTCATATGCTTGGATGAACAGTGTCTATGCTTTTAACCTGATGTGCTCAAAATCTTAAATAACGATGCAGTAATTGTGTCACGTTGGCGTCTCTCCATGTAATATTCATATTGTTAAGCCAGCTCTTTGAAAATTCAGCAAATGCATCTATTTCTAATAGGCATGCAATGTACAACATTTGCAAATGTTCTCACAGCTGGGCCATCAAAGAAAGCTCCCTGTAGTGTGCTAACAGAGTATTTTATCAATAGCTTCTATCTGAGCTTCTGGTGTTGGTGTGAAATAACCATTATGGCCAACAGTAAATAAGTTCCAATTGCTAAAGCACAGACTTGGCAAAGTGGAGCTGGGATTGCTTTTAACCTGCTCTGATTGCATGCACTGCAGGCTGCAAGTGTGCATAATGCATAAGGGAAAAGGCCTCTCTGCATCTGAGCATGGGCAGCATTTAGAGAAACAGAGGTGCGGAAATTCAATCTCAAGCCGTTGAGGCAGAACAATAACATTAAAAATTCCTACTGTGCGGTGGGCTCGGAGTCAGTCATCTAATACAAATAAAACCCTGTTTGCTGTTGCAGTGTGCCAGTATTTGTCAGGGAGATGGTATGGAAGGGTGGTTATACTAAACAGCACTTTGCTGACCCCCACCTGAAATCCCAGGAGCTCTAGTCTTTGCACTGAGCACAACAGAGAAGAAAACGGCAATGTTGGGACCCTACAGGGAGGTGGGATCACTTGTTCCTGCTCTTGGTCAGACGTGGATGCACACTAGGGCTTCGAGGAGATCCCCTCTCCCCTCGAAGGACCCATTCTGCTCTGCAGGTTGCATGGTGAGCTCTTTGGTGGTGCTGGTGAAGAAGCAATGACTGTTGGACTCACTGGTCTGCAGAAGCGCTATGGCCTCTCCCTGGAGCCACCACCTCACCTGGGGCCAGTCCCAGTGGGAAGAACCATGGTCTCTGATTGTCATTCCCAAATGGTATCTAAGAAGGGGAGCAGAGCCCTTGGCTTGTTCTCAGGGAGGAGAATTCTGAATTTTTGACTGAGGCTGTATTCTATCTGCCATACTGCAATCTCCATTACTGCCTCTGCCTCTGCTTGCCCTTCAGGGTAGTAGGATCCGCCCTGTTTGACAGTCAAACCCCTTGTGCCAAGGCACTGGGATCAGTCAGCGAGCCATACTGCAGGAATTGGGACTCTTGCACATCTGGGCACTTCATTTTCTTTCATCTGCAGTGCTGATATATGCGGTTCCCTGCACACCGTAGCCTGCTGTCAAGGTGCTGGTATGGCAGAGTGGTGGAAACTTTGCAGCGGAGAGTGTGTGGAATGGGACGTGTGTGCTTATAACATGGCATAATGCCAGCAGGCAGCACTTGAGGGGCCCTGAGAGGTCGTCAGGGCTGAAAAAGGACAGCAATTATCATTCTGTAGAAACTTGCCACATTTTTGTCGAGGTGAGGACCTCTGAAGGAACCCCTCCCACGTCACTTGGTTGTTTCCTGAGCTATGTGTTTCAGATCCCTCAGGAGGGGTTCACAGATTCCCCTCCACCCTCAAATCTCAAAACTTTTTTCTCCAAAACTTACTTCTTCCTCTTGCCTGTGTCTCCAGCGCCTGATAAGTAATGTGCTCCTGAGGCACCACTTAAACCTGTGTAACTGGGGTTCCCCTCTCCTTAACTTTGTCCTAGTGAACATGATTTTAAAAATAGGAGAAAATCTATTAAAAACAAAACTGGAAAGAAGCTAACAAAGAGGTAAAACAAACTTTTACTGAAATTTTAGTGGAGTTTATGCACATTGACCATTTCCAGGTTTTTTTTGCAGATGGATTCCCAGGTCTTAGCTCTCTGTTTGTGTATATGTAGAACATAAAAACAAACCAAGCCCAATTCCTATGTGGAGAGACTGGTATGAGCAGGGACCTCTCCCCCATTTCTGGGAAAAGGAATGAGGTCCCGTGGGGTAGGCGTGGGGCTGTAATTAGCTCTCCAGCTGCTGGCAGGATGTACTTGATGGTTCATCAAGCAACGGGAGGCTGACCCCTCTCCCTACAATAAAATGTTAAATATTTTTCAGTGTGCAATAATTTGCACTTGCTCCGATCCCGACTCTGATAAGTGTTGTGCATGGTGGTTCAGCTGTTTTAGGAAAGAGGGTCTATTCTACCTCCTCTGTAGATGGCCACAGGGTAGGGAAAACAAGTGCCAAATGTGCTATCACTGGGGAGAAGAACAGTTGATGCATCTTGATCTTTTTTTCTGTATCTGATTCTTTTAATCAACTTCCATGGCTCCACATCCATAAAAATTACTGCTGAATCCACTGATGAATCCAAATTTTCCTTTGTAATAGCAACCAAGAGCATCATAACAGGCTGGCAGATGTTTGGAGGGCCATGGACAGTGCTGTTGGAAAGAGCCTGAGAAAGTAAATCCTACCAGTCATGTCTATGGTGCCAGAATAACACAGAACATTTTTTAAAATGCTTGTGATATTCACAGTCTGAATGCACCTTTATGTACCATGGGCTTGTTCATTAATTTTGTCCCTGCAGTGATCACAAGGGTGAGGTGTATTGTGCGCTATTTATATACAATTTTTCTCATGCTGAAGAGGGCCCATCACGGGCTGCTCCAAATGAAAGGATATTTGTGTGCCAGAAAGCAGCCCCATCATAGCTCAAGACAAGAGCCCTCAGATGATGACAGACAGAGTGAGGAGTGCAATGAAATAAAGAGAAAGTATTGAACGGCCAGAGGCCTTAGCACATGACTAGCCTTATTCATGCCTTTTTGTAGGCATCTTGCTAAGGGACAGTCTCAGAAGGGAGCTGACACTGCTCACAGCGTAATTCTGAGGAGCACAAGGAGTGACTAAGAAGTTGGGAAAAAAACGTGGAGAGATCCGAGTCATGAGGCCAAGGGAGGAAAGACTTGACAATGAAGAGCACAGCTGGCTGTTTCAAAGTGATGAGGAGGACACAGCTGGAAAACTGGTCTTGAGAACTGGCAAGGCAGGGAATCGGCCCTGGAGATGGAGACTGCAGAGTGGGAGCTGGACTGGAGCAAATCTCGGGTGGAAATTGGAGGACAGGGACTCTGGCAGTGACTGTAGCTGGAGACCAGGTGAGAGATGAAAGAGAGATGGCAGCTGAAGAGGCAAGAAGGATGCAGGATGGAGCACAAAGGGAAGGAGATGAAGAACCTGACACCCACACCTCAGTAAGGTCTGAGACAGAAGAAATGGGTGCAGGGGCAGTGTCAGAGCTCTAGGACCCAGGACTGGAAGAGAGCAAGATAGGAAGAAATCTTAACCAGTTGCAGAGGGCTTGATGCACCTGGTGTTCTCTGACCTTGAAGCTACACAGTCCCTAGCACTTAAACAGGAGGATGCTTGGAAACGTGGGTGCTGCAGGCGTATGTTGGGGCTCCCAGAGGTCATTGCTAGCCCATAGAAACGTGCTGAGCTGGAAGGTCCCATCTGGCCCTTTTGCTGCTGATAGACTTGGTGGAAAAGAGGATGGCATGTCTTTTCAGGCACCAGGAGAGAGGTGACATTGTCACTGGCTCTAGCTGCCCCCGTCAAGTTGCCACACTCAGCAATTGCCCAAAGCCCTGCTCCCTCTTTTACAGCTGCCCCTGTATCAGCATGAAGGGTGACGGAAAAGTGTCCCAGCCAGTCCCTCCAGTGCAGAAGGGACTGCAGAGCAGCAAGTGCTTGTTCCCATCAGTGGGACCTACCACGAGATGTCCCCCTGCCAAAAGCACTCGGGCTAATGCTGCACAGATCCTGCATCTGTGTGTCTGTGTGTGTCCCCTTGTCAGCGTGCAAATATTTTTGGCACAAGCGCTCATTCCCTTCCCCTCTGTCCTCTCCTCCGCGCGCTCCAGTCTCCCACCCAGAGCAGAAATGAGGAAGAGGAGTCGAAACTGGGTCAGAGCTGGGAAGGGAAGAGGAAACGTGAGGGTCGAGCCGTTGGCCCCAGAGCTGTGGGGAGGATTCATAGAGTTCAGCCGATCTGTGCATCCATCCTCCCCCTCCCCTTTTCCAAGCCCCAAAAGCCGCAGCTGGCAGGGGCTGGCAGAGCCGCGTGTGTCACCCGTGTCCCCATGCCCCTCTGGGCCATCTGTGGTCCGTGCCTCGTGCCAGCAGCTTGAGCGTGCTGCAGAGGGGATGGAGCCAGGGCTGCGGAGAGCACGCGTAAGGCAGAGCCGCGTCTTGCCTTCTCCCTGCTCGCCGCCTCCATCCCCCACGTGCCGCGGCGGTGCTGCTGAATGCTGATGAGGCAATGACTGGCCTCTCTCCAATCTGTCACATTCTGGGGGAGGGTTTGCTGAGGAGGGATGCGGCGATGGCGAGGGGAGGATCGTTTCTTTCTGGACCGGAAGGACTGATGGGCATTTTTGTTCTTCTGAGAAGTCCGGGTCTGACCTGTCCTTGTCTCTCTTGTCACGAGATGAGTTCCTTTTCCCCTGTGTCTGTTGTCCTTTGCTTCTGCTCTGTCTGTCTGGGGGTGGGGGATGAGGGGGGATTTATCTCGCCAAAATCAAACAGAAATAAATTCTAGGGGGAAAAAAACCCCTAAAAAATCCAAACCACAAAACTTCCTTTCTGTTTCTGGATCCTCCACAAATTCTCCTTCTTCCCAGCCAATACAAAGAAAACACCCTCTAAGCTTTCTCTTGGCGAGCAGAGCAATATGCTCCAATTAAACAAACAAGCACGCGGCGGCTGTGCAGCTCGGTGGGTCTGTGGGGTTATTTCTCCAAGGCCGGCTTCTGAGACGCTGGGACAGCCTCGCCTCGGCCCCTGCTCTGAGCGTTTTCTGTCGCATGCACAAACTCGGCTGCGGTCGATCCTGCTGGCTCGCTCGATCCCTCATGCTGACAGGCAGCCGCCGGTGCCGCTGTGAGCACCGTGCCCCTATATGTGGTCCCAGGCCACCAGCCACGCACTGACCTGGTGGGACGTGCAACAGGGAGCGAAGGGCGTTAAGTCATGAAGGGGCTCTGGGGCAGGCTGTGCTGGTATGAGCATGGAGCAATACCCAGAGATGCATCCACCTCGCTCTTCCCATTGCTTGCATGAGTCCTTTCAGCATTGCCCTGCCCTTTCTCCCTGTTCTCACATCGCCCCGGAGTCAGGCTTCCAATGCAGAAATGCATCCAAGCTTTTGTCTGGTATCTTAAAGCCTGATCCAGCTGGCAATGAGATTTATTGAACAAATAGTGGTATGGAAACCATGAAAGGTGAGCTCCCCTCAAGAATCTTTCCCAGCCCAACCAGAAAACCCAGTTCTTGAACACCTTTCAACTTCCAGAAACCGCTTTGTAGCTGGAGGGGCAACAGCTATTCCCCTCCTCAGTTATCCAGAGAATACAGCAAAATGCGACTCCTGACAATGCAAGTTCAGTAACCTTGCAGGTGGGTCTACCTGAGCAGCTGTCGCCCTGCTCTGTCCCCTGGGGTGTGTGCAAAGCCAAGAGCCCCAGCTGCCACCCAGACCCAGAGTGGGGTGCCCGGGTACCACCTTCTCGAGGCCGCTGCGGCTTTGTCCGACTCCCATTGCAGTTTTATGTCTGTCTAATCCACCCTCTCATGTTTCCAAAGCCCTGATGCACACAGCAGTGGTGCACATGTAGAACCATGATCTTAACACCCTTCCCTGGCATCTCTTCAAGCAACAGGAACATCTTCTTCTTCTTCTTCTTTCCCCCTTCTTTTCTTTTTTTTCCCCCCCCAGGACTGCAAGCTAACTCCCCTGCTGCAAACTGCATTCCTGCTTAATCAGCTAAAGGAGCGATATTGTGCAAGAGCTCCCCGACAGGCCGCTCTGCAACAGGAATCAGTCAGGTCCCATCTCTTGAGCCACGTAGCCTGGTAACATTCTGCCTCTTGTGACCAGCCGCCCTTGCTCAGCAATGATGGGAATTTCCTCGAGTCTTTTATGGACCTGTTCCTGCAACGCAGCTCTTCACCCGGTGAGGAGATCGTGCAGCAGTGCGTCGAGCGATGAGGAGGGGGACGGGCAGTTTCATCACTTTTTCCATTATAAAATACCTTTTCCTCTTCCCCCTGCCTTTCCCTTCTCCCCCAAGGACCACCACAAATTGACATGGAGTCGCAATGGGCTATTCAGAGGCTTGATCTCATCCCTGTTTGAAGAGAAACCTGGCGGGTTATTTTTAACATTTATACACATCTGAAAAATGTGAATGTGGTCTGTTGTGCTGTGAGCCACGAGCACTCCAGAGACCTGGGGCTGAAAAGAGAAACAGCTTTTAAATATTAAGAGGGAGGCACTTGACTGACCTCTTCTAGATAGATATGTGCTTGCTACATCATGTCTTCAGCTGGGACCAGGGCCAAGCTGGGGCCTCTGCCTCCTCCAGCATCGCTGGCTTTGGTCCTTGCTGACCCCCGAGGAAGGAGAGATGGGGACGTGCTCTGCCTCCAGGACACCCTCAACACCTTCCCTGGCACGGCCAGGTCCCAGCCTGAAATGCCGGCGGTGGTGCAGGAGGGGCTGCACACCCCGGGAGCCGGTGGGCTGCTGGCTGGGGTGCGGCCCCCTGTGCAAAGGGGTGCTGATGCCTGCGGGAGCTTTGCGAGGTTGGGGGGGTTGGTGGTTAGAGCAGAAGATGGTAGTGACTGGGGTGTAACTACTTAAGTGCATGTTTCCAGAGGGGGCTGTAGGATTTGCAGAAGCAAATGAGTAATTATTTGTCTGCTTTTTTTTTGATTAGACTTGCTTGTGATTGCAAGCCAAAATTTATAACTCAGTGGAGACAAACACAAGCACTTTGGACCTAGTGTGGCTGTCTGGATTACCCTGTTCCTCCCTCCCTCTTCTCCCCTTGATATAAACCCCAATCTGGAGCTTTGGGACACAGCATCTGGTCCATCCCCATGATCTCTTAGTAGTGCTTCCCCGTCCCTTACGCATAGTGGTGGGGGCTCCTTTCTCCTCCTGCAAGTAGCACAAGGTGCCCAGAGACAAGGACATGAGAGCAGCCAGTGTCTATTGCTGTGGGTGTGCAAAGCTCTCTGCTTTCTCCACTACGGGTCGTAAAATCCCGCCGGGCTGGTGTTCGAAGCGCAGGTGAGCCCAAAGCTGTGATAGCAGCGTTAGCAGTGCACTGAGATGTATGCCACAGCTGAAATCTCTTGGTGAGCCGGAGGCTTGATGAATCACTTACATGACTTGCTACCTAGGCTCTTCTGGGGTTTAGTTATGTGGACTGGAAAGGTAGTGCTCTTAAAAAATAAGATTCTGCTCTTATCATGAGAGCCCTTTGCATCAGCCTTTAGTGTCTGAGGTAGTGGTTCATGTAGGTAAAAGCGATCAACTGATCCAACATCATTTCTATTGTTTTGTAGGACTTCCAATCTCAGTTTAAATAATGCCACCGATGGAAAATCCCGTGCAGCCCTGGGGATGCAGTTCCACCATTTAAAACAAAACTGTGCCTCCTTTCTAATCACAAATTGTTGTCAGCTGAACACAGCCTTGGCTGAAATCCAGCCCTGATTGTATTTAAAGCTATTCAATTGAAAGACTGTGGCATGAATTTACCTTATCTCACTGGAGGATACCCATTACAGCCTGGCTCCCTCGTTGCTGTGACTGCTATCAGTGCAGCCTGCATGCTGGGACAGGCACAGCAGAGGACTCCTGCTCGCCTACATGCCTCTCCTGTCGCCAGGGAAAACACTCCACCTTTTCCCAGTTTTGTGTGCTGCCTCCTATTTGGTGAGAATGACCCTTTTGGGGGAAGGCACAACATCCCCGGATGAGGAGGAGCTCTTCTTCTCCTGGGATGGTGGTTGCTGTTCCCATAACAGGCAGATGGCTCGGAGGAGTGAGGGGGTTTCAGGCCCCGCGTGGTGCGTTTGGGACGTGGCAGCAAGCTTTGCTCTGGTCCCAGTACTTGGCAGTGCACGGGACTGCCTGCACAGTGGTCCCGGAGAGCTGCCGGGAAGACGAAGGGTGCAGTTGGTGGTGAAGAGCCCACGAGCGTCTCTTGCACTTGGAAAGAGGGGTTTGTTAGTGCAAGTATTGGAGATCTGGGACTGTGAGGGGACAGAAATGCTGATGGAGAGAGTCATATTTGGTAATGTCAGGAAAGTGGCTGCTGTGGGGGACCCTGGCTGGGGACTGAGGTTGTCTTGCTGCTAGAAAGCGTGAGAGCCATGGTGGGGTCAGGAGAACAGTGGGAGAGAGGGGCTGGCAGAGAAGGACCACAGGTTGCCCACGGTGATGTGTGTCTGCTGCATGGTGTGCACCTCTCGTAGCCTCACACAGTGATCCTGTCCTTGCCTCAGCGAGCCTGGCATCACTGCAGATGTAAGGGAACACCTGTCTGTCGTGCCAGATGCTATCACAGAGGCCAATGCTAAGAGTGGTTAAAATAGAAACCATAAAATGCGAGAGAATGGAATTATTTGACTTAGTGATACATAAGCTATAAATTACTAAGCTTTTTGGAGGTAAGATAACAGCTATTAAGTGAGGAAGGATCTTCTTTATTAGGTGAACTATTTTTTGATGTTTTATTACTCAGCTGATCTTCCATTTCTAAGTTTTTCTCTGCAGCAGCTGTTTGAGTCGGAGGCAGGACACCGGTGGCAGCTTCTGCTGGATCAAGGCTGCTTTGTCCGGCTTTGCACAGCCCTTCTGAATTGTGACTGCATTTGAGAACTGTGCGCTTGTGAATGGCCGATGGAGAAAAAATGTAGTTTGCTAAGCCATAGCTGAGCTGTGGCAGCTGCCCATGCATGTTCCCCTGGTGTGTGGTGAGCACGAGCTGTGATGATCTGAGATTTATGTCAATGTAAAGGGATGCATCTTTCCCAGTATCGCTGCCAGCTAAAGCGATGGTTCTGGGCTCTGCTCCCCTGCTGTGCAGTGATTTGTGAAGGTGAGGCTTAAGGTTGGGGCTGGATAGATCTGGGAAATGAAAATGTCCGTTGTTCATTTGTTGCCTGCCTGGAGGAAGTCTTCTGCACATAAAATGAATCTGCTGCTATTGATTTCAGATGCCTGTGTTTCTGAGGACTTCATCTTTCCTTGATGTGAGTGGCACCATTTCATTTTTCAGCTCCGTCGCTTTGCGGTGCAGTCAGTGCTGTGAGCTGCAGATACAAGGGAAGAGCTGGCTTTTGAAGGGCTGGGATGCCCCAATGTGCTTTCTCATATGAAAGCAAATGCCTGCAGAGGTCAGGTCTCCTGTGTGGATAAATTAGGGGGAACTGAAATGGAGAAAAAAACCTCTAAAACCTTCAAACTAGAGAAATGTCACTGTGGCTGGATAGGGGCAATAGAACACTGTGGAGGGACACATTACTCTGGAAAACAGTGCTCTGGTCTCCAGTACTATATACAACTGTGATTTGAGGGACATGCAGACAGTGCAATAGAAACTGTAGCCTGCTCTCAGGACAAAATACCACCTTCTGTATTGTGGGTTGGAACTGCTCTTTCCTGGACCTTCTCCCTCTTTGGAAAGCCTGCGGTAGTTCTCAGCGGTTGCACCTTTAAACAGCAACTACTCCAATTTCCAAGAAGAGGTTGCATTAAGGCGTGGACACATGCAGGTGTTTTCTCACCGCCGGTCCCACGCTCGCATCAAGCTCTGAGTGAGGTCCTCTCTGTGGATGAAGGCTCCCTTAAGTGGTGAGATGAAAGGGGCTTGACTGACAGACTTGAAATATTTATAATGAATGCCTATGTCAGCATATAAGTTTTTTTTTTTCCCTCTGCTGCAAGATGCTACACACCAAAATAGAACATATGGTAAATGGACTGGAAGAATTAACTTTTGTCTTCTGACTGCTAGAGATCTGTGCTATTTTGGGGCTTGACTTGAACTCAACCTGCCATAGACATGGGGGACATCTGTTACGGTCTGGCAAAAGCCAGTAGAGTTATGCTAATGTAAACCCCAAACTTCTGCATGTGTGGCCTGATTTGGCTGAAGCTGCAAGCAAAGCAAATTACTTCTCTCCTCGTACAGTAATGAAAAGCCCTTGTTCCCGTCGCAGGAAGCCCATACGATGGAGATCTGCTTGACACATCTGGAAGTCTGGGCTGGGTGCATCTGTAGGGAAGAGGGGTTGTTTCAGGTGGGAGGGATGTCTGTGCCCTCACGCTGCTCCCAGGGAAGGGGCCTGGGCTCCAGCAGACTTCGATTCCAGCAAACTGAGCGTGCCAGCGGACTGGCCCGTTGGCAGGAGCAGGGTTAGCAGAGCTGGGCTAGATACCATGCGAGGCTGGCTTGTTTGGGAGGGAATCAGTCTTGTGGAAGTTGTTAGTGTGTTACCTTCATTTATCCCTCGGCTGTATTCAGGCTGGCTTGTCTTCAGCATTCAACAGCAGCTCTCAGAAATCTGACTTTTGTGAAGGTTGGTACTGAGCTATTGAAGCAGCTGTATGCACATCTGCCTAGTTTGGGGAGGGAATGCGGAAAGGACTCCCGTGGTACCCATTCGGAGAAAATATTTGCTCACTTCTAAAGATATAGCACCCTTTTGTCAATCCAGCTTTGGGACACACCATGCGTAGCTTCAGAATAAAGATCCCCTGTGTGCAAGCTGATTTTCAAAGAAATGCAGGAGCAGGGCTGTTATGGTGGGTTGGGAGCCTACGTGGAACCAAGTACAGTTGAAAACAAATAAAATATTTTTAATCTCACTTTAAAAAGGAGTATCTCAATGGGATTGAACCCAGCTTACATACCCTTCCAGCAAATGCAAAAGCACAAAGGCAGATGAAGTGCAGAATAGTTTCCCCTCCCACTCCTCCACACATCTGCCAGTGGTTTCTGACATGCTCTGGTGTGAGGACAGACGTTGGAAAATCCAGGCCAGCTCCCCAAAGGACAGAGTGTTAGCACATGTCTGTATATGTTAGTGATGAAAATGGAAAGTACGAGCGGGGAGGGCAAGAGGTGCCAGGGTGACGCCTTAACTCCTTGCTTCGTAGTGGAGGGGGTGGGTTGGTGAAGGCTCCCCCGGAGGAGTTCATGGATAAAGCAGTGAGTCCCGAAAAGGAACATCTGAAACAAATCTGCCAGGGGTGTCCTTCCCCTGCCCATCCCTGCAGCATGCGCAGAGCTTTGGGAACCCTCTCCCTGCCGCTGTCACCTCATTAGTGCCCATGGCTTCTGTGGCCAACCACAGCACATGCCCGCTGCCTGCCAGCAAGCGGCAGCCCTGTGGCTTTGACACGTCTCGGTGTAATTCATGAAATGTTCTTTTTAGGTGCTTTTTCTCAGGGTGAAGCTGGGAGTTGTACCAAGGAAAAAAGAAACGGCAAATGTTCTCCAGGAGATCTGGCCACAGCACAACGGCTGGCACGTTGCAGAGGCTCCATGCAGTCCTCCGGCAGCGTCGGTGGATAAGCTGCATGGGGAATATTTTAAATGCATGTAGGAGCTCAAGTTCCACTTCACACTGGCTAGTTAATTTGAAATCTGGCATATACTTGGGTTAATGTTTAACACTTCAGCCTCTGACCCTGGCTGAATGGTTCACAGCACTGGAGATGTGCATCTCCCTTCTAAAAGGAAAGAGTTGATGCCCACGATGGCTAGTGCTGCGTGCAGGAATGCGTCTCCCATCCCTTTGTTAGCGTGCTCCGAAGGATGGAGCGTCTCAGCTGCAGGGAAATGTTGGGCTGAGCGGGACTGGTGAGTGCCCTCTCCTCTTTGATGGTGGCCAGACTATTGGCTTGGCAGGCAAGTAGACAGCTGAACTTGGGCTACCCAGTGTAGCAGAGATCAAATTCACAGTTCCGAAGGTTCAGCCTCTGCCCTCTGTCTTCATTCGCACCAAATGGTTTGGCTAAAATCTCCTGAACAATTTTGCATGCTCAGCAGGAAAAGTGAGGAGGTGAAAAAGGAGAATTTCAGCTCAAACAGAGGTTTGTTGCTGTGTCTTGGCTTGTGTTGACTTCAGCTGCCACCATTTCCCTGTCTCCTCCTGAATTATAACTTGTCATGGTATTGCGTGGAAGTAACTCAATTGCTCATGATGATTTTTCCATGATGTTAAAGCCTGGATCATAGTCACAGAGCCTCACTTTTTCTGTAAAAGCCATGACCTGGGGGGTCATAAAATGGGATACAGGATTCATATATGTGGGATAGGTAAAGTGTGTCTCCTGGAAGGGCCACTCAACTCCTGCACAACTTGCGTTAAGTTCTGCATCCAGGCAGCGCAGTGGGAAGAGGAACTTGTTGAACTCAGTGCAAATCTTGCTGCTCACATGTGATATCTACCAGCTGTTTGCAATCAATGTTTTTCCAAGTCTTGCTGGTCTCTATACTTTGATTTCAAACCTCAAAAGGTGCTTCTCAGACTTTAACATATCTGTAATGACGTATGTCAATATTGACCCCACAGAGGACATCATAGAACTATTTTTTTTGTAACAAAATACTCCTTTAACAGTGAGCACTGGCTTTCTGAACACCAGTTCAAATCATGTATGAATGGTGTCCCAATTTAGACACAATTCTGCGTCTCCAAAGCCTTCTGGGATGATGTTGCTGGAAAAATATTCCTGTGGCCACTGTTGTGCCAATGTTTTAATCCATCTTTTAATAAACTGTAACTGAAGAACAGAGTGTGGAATTCATCAAATGGTGTGTTGTACCTCACTGGGGAGCAGGGTGTCAGAGCCAAAACTGAAGGCAGCTGTTGCAACTGCTGCCTGTAATACAGCCTCACCAAAATATTGACTATTGTTACTTGTGCCCCAACATGGAAAGCATTTAGTTTAATATCGGTATTGGCAACACTGTCATTGTTGAAGTTAGGACTCCGGAATCAGTCGAGCAAGCTCAGCCCCCGCGGATCTGGGGGGAGGTGGGGGAAGGTGGCTGGAAAGCGCTCCCTCAATATACACAGCAGCTTTTGAAATGCCGTGCAATCCGTGTTGATCATCTGTTCTTCATAGAAAAGGGGGAAGAGTTATTACGAGAGAATAATTAAACCAGCTGAAAAGAGCAAAGTGTTGGCAGACGGCAACCTCCCTGCACAGACCACACAACAGCTTGCTACGATCAGCAGAAAGGGTCGAGAAGCCCTTGGGGGGGAAGCGGGAGGGGTGCTGGCGTGGTCCTGCAAGACCCTTCTCTCACCCCGCGCCGGAGCGCAAACCCAACGGGGGCTGTGCCGATGCTCCTCCTCGCTGCGGTGATCTCCAGCAATAGCGCTGCTTAACTCAGGCTTCCAAGTTGCTTCCTCTGGACACTAGTTTCAAGGAGGAAAATTCTGATTTGGAATTAGGGAACTTTTTTTCACAATGAGGGTGGTCAAACATCAAACCAGGTGTGAATTTCAGTCCTTGGAGATACTAAAAACTCAACTAGAAAAATGTCCTGAGCAGCCTGCTCTAAGCTGGCTTTGCCCTGAGCAGGGACTTGGAACAGACACCTCCAGAAGTCTCCTCCAACCTCAATGATTCTCTCATTCCTGTTTTTCCACCAGCTGGCTGGGGCACAAAATGGCCACAGATACTTCCAGGAGAGGTCTGGCCAAGTGTCACCTCTCTATTTTGTATAAGGGGCAGAGGGATACTCTTGTTTGATATCGGCCTGGTGGGGACTGTGGAAATTACCCACTGGTCACTGGGCTCACGTCAAGATCCAGTGTTTGGCCGTTGCCCACCTCTAGAAAAAATCTTCTCTTCACTTGAAGACTCCCAAGAGATTCACATCTTTTCTTGCTGGTTGAGTCAAATGGTTAATTGCCTTGATTCTTTGAAACATCTCTCTTTTTTAATCAGAATTACATCTGAATTCTAACTGCTGTTTCAGGTTTGTCACTTTACCTGACAATTTATTATAGGATAGGCTACTAAAAAACCCTCTTTTCCTTCTCAGGAGGTTGAACTCCAGTAAGACTCGGTGTGATATCTTTAGCTTGTGACAGAAGAGTAATTCGCCTCACTTCTCTTTTATCGGTGGGGGACCAGGAGCATGTGAACTGCTGTTGCGTGGTAACGTCTCGCCCAGTAGCCCCTTGATTTGCTCTTAGCTCTTAATCTCCGCAATGAAATTGTGTCTGAAATCTGTTTCTGTGTTTAGCTGGTGTTTGCTTCCTCCTCTGTGCTGAGGCATCCCAAGACCATGGTGACATGTGCACATGCTCAAGGCACTGGATGGCATAAATTTATAAATAATAATGACAACAAAATTAGATATAAGTTTAATTTTCCAATATTTAGAATACATGTCTGTGTCAATATTTAGAATATGTGTCTCTGTCTATCAATTTATGAAACAAATGAAAAGTGAGTATTTACTTGCAATTAATTTAATGTTTTTTTCCTATGCCAACATTTGTCTGGACATTGCCAACATAATCAGAAGAACTGTAAATTTTCAGAAATGAGTCTACTCCAATAAGCTTGATTAATTATGCATTAACCCATTGCTCTGAAGCATCATTCACTAAATCCTTGGTGGGAAATGCACTTTATTAGTCATGAGCTTTGGTTATTTCTGTGCATACACATTATACTATTGGCCAATACACAGAATGATTTAAAGTTTGCCGTGTTACAGAGATGTATTGCTCGTAAAAATAATTCTAGTGTTTCAACAAACAACACTGATGTCTGGTTTTGCAAGTATTGACGGGGTGAGATGGAAAATAAAGAGGTGGTCCAAGGAGATTGTTGCTCCTGGGAGCAAAACCAGTCTTGTGGTGTCTCTCATTGTGGTGTGTCCCAAGGTCAAGTCCTGCCACGTGTGGTCTAGGCAGGGCTTGTCCCACCTGGCTCTTTCCTAGCCGGCTCAGGGACTGGCAGTTTGGCCATGGCAGGGCTCACTACAGCCCCACTGCTCATCTCACTTCAGGGCCAGGGCTTGACGTGCCCTGGGCTATGGTGGTGGTGTAAATCCCAGCTTGCAGCAGGCAGTGCAGCAAGAAAGGAACTGCCTTCCTCTCCCGCAAACGAGGATTCCAGAAGTGCTGTTGGGAGCTGGTAGTCAAAGAACAGCCTGACTGTAGGGTCGCAAGCCAGTCTGTGACCAGTTGCAAGGTAAGACTGTCGGAAATGGCTGGTACCTCTGTTCTGACTAAAATGCACAGAGAGACATCACTATCTCCATTTTGCAACTAAAGAAACATGGGCGCAGCTCACACATTTGTCTTACCTACAACCGACAGGATGAAACAGTGACCACGGCGGGTTTTTGCACCTCTTTCCGCACCTTGTGGTCTGTACGGTCTGGTATGGAAGCCTAAGTTGCTAGGGTGAGAAACCACAGTTGTTACTTCACAGTTGTCCCAGTGTCCCTTACCCTGGTGCTAACCAGGGCTCCTCACAGGGTCTGTGCCAGGGAAACACAGAGGAGAGCCCTCGCTGTGCACCCTCTGGTGTCAGGGCAGGTCTCCCTACGCATCAGCATGACTTTGGAGGATAGATTTGCCTTTAAATGTGTCCCTGTAGATGTATGAAGGTGCAAGTGGTGGCTGAAGGAGGCAAGGCTTGCAGGGGAAGCAATTCTCCCTCCTTCTGAGATAAAAGGAAATATCAAACCTCTGAGTTTCACTTATGTATCAAGTGTTTTGTATATGCCAGCTGCGACAGCACAGCTGGAATTTGTTCCCATGTAGCCTTGATGGTAAAGGACACGTTCATCCCAGCTTTCACGGTGTTGGTGTGACTGGGAGAAGGATCAGGCTGCAGCCACTGACCCCAGCGCTGCCTTTCCCCCGCCTCTGCGAAGCCCTCGGACCGGTGCAGCAGAGCTCAGAGAGCACATTCTTCTCCCATCACAGGTGGGAGAAACTGAGACTGGGATGCAGTCAGGCTCTTTAAGAAGATTATTCAGCTATTGAAGTGTCTGTATCTACCAGAAGACCTGTCTTCCATTCCCCTCATTCCCCAGAAGATTTTAATAATAGCAGAAGAACCTCTTATCTCTGTTTTATAGTGAGCTGTACGCTAATGACAGCCTGAGCTTGGAACTGTGAAATCAGAAATAAACGTTTCCTGGAAAGCTGGCAAAAAGACAGACTCTAAGGCTTAGTTCTTACTGCCTTCCAGGTATGTTTCCAGGCTCTGGACAGCCAGTATGAGACAAATAACCCAACATACTGTGGTCATGCCCTAAATATTTGAACGGGAGTCTTGTGTCTACATTGGCCTGAGCTTCAGCTCTTGGATTCCCCTTTGCAAATTCAGCCTGCTTGGAAGCAACGGTGATATCCTGCTTTGATGGGCTTGCTCCGTGAGTGGTGGCTGGTGATTTGCTTCTGCTCCCCTCCCTTTCCCACCCAAGCTAATGACTGTTTTATACCTTGTGCTGCTGCACAAATTCCAGCCAACAAGGGCTGTCTATCAAGAGAAGGAACAGAGCAGTCTCTGCAGGTCCTGCAGAAACACAAATAACGTATCGCTTTATCTTGATCATCTCACACGTAGCTATTTCCATCCATTAGTTTAAGGATTCTGATTAAATTCTTTGTGAAGCTCCTTATTATAAGCCCTATGTGCAAACAGCTGTTTGTGCTGTGTTGCCAGAGCACCGCTGATGTACAGACCTCAGAGCTTGCAATGCCTCCAGCAAACTCCAGCTCTGGGAAGTCCAGGAGCATCAACTCCAGTTTCCTTTCTTATTTTTGCTGATAAGTAGTAAATGACCTATTTCAGCTTCTCAGATCTCCTGTGCTCCTCCATGAAATTATGCGCTTTGGAAGAAAATAACTTTAGCGCTTAAAGTGCACATTGAAGAGGTGGGCAAAGGGAACGTAGCCAGGAGTATCTCTCTTGGGATCTGCAGTCAAAGGAGAGAGTTGGGCGAGCTGCCCACAACGCAGAAGAGAGGACTAGTCTATTACAGATATTTTATTTCAGGACTGACTTTCATGTAAATACGCATGACAAGGACACTTGACTCCTAGGTACTTCCTCCGCCCATGCACCATGATGTGGAGTGCCAGGAAGCTGCCCTTAAGCACTTGGCCAGCAGTTCCAAAACGAGAGCATGGGACTGACATTTGTAGAGCTTGTGACGTGGAGAAAGGCTGTCTGTGGTAATGGAAAGTGGGCTGAGCACTACTTGGTATTAGGAGAAAGACATAGTATTAGATACTGAGTTTGAAGGAGACCAGTGGCAGAGCTCTGCAGTTGGAGAAGCCTTCTGTGCACTCAGAAAGTGTATAAAATGAAGAGGTCTCTCATCTAGTTGAACACCTTTTGCATCCCCTAGATCTTCCAGCTTTATAAAAGTTCGGTCTTCAATGCCCTCTGGCTATCAAACAAGAGAGAAGATATTTAAGTCAACTAGTATTTCAAAAGTGCCTAAACCTCCTGGACTGAATCTTCTCTTGTGTGCTGTATGATGTTGGCCCCAAGCATTTTCTAGTCCCCTAGAAAATGTCATCTCACCTGCTGGCTACAGTGTTAAACCAGCGCTTTTTACTCAGCAACTTAAACCATCATACTTTTTCTCATTGGAATGAGCTTCCAGTAAACGTATCCTGCTCTCCTGCTCCTAAATGTCTGTTCCAAATCCTCTCTGCTGTCACGCTTAAGCAGCTTGGTGATAATTTCGTGACTTCCCATGGAGAAAGGGAAGGGTGTCTGAATACTGTGCAACGAAAGCTCTAATTTTATCTGGCAGGTAGGGAGCATGCTGCGGTTTTCATTTAACCTTGCAAGAGAATGACCTGTATGAATAATGGATTCAAGGGAAAGTTTTGAAAATGGAAAGAACAGAGGTTGCTGCGCTCTGGCTTCATGTCGGGGCCATCTGGTTTCTGTGGCTAATGCGAAATGCTATTGCTGGTAACAAAAACACTGAGTGGAGGGGTGGGACTACGAAACCTCATGAGCGCCCGCTTTGTGTCAGCGAGTTTGTTTGGCAACTGGTGTTGGGCAGGTAGCAAAAATGAGGATGGTGTCTCACGTAGGCAGGTAACCCAAACAAACTCCTTTGGGAGCCAGCTGGGGAAGGTGCACTCGTACACCCACCTCCTTTGGTTGCTCCGGCAGTATGAAAGGCCCATAAAACTCGTGATGTGACCACGAGATGTGGCCGTGTTGTGGGCTGGTTTTTCCCTGTGTTGTGGAGCTCGTTTAGAGCAGACGCCAGAAACAGCCTCCCTTTTGAGGCTAAAACAGATGTGCTGGGCTACCAGAGCTGACACCACAGACTTTGTACAGATCAGCAAACTTTGCTGGTTCTCGAGCCACGGCTGAGCTCAGCTGCCCATGCTTGTGCCATGGCACGCCTGTGTTTGGATCTGCTTGCCTTGTGCTGTTTAATGCAGTGCTGGCCGGCTGCTTGCTACTCCTTGGATCAAGTTCAGCAGCCCTGGATGCTGCCTCCTTCCCTCCCCTTGGAGCAAGAAGAGAAATCCCTGTGTTCAGGTAGTAACTGCGGTGGGTGTTTGTGGCTGCCCATTCCCCATTGCAGTTTTTTCTTGATTCTGAATCGAGAGGAAGAATTTAGTCTCTTCTCAGTGCTGCCTAGAGAAAGCTGACCATAAAATAAAAAGAAAGAAAAAAGAGAGGGAGAAAAAAATGGCACTCTTGTGGATGCCTCTTTGCTTCTTTTATTTATTTTTTATTTTGAAGATTTAGTTGGAAACGGGAGGTTCTTTTAATGCACTTAGTACTTAACTGGTGCCTGCCAGTTACATCTCTGCAAAGCCGGCAGTCATTTTCCAAAACAACAGCTTTTACCTTTTCCCTTACGGCTCTTCCCTGTTACGGTCAATAAAAAATGAAATTGTAGAAAAGCTTTCTCCTTTTCCACACTGTGTTTGTTTTACATTTATATATAAAGCTTATACAAACACATGCACTCAGAAACGCCCTAACGAAGCTATTACCTGCATCTCTGGACTTTTAATCTTCCAGCTACTGTGTAATTTGTAGCTGAATATTATTTTATAAGCTCCAAATCTCAGTGTATTGACTCTAATGTCATAAACAAACCTATATTTTAGGTCATCGAGTGAAAAGCTACCGCCTTGTTACCCAACGACAACATTTGTATTCTGCACTGCTTCCCATCTGTTAATATCTGTTCTGAATTGACTGCTATAATAAACAAACTGTGCATTTTCTTAGGCCCGGCTTTATCCGCACCTCCCAGAGGATTAGAAGGATGCGAGGGGATGAGCCACGTGTGACCCCGCTTCTCGTGGGACATGGGCACCCGTCGCCCGGCCCAGCGCTGCATTCGAGGCGCAGCGCTCGCCCAGTGCAATTCTTACCGCATACATGATGCTCGTTGCATACGGTCAGGCAGACAGCGTGGCTCCAGACTGCAAATCTCTGCCAGGAGTCAAGCTCCCACCCTCGTAAACAGGGAATCCGTCAAGCCAGAGGACGTAAGACCTCCAGGCCATTATTAGCCAATATGAAGCTTATAAAAGACTCTATAAACCAACCCATGATAAATAATTTCACAAGTAAGGCTGTGGCAGTGTGGAGCTTGTTTGGAGTTTGAAAGCTGCTGTAATGTGCTGCCAGGAGGATTAAATGCTATCACTGTGTTTCAGGCGTTTTACAGTGTGCCGTGGGGGTATGTGCGGGTTTTGTTTGTTTGTTTGGCGAGGAGTTAGTGTAAGAAGTGAGGAGAGCAGAGGAGGTCCCACACATGCACAGCGTAAGGGGGAGCAGACTCTGGGGGCCAGGGGCTGACCGATGCTGGGGGACAACCTTGCAGAAAGTGACTTGGCCACGTTGTAATATCTATTATATATATTATCTTTCGGCCAAAGCTTGCAGGCTGGAGATCTTTGACATTGTGTCAGGCAAAGGATTGCCTGGCATGGCGAGCTGGGGGAAACTTGCAGCTGAGACCTGGAGAAGGGCTGGCTGGTGGCTGGCTCCACCATCCTCCTCCTTTCCCCAGCATGCGGAGAGTGATGCAGACCTTCATGCCGGGTTTTAACCCACAGCCTGCAGTTTCTAGTGATCAGGGGAGACTGAATGCAGCTGTATGGGAAGGAGCCTAGCCCCACTGCCAGCAGCACACCTACGTGCGCACGGGTTAGCTGCAAAGATGACGGTGGCTTCAGTGGTGTGCCCTGAGGTTTCACTACCGCAGGCTCCTGGCAGCTGGAGTCTGAGTTGGGTCCTAGGAGGAATAAGGGCAAGTTGTACTCTTTCTGTGACCCATCTCTCCTGGCTTTCTGGTTGTGGTATTTTGCTGTGCTGCCTCCAAGGCAGTAAGTTATTGCCTTCCAGAACGGTCCTCAAAACAGTGTGAATCATTTTCATATGATGCGTGTTTTGTTTCCATGGTTATTAGAGCCAGGTTCGCTTACATTCATCCTTCCTTGGCACAAAATGTTTCTGTTGTCTTTTCAACTTGTGTATTTGTCTGGGCTCCTGCTACTGCTCCAAGATAAGAAAAGTTTTTAAAGGAAAATGTAACCAAGAGGTATGAAGCTCCCAGTTTAGAAACTAAGAAGGGTATAAAATCAACATGGCATTCTTCAGAAAATGAGTGGATGTTTGAGTCAGGCATAGTCCAGCTCATCATCTGAAGCTGTTGCCCTTGGCAATCGGATAAATCTCTTCCCCCACTGAAAATGCCACTTCGGTTGGTTGGTTTGTTTCAAACACCCAACTCCTCGAGAGAAGACAGCTTGAAAAGCAGGAGTGGCAGATTCTGACTTACAGCTGGTGCAGAGGAGTAGGAGGGAATCAGGGAGAAGGCTATTTCTCTTGTTGAATAAAACCATTGCTTATTGTACAGCTCTGCTTGGGCCTCTTCCAGATCCATTAAAGTAAATGGAAAATCTTCACTTGACACAAATGGAAGCTGGCCCCAGCTCCAGGGATTAAATAGTGCACAGGGTCTCAGGTGGATCTTCACACAGGAACAAATCATGCTCCTGTTGAGCCAGTCCCTGCTGAGTCTATTTGACATTCTTGTCATTTGTTGACTTTGTGGGTTTTGTGTGTTGCCTTGTGCTGTGTTGCTTGTGGTCAGCTACAGTGGTCACAGTGGACCTCATCCAGCTGTTAGCAACTGAGCTGTGGCTGCACCCCCAAGTTGGTGCTGAGCTCTTGGGGCACCAGCTGCAACACTCATGGGGACACGTGTGAGCCCTGCTCCAGAAATGGGGAGGGTAACCTCATAGTTAAGACTGGTGGAAGAGGCCAACCTCTGGATGAGGTGATGCCTTTCTGCGTGTTGCAGAAGATCCTGGTTGGTAACAACCACTTCTCTGCGAGCAGCTCGCTGTGAGCCACTGAGAGCTGGCACCAGAGAGGGATCGGGGCTTTTGCCTTTGCTTCTCTGCCTTTGCCAGGCCTCGCAGCTCTCATGGTGTAACACCTGGGAGGCTCTACGTAAATAGTAAATATTGAAGAGAGA
Organism: Phoenicopterus ruber ruber; assembly: GCA_009819775.1. Taxonomy (NCBI): domain Eukaryota; kingdom Metazoa; phylum Chordata; class Aves; order Phoenicopteriformes; family Phoenicopteridae; genus Phoenicopterus; species Phoenicopterus ruber. The sequence continues at coordinate 6,382,800 of CM020219.1, forward strand.
CGTTACAGATATAGGAGAATATAGCTGGGAAATTGCTTCTGTTGAATGCAGCTGTAAAAGCAGCAACTCAGATTAGAGAAAATGGGTTTAAGTGCTTCTTGCTTTTCCCAAGGGAAGTCCTTTCTGCAGGTTCTTCTTCCTTCCTGCTTCCCCATGTTTTCTTGCCTTTTAGAGTCTTTTCCTTTTTTCCTTCAGTTTGGAAGGGTTTCTTTACCTTGACCCACTACAACCAGCAGACCCAAGATGAATTTTTCATGAGACTGGGCGCCAAACATGCTCTTGAGATTAGGAGAGCCTTCCCGAAGGCTCTGCCTCAAAACACACGGTGACTTCAGCACCACAGGAGGCATTTCCCCTTTGTCCCAAACATCTCTAGTTTCCAGCCTCCTGGGAGGATCCCAGAAGAGCCCTGGGTCGTTCGTCTGTTCGTGGAAATCTGCATGACCTGTTACGCCACACACTGAGCAATCAACAGCTCTGCACACATGGTTAGTGCACAGGAGGAAGGTCCTTGGAGAGATGTAAATACCGGTGACATCGGTTAGGAAACAGCCGCGTGGCCGGGTGGTTAAGGAGGTTCCCCATAAAGCAAACCTCACAGCACCCATAGAAGAGCATCAGCAGAATATGCGAAGGAGCTGCATCAAGTCAGGGAAATCTCTGGTAGTTGGTGCTCCAGGGAGAATTCCTGGAGCATCTGGTGGCACGAGGAAGGGCGAGTGCCCTTGCCTGGACAGCAAGGGGTCATGAGAAGAGAAGAAAAACATCAGGATGTTATATTAAAAGCACATCTGTGCACAGTCTGGAATGGTAAATACATTTTCAGACTCCCCTCATAAAGCTGCAGTGTTTAAAAGTGCTGATAAAGTGCATTCCAATGTCCTTAAAGTATTGCAGCGCGCCACACACACTACGCAGTGTTTATACGAGAGACGGCCAGCGCTGCGAAAAACGGTGAGCTGAATATACGTGTGAAGGGGAAGGATTTGTGGATTGTCACCAGAAAATGGGGTCCAGCTGGCTTGTGCTGTCCTGGCCCTTGAAACCCTGGGGCTCTCGATTGCACTGTGCCCGGGACAGGCTGTGAAGCTCCTGGCACAGCGAGGAGGGACCGAGCAGCGCTCAGCATCCTTTGCTGCTGCCTCATTTTGTATGGGACACTGCGGTCCATAACGGCAGGCCCTCTTTTTAAAAGAGGTGTTCACAGATTTTGTGGGTGGTGCTACTCTCCCTTCTGTTCCAGGTTTTTCTTGTAGGTTTATTAACTCTCTTTGTGATGCTGAATTTCTGTCAGGCTCCCCTTCCTATTCCTCTGGGCTCCCTCTCCTTGCGCAGTCATGAGCCTTGGACGGGGGTTGCTGCTGTCAGAGGAGCTATTTTCTCTCCCCTGGCCCACAGAGGAGCATCCATTCTTCCCACCATATAAGAAAAGTTCCCTATTAAGGCTGTTCCTCAGAATAAGAGAGTCCTTTTAGAGCAGTTTGAAAAAGAGGTTTGAAAACGCTGTTTGCAGCACAAAGCGTGAAGTGGACACTTTGGAAAGCAGCTGTGGAGTTGGTCTAACACCTTTGTGAGGCTGGGCCACGCTCTGGCTTTAGTGTAAGCTGTGATTTATTACAAACCTCGACAATTTGCAATATGAGGGCTGGACAAGGGCTGCTGAGGAGTTTATCACTTAAGAAAATATTTCAGATTTGAAATGCCTTGGACCATGCAGTGTTGCAAAGCATTTCTTGCTGCTGTTGTGCCGTGGCTGCCTTGTTAAGGATCTTTACATTAAAGTGGTTAAAAGTGACTGGAGCTGGAGGGAGAGAAAGCAACAGAGCTGGGGAAGGAGCTGAATTCAAGGAGGTGATCGTGTTGGCAAGACGGAGAGGAGAAAGTGCCAGGCGTGAGGGGCAGCATGAGGGATGGCCAAGGCTGGAGAGGGGGAAGGCTGCAGGGGAAATGGTGTAATGCACTGGTCCTGCCCGAGCGGTGGTGTGGGACTGAGTGAGAGAGGTGCTGAAGGCAGACTTGAGAGGCAAACAGAGGCCAAGAAAGGAGAAGTTTCAGACTCAGAAGACGGCAGGGACACAGCGGTGTCTTGTGATATAAGCTGCAAAAATGACAGGCAAAACATTAAATGTCAGCATGCTTATGATGCCCAGTTTCCCAGGTCTGATGTAAGTGGATATAACTCCCGGGGGGCTTGTAACTCTTCATGTCTTGCGCCTCTGGAGCACACTTTCCTGGCCGCTGACATCTGTCATGCCACCTCGCGCTCATGGTGCCACCCCACCACCTGCCCAAATTCACTAACACTTCTGCTCCTATGAAATGTATGAATCATAACTTCCATGCCACGGCTTTCTGCAAGATGGTGTTTCCAGAAATAGCATCCTGCAAGCCAAGAGACGTGACATTGCCCTTATGGTGGTGGAGGCCCAAAGAGAGGGAGCACAGAGGGAGTGTAAAGAAAACAACCCACCCAACGGTGCAGTGGGAGGCAAGAAAGCACCGTGCAGGATCCAGCCCTTCATTGGGATTTTTCTGAGTTCGTAAGTTGAAACTATCAGGATTTCAGTGCGTGATGAGATTTGGAAATGGATCCTCTATTGGTGGAATAATCATTTCACTACAAAAACATATCCACTGACACTTTAACCTAGGCTAATGAAGGAGAAGTGTTGTACCTGAAATACTGTTTGATATTTTAATGTAACTTCCAGTGCTTCCTAGTACAGTATTTTTCTCCTTGTGTAGATTTCACCTTAGACTTTCAAGTAAGTACAGTATTCTTTTAACCGACTCTAACTCAATCAGATGTTTTATGGATGTATTTGTTATTTGAAATTACACGAGGAGCAACTTCTGAGGTGTGGAAGAGCCATTGCAACTGTGCAGCTAGTGGCATATTTGCAATTTATTCTTAGTGCTTTGACTTCTTCCTTATCCACATGCTGCTGTTTATATTCCTTGGCCAGGTCCTCTAACACTTCGCAAGCTATTTCCATGTGAAATGAACTTAGTTGAGTCCCAATGCACACTCTTATTTTTGGTTAATCAGTCTCACAGGTACCCATTAGAGGCAGAGCTATGTTTATATGAATATTGTCACATATTAAAAAGGTCAGGGCCTTAGAGCAAAATCTGAGCTGAGGTGAAATCAAAATAGCGTACCTGCCTAATCAGCTGCGATGGATGTTTTGCATAAAATTGGTTCCGAAGATACTGTTTTGATACTGCTTTATCACGGAGACAAAAGATGCTTTTTCACTGCATGCCAGAAGTGCTATTTAGAGAAGTCGTTCTGATTTCCATACGGTAAATACTTATTTAGGCTCCCTCATTTCACTGATTATATCCACTTCTCTAAGCAAGGCTTCATCTGATACATTGCAGCAACACAGAAAAATATGTAATGTCATTGTGGCCTGTAACTGGGGTTTTACTGTCGAAACTTGCTCATCTCCTGGCATATAAATGCTAGTTTGGTATAGTACCACCAGGGATGGATTTAGCACATCAAATTCACCTGCCAAAACAATGGAGAGGAAAAAAAAAAGAGGTAGGAAAAAATGAAAAAGAAGTGTGAAAGGCAAGACTATTTTTCTTTTAATAGCTGCTATTTAACTCTTCTCACTCCGATCTACATTTTTTTTTCTGCTAGCTTAAAAGCTGTATTATGTGAAATTAGCCAGTAAAAAATTCCACATTTGCCAGATACTCAGCTGAGTAAAACTTGCAGTAAAGATTTTCGGAGGGTCATCTGTTTACCCTCTCAACATCTCCTTCCTAGAGAAGCAGCCTTTCCCCTGCCATCCACATTGAGGTCTCGGCTTGGTGCATCTTTTGATCAAATGCTAGCTGCAATTTCTGTCACTCAGTTTTGACTGATGCATAGAGGAATGAAAGAACTGACCAGCCAGGGAGGCAGGAGCATTAGAAGCTGCTCTCATTTAATTCCTGCCAGATATTAATTAGTAGACTACCACCACATTCATTTCATAAAATGGACTCCTAATAAACCGTGAGAGAGCCTCTTCAGTGAAGGTTTGTGGTCAGATTGAAATGCTGGGAATTTCTGCAGCATTTGCAAGTCTTTAGGAACAATGGGGAAACAGGGAAAGAGGCTGATAAAACCTCTTCTGGCTGTCGCTATTGGGGATGTTTCGGCTGGCAGGGAAGCGGGGTGGTCTGGAGGAGCTGGGTAGGAGGCTCTGCTGGGAGTTTCTTTCCTGCACGAAGCATGGAGGTTGGCTTTTGTGGTTTCGGTGCGAAATTAATCCACTTTTTCACAGCACATAGGTGACTTCAGAAGCCAGAGATGCAGCTTTGCCTTTTCCTCTGATGCGTTTCATGCTGTGCAGTGTCATTTCTGATGAGGTTGACCAAAGTTAGGCTTATAGGTCCCCACTTAAACGCTTCCTGTCTGGTTTCAGAAGTGCTGCTGCTTTGATTTTGACTTTCGCAATAGAAATGATTTCCCACGTGCAGGAAGGGGCTCAGATGCATAAGGCAGGGGGAGTTGGCTCACATGAAGGGGAGAGGGTGGACTAAGCACGGAGTGACTTGAGAACCCAAGTCCAGCTTCCTGAAGCGGGTCTGTCTCCTGTGAGCACCCACATAATTGCACGGCTCTGATCTTTAGGCTTCCAGGTGACTCTCATTGACCTCAGCAAGGCCGAGACATTTGGGTGACTGTGGGGTGCAAGTCATGTAAGTACCTTTACACTGTTATTTCGTAATGAAATCTCAAATGACAACCAAAGTCACCGCAGACTCCCCTGACCCGATCAGAGCCCCAGATAGATAGCACATACGGGTGCTCCTGGGGGTTAGGTCAGGGCTGCTTTGTTTGGAGCAGCCTTGCTTGTTTTCTTGCTTAAGCCTAACGATTTTGTGGGGGAGTGAGTGTTAGCTCCACCTGAAGCTCCGTCCCCATGTGCTGTCAGACACAGCTCTGACCATCTGACTTAAAAGGACCTGGAAGACGGACTGAAAATGCCCGGGAGGAAATAACTGCTCTCCAGCATTACAGATGCCAAAGCAAGTTGTTAGCTCTATACGTGATAAAACCTGCTGCTTCTGTGCCGTAATCTGCTGCTAATGGAAGTGGGGAGAATATGCAAATTGTGTCCTCATCAAACATTTAGAAATAAAAATATAACAACTCTGAAACCAGAGGAGACTTTCCAGATTATTCATCCTGTAGTGTCTGGTTCCTAAAAACTGTGCATGTCCATGCTTTCTTGATTACGAGGCAGTGGGCCATATTCCTAACTGGTATCAATCAGTAACAGCTCCATTCATTTGGATGGACCAGATTTAGCCCATCTTGACACTAATTTGTCTTTCTGACAAGATTTGAACGCTCATTTTGACATGTTCAGGAATTGAGGCTGCCAGCAGTTGTTTCTTTCCTTGGCAAGCCTCTCCAGTGCTAGCAGAAGCACTTTTTTTTCCCCTTTACAGCATGCACAGACACTGCGGAAGGGCTTAGCTGCTGGTTGTAATGATCTCATATATTTTGGGAGCTCTCCCTTTTACGAGGGTGGTGCCTGGGGTGCGGACAGATGGGCTCTGCCCACCTCTCCTTTGGCTGCTTGAGGGATCCCCCAGGTCTTTCCCTACAGTTTCATTTTTGAGCCATATCTCTTTTATTTGTCTTTTTCACTCCTCCTCATTACCTGCTGTTCACCCTGGGGCTCCTCAGGGCTTTCTTGTTATAAATTGCATTTGGAAGTAGAAATTGGAACTAGAAATCAGTGGTTCTGTGATTACAACAAGGAGGGAATGTGTCCCAAAGGCTGGGCAGATACAGTTTGACTCAAGCTCTTGATACAGAGTTGGAAATTAAAACCATCCTCCACTGATGTGCCTTTGCAGGAGATGTCTACAAGGAAAAGACTACCTGGCCCTCTTCCTGGAGTTAAGGCTCATCAGCAAAGCAGCACGTGTGCTGATGGTCTGGAAAAAAATAAGCAGGCATTGCTGGCAAGGTGGAAGCGTGTTTTCCTCGAGAAAATTTAAACAAATATAGATCTGTTCAATAGCCATATTTTAAATGGAAGAGAGCGAAGTTTTCTGTGTAATGAGATTGAGGCTGATATTAAAGATAACCTTAAATGTGGCCTGGAAGCAAATCAAATCACTTGCCCCAGTTGTGAGTAAGGCAGCGAAGTGAACATTAAGCCAAAACCAGGTGGGAGAGTGATAATGAGACTGTGGGTGCAGAAATTACCACATTCATGAGAGGAGCCAATTTCAGACTTGAGTGCACTCAGGCTGGTGGTGAGGGGATAGAGACAAGGTAGAAAATCTCCAGACCAGAGCACGGAAAATGCTGCACTGCACATCCAGTAGCAACGGTGGCTCTTGAGTGGATCAACTGCGGGAAGTAGGCGATGACTGAAGGTAGTAGGAAAGACGGGTCTGTATGTAAGGAGGGGAGAGGGAAGGGTTGGAGCCCATCAGTCTGACCCCAATTATATGGATATAAATGAATGTTCAGGGAGAAAAATAAAGCACGGAGGTAAATAGGAAATGGGAGAGAATGCAGCCTGCATCTAGCAAAGGCAGATTGTGTTGCATGAATCTGATATCTTTGATAAAATAATGGATTTTTCTAGATATAGATTAGATCTATAGCATTTCCTAGCTGGATTCAGTGAAGTAATTGATATAGTGCCTTGTGAAAAATGACTAGGTGAGCTGACAGGGGGAGAACAATACAAGAATTGGAAGTGAGGGGATATAAAAAAGTCCAAAAGAGACAATTAGTGGATTTTACTTAAAGGTGATTTTTGGGTGGGAAGAAATTGCTGGGGAAGTTGCTCAAGAGCTGGCCTTGAAACGAACTCTAGCTGCCAGTGAGCTTGTGACACCTTGGACAGCATGAGCTGGGGAAATGTCCCTGACAAGAGTCCTGGAGTATCTTCTGGGAAGAAGTGGGTGTCTTTGGAGAGGGAAGGGAGAGTGCTGGGATGGGACAGCACGGGTGCAGAGTCATGGGAGTTTCCACTGTAAGGGACCAGCTCGCTAGCTAGGATAGACAAGGGGAAAAGAGATGCCTGTGGGTATCGGTAGTTAATACAGTCCTGAAATATTAGGAAGTCTGGTGTGAAAAATAAGTGGCTGGAGCTCTAGGAATCATAAGGGCAGAGAACAACGAGAAGAGCTGGATTTGCTTGGCTTGGAGCAGAGTTCAGTCTGAGTGTATGGTGGGAAACAAAACCAGGGCCAGGAAAGGGATGACAGCGTTAATGAAGGGCAAGAGTGCCTACCTGGTCCACAGTAACTTGTTTCTTGCTAGTTCAAATGGGAGAATCACAGCCAGGGCGATGCTGAAAGCGATGAAGCAAACCAGCTGGGGAACCTGTGGTCCAGAGAAGGCTGAAATGTCCAGACGGTCTTCAAGTATCAAAAGTTGCTGCAAAAAGGAAGGAAACAAACTAGGCCTAACCTGCAGCAATGGAGACCTAGACTAAATGTTAGTCACAACTTTTAATGTAAAGATCGCAAAATGGTGTGGTAGAACAGCGCGGAGGCTGTGGGATGTCCATCACTTGGGGTTCTTGGGACCTCTTTACACCACATCAGAGAAGGTCTTAAAGTAGTTTGGTGTCGCCAAAGAGGGGATGGGGAGACATGTACTCACTCCACAAGTGTATCTAGGCTTGAACACCAGCATGAGGGGGGAATATTAAAACTATTGGACGTAAGGAACAAGCAGACACAAATCACACAGAATCACAGAATCACAGAATCACAGAATGGTGGGGGTTGGCAGGGACCTCTGGAGACCATCCAGTCCAACCCCCTGCCAGAGCAGGGTCACCCAGCGCAGGCTGCACAGGGCCGCGTCCAGGCGGGTTGGAATCTCTCCAGAGAAGGAGACTCCACACCCTCCCTGGGCAGCCTGTGCCAGGGCTCTGGCACCTCACAGCGAAGAGGTTTTTCCTCATGTTCAGGCGGAAATTCCTGTGTTCCAGTTTGTGCCTGTTGCCCCTTGTCCTGTCACTGGGCACCACTGAGAAGAGTCTGGCCCCGTCCTCTTGACACCCGCCCTTGAGATATTGATAAGCGTTGATGAGGTCCCCTCTCAGTCTTCTCTTCCTCGGGCTGAACAGCCCCAGCTGTTCCCCAAACAGACCACCAGTAATTTTGGCTGACCATTAGGAGAAGATTTTTAACCTTCAGAGAACTGAAACTGTTGTCTGACAGAACAGAATACCCAGGGCGGTTTTAGCTGGACCTTTTCCATGGGTTATATCGTGTGACTTGCTACAGCAACGGACAATGAATGCGGTGGCTTGGCATGAGCTGGTGCGCCCTGCTTGGCCATTGCCTTCAGCAGCCGTATTGTCAGGGCTGGATGCAGATGCTAATAAGACTATCTGAATAGTCTGGATTTTTGTGCCACCTCTTGGAACGCTTGGGCCATAAGAAGTCATCCCTGTCCTTTGGTAACAGCCCCGCTCAGGGCTTTCCCCATGATCCAAGTGTGGAAAGCAATGAATTCAGCTGCCGTCCCTGGTTCTGTTGTAGAGAATTCCTTACATCAAAGGCGTTTCTTCCAGTAGTTCTGCTTTTCCTGAGATGAATAGAATAAATTAAAAGAGAATTTTTGAAGATTCTTTAAAAATTTTGTGGTTTTTTGTTCGTTGTTGGGGTTTTGTTTGTTTGTTTGTTTGTTCGTTTAATAAAAGTCCTTGATGTAGCAGAAAAGTAATATATGATCTTGGGCACTTTGGGAAAACCACTCCCATGGTTCTCATTGCCTCTCAGGAAGTCTGGATTGATGATTCCTGCCATTGCAGAGAATGCTTTCAGGCTATGAGTGCATATTTTCCTCTCAGATTTAACAGTATTATTTTACATCCTGAAGGATGCTGGAGCACTTCACCAACTACATACAGCACCGCTGAAGAGGCAAAAAATAGTAGGCACTCTTGAGAGATCATCTTGTTTGTGTGCTGGTCTCACAGATCCTGACTGAGATCCCTCCAGCGTGGTGCGCTCTCTGGACGGAGTGTCACCTACTAAGAACTGAACCCTGATGCAGCAAATGCTGTGTTACATTAAAAAGGAAGCTTTAAAATATTGCAGGTGATCACTATTGATCACCATCAAATAAGATTTTCAAAATTATGATGATTTGATCAAATCAAAGAAGATTTATGGTGATGATGTTCCCTCTAGCCTGTGAGAGGTGAGTGTCTCAGCTTAAGGCTTGTGGGCTCTGAGCTCCTTGAAGTATCCTTCTTAATGCGCATAGCTAAATCCACACCTAAGCATGTTCTGTAATTTATTGCAGTAGCCTCTTCTCTCCCCCTTGGGTATTCCCATGCTCACTTATACCTTTGCCACCAAAGACAGAACTTCTGTAATCTTTCTTCCTTCTTCATTAAATTCACAGCTTTGGTAATTTGCAGATACTGTGGAATCTGGCCCTGTTTTCCACCCTGCAGACTTGCAAGACAGCAACATCATTTAAGCACCATATGGTTCTCGACAAAGTCAGGTTTCACATCCAACCTAAACAGTTTAATATTATCAAAAGCCCAAGCTCAGTGCAGCAATAACAACCCCTGCTTCCTCTCCCTGCATTGTATAACAAGAGGAAGAAAGCTCTCAAACGGAGCAAGCTTCTGTGATCTTGAACAGGGGCTGCAGGGCTGGGGAAAAGCCTTTGTAGCACCCTCGTTACGTTCATAGGACAACGAGCGTCCACCTGGACCACAAAGGAAGTGCAAACCCAGGTCTGTTTTCAATTAGGATGCCTTAAAAACACAGACCAGGTTTAGCTCCTATTGTTGCCACATATAATTAATTTATCTGATGTTTAAGTTTTAATGAGGGAATGCTACATGCCTCTAAGCTGTGGAACACTCAGTTGTCTCTATTGTTTAATGTATATTTGCTTTTTTCTCTTTTAGGGGCTTGGATTCCAGTCCCCACCAAATTTGATGCACGCAAATATTTTCTGGCAGAGTTAATGTATTCAGCATGAGGAGCGGAGGATGGGCTGGGTGGGGACAGGGGAGCTGGGCTGAGTATTCGTTCCTCAAGCTGCTCTAGTGGTACAGTGATTAGAAAAGTCTTCAACTTCCTCACTTAATAGACGAAGAGGTCTCCGTAGATGATGAGTAATGCTGCATGGAGCAGATGCCAAAATGGAACAGGAGCCCTGAGACGGCTTTTGTTGCAGTACCTTGTAGCAATCAGAAATGATTATCCTCATTGTGCTATGATGCTATCAGTTGGCTGAGGACCTCGCACTGAGTCACAGCAATCAGCATCCCAAATGGTTACGGACATCTGCATTGCATCTGAATAACAGCAATTACATTGCTATGCCTGCGTCCAGTGGGACCTCCAGCGAAACTGGGACCATGCTGTTGCCAACGACAGGGATTGCCTGGCCATGGGGCTGCTCAGCCCAGGAGCTGAATGTCCAGGTCATGTGCCAGCACCTCGGTACAAAATACAGCCTGGAGAAGGGATGGGAGAGAGATGTAGGCCTGTCAGGTGCCATGCTTAGGAGGTCTTTTCCATTCACCTGTTGGGAGCATAGCTTTCTCCTATTTATAGAAGAATAAGAAGAAAGAATAAATGGTGGTTTGATGTAAAAAAAATGCCATTTACAGATTAATTGGCATTTTAAAGAGCCGCAGGGGCTTTTTAAGAGAGAAAGCAATGGAGTTACCGAATGAGATTTAGACAGAAGTGATGTTCTACAAGTGTTTTCTTAGTAACTTACTGAGGGTGAACATGTTGTTAGAGATGTTAGCAGTGGGGTGTCTGTTTGTTATCTGGGACTAAATAAATCATCTCTGCAAGCTGATGCTTCTTGTGAAGTGACAAAAGCACCCAGATGTAGCATTTCCTACCAAGATGCAACGTAGGACTTGCTGGAGACAGGCTGTGCTCGGGTGAGATACAGCTCCCTAGCAAGAAAAGGATTATCCCTGTAGATTACAAGCCGGTCAATTAACAAAATAGCCCTTTCCCACAAGGGGCTAACCCCGATGTAGCAGAACAGGTACCGAGAGGTAGGATGCAGGGGATGCTTTTCTTCCATATTCTCTTTATTGGAGTACGTGGGTTGAGTACGGGGTTTGTGATCTCAGTATTTGCATGTTGAGATTGGGAAGAGCTCCCTGAGGAAATGGTGGAGAGCTTCTGCATGGAGAGCTTTCAAGATGTGAAGTCGAAAAGGATGGCTACAGCCTGCGAAAAATCAACCCATTCATAACAAAAAGCAAAATTCAGCCTCTGGGATGCAGAAGACAATCAAGGAAAAAATTCTCAATTCTGCTTGCTCGACATGCATGGTTGTTTAGTTTCTGCTGTGGAAAAAGGGCTAATGAACGTTCCTTTAAATGCAGCTAATTAGGTGTGGTCTTTCAAAAAAATCGTATTGTGCCTTGCTGAAATCTTCCTACTGCCAACAATAAATCTGGTTGGATTATATGAGTAATATGTTGCTAACACATGGTTTACCAGCAGTGTTTTTGTTAGTTGTAGCTATTTGGCTGGAAAGCAGAAGGGGCCTTGTACCCTGAAGACAACCACCTTCCTGTAACCCCAGCTGAACAGATCTGCTACTGATGTGTAACAGCACCGCTGAAGCCTTAGGAAACGCAGTATCGGATGATGAAAAGGAGCTGCTTGCCACACCGGATCTTGCCTTCCCCTCTGACTTTGGCAGCTACAAAGAGGCAGGAACGGGGAACGATGTTTTTGCACTTGGGTGTGTTTATGTTTGTGGTGAAAATGGAAACCTGCGAAGTCCAGTTGAGCTGGAGGATAGTCCTGCTAAATGCTTTGATTCAAAATCAGCAGAGGTAAGCGCACGGCAGGCCAAATACCACATCTTCTCTTCTCAGCTGGGCAAAAAAGTGAATGGGAGCAGCAACCATAATGGGGGGCTGAAAGCAAAAAAAGCGGTTTACCCAATGTGCTTCAGGACCGTGGCAGCAGCTGCTGTAGGGGCAGAGGGGATGATGTCTGTCATCAGATGCCCTGTGTGTGGCCTTGTTGGGAGAGGACTCAACATTTTATGCTTCCCAGCTCCTGCAAGGAGACCCGTGGCCGTGCAGGGGCTGTGCGCAGCAGTATGTTTAGGAACAGCTGTGAAGGTCCCACTACCACGGGTCCATGGGTCCATGGGACCAGGACACCCTTCCCATTCTCCTGCTAATTCAAGTAATGTTTGCACTTTGACATTGCTAATATGTCTTTGGGTTCGTCCTCCTGTAAAACACAAGGATTATTCTGAATTTTTAAGACCTTTTTGTTTTTCAGCAGAAGTGAGTTATCTAGATCTGACGTTTCGCCAGCTCTATCGGTGTTTGCGGTGCAGTGCGCATCTTCTCGGTGCTCTGGTCTGACGACGGCGGTGGCAGATGGTATTTGTTTAATTCTGCTTGTTCCCAGCACGCGCGTGGGCGGCTCTTTGCTGCACAGGTGGAGCGAGGCACAGCGGGAGCCGGGACACCCTGCAAGGCTGCGACCGCCGGGCGTGGTGGGGAGGGACGTCTGCACCCCCGTGTTTTAACCTCTCTTCCACCTAGTCTAGTCTACTTTAAAAGTGTAGTTCAAGCTTTACTCCGATAAAACAATGAGGCTTAGAAATGCAAAGCTTTTTGGAGAGGCTGACTCTGAGGCAAGGCAAAGGATGGTCCAACAGAGGACGGGGGCCAAGGGGTGCAGCAGGGGCTTACAGAGGGCAGTGAGGATGCTCGGGGGGGACAGTAGCTTGCAGAACCATCTGCCAATGTGAAGGACCTCTTATCACTTGGATTTTAACCTTTAAATCTCTTACAAAATGCTCAGCCCTGGATTATTTTTAGAAGCCCTGGCAATCCCCAGCTGGCTGGACCATTTTTCTTCGCTGGCCCTGACACTGTTGTGATGCGGAGGGTTGCCGCTTGGGGAGAACATCCCACCGTGCACAGGGGAGCATGCCAGGAGGAGAGAGGTTGTGTGTTTCTGTACGTGTGAGCGTGTGTGGTGCACAAGGTTGGGTGTGAGAGAGAGGGATGGTGCCAGAGGGGGAAACGTGACCCCATACTTCATCCTTCCTGATTGCATCTATGATTTCCGTTAATGGGAATGTAAAACATTTCATTACATGGTTTATTTAATCTAAACTTCACATTTAACCCCCCTAGGAGACAGGGCGAGTGGTCTGTTTTCTTGTTTCACCCCACCGTGACGCCGGAGCCCCTCTCAGAGAGAGCGCAGGGGCTGCTCGCCTGCCGGAGCGGCTTGCTGGCTCTTCCCGGCGGAGGGGGGCCAGGAGACGTGGCTGGGGACAGCGGTCCTCTTCTGACTTCTAACGTCCTGCAGCACACGCTGCACCTCCTGCATCAGCCCTCAGCCGCTACCCGCGATGCCACATGTGCCCAGCCTGGCTGCTCCTTCCCTGGACGTAGGGGAAAGCCAGGAGGGCGGGGGGTCAGGTTCCTAAATGATAAACAAGGAGGTGAAGGAATGATACGGGAGGGCATAAAATCCAGCCTAAGCACACTAAAATGCATCCCATGGAAGCCAAAGCTGAACTGGGACTGGCCCTTCTCTGTGCTGGTGACAGAAACACTGGCGGGGCTGTGGCTTCCCACGTTGGCCAGGGATTATGCAGAAAGTGATTCTGTCCCAGCAGAAAATCTGCTGGGGCTTGTAAAATGAAGAGAACTCCTTTGGGTAAGCACAGCTCGATCTAAATCTCTGCTTTGGACATGCCAGCTTCTTTCTAAACATGGAGCAAAATGGCTTTTGTACTTTTAGATTTCTCTTTCCCAGTTTGGATTGGGATCACGTGTTATAGTACCCAAAATTACAGCTAGAATGGGGAGCCTTGCACATTCATTTCTTGCTGAACTCAGGTCCCGTTGAGGGTCTTTAGCATTTTACTGATAATGCTCCTTTGCCAGAAGAACTAGGCATGGGGCCTAAGCATGTCCTTATTAAACTCACTGAACGTTTTGATGTGGATTTCAATGGCACCAGCATTTTTTTCCCAAAGGGACCCTGATTTTTTTTTTTTTCTTTTTTTCTCTACAGCTCAATCTTACAACTGATTTCTGCTGGCTTTTGCTGATTTCCTTCACAGGACCAGTAGCCCTAGCAAATGGGCAAATAAACAGAAATGGTCCCCAAACCTTGCTACAAACAGGGACAGTTAAAGAATGAGTTTAGTGCCTACATCTGGAATTTCTTTTACAGTAAGTTGACTGGGATCAGGAAGCGTTAGATACCAGCAAATTCCAGTCTGATTGCTAGCAGGTGCAAATGCAAATGAGGAAAGCATCATACCTGCACTTTGGCTCTGGATTTTGCCTTCCCAAATCTTCCAACAAAAATTCTTCATAGAGTTTTTTGTCCCATAGAAGAAAATTAGAAAATTACTGACTTTCAAGTTGGTTTCCTTGCTTGCTTTCGAAACGAAAGCATTGGTGGGAAACATGTGTGCATGCAAGTCTGCTCAGAAGCAGGGCTGCCCCCCTCTAATCCAGCTCTTTTTTTTAATTCCTTGAAGGTGCCGAAAGACCCCCCAAGAGCTTTTGATCTTTGAAACTGTTTTGTTACAACACAAAAATTATAATCACAAGAAAAAAATATTTGTTTAAAGAAGGGAAAACACTGAACTCCTGGGTGAGACAGATAAATTAAAATCTGGAAAATTAACCTCCAACCTGCCCTGTGAGTTCTGGCAGGTTGAATGTCCTCCTGTCCTGTCCTGATGGTCACTGTGTGCATCCAAACAAACTCACCCTGGCCCTAAGTGTCTTTTTTACCCAACCTTCCCTAGGTTTGGACCTGGGGAAGCAAGGAGGCTCTGAATGCCTTGGGTGGATTCAGTCTCACTAATTAAAAGTGTAATATCTGTTACAAACTGCCACACAGTGAAAGCTTGGGAAAGGGGCGTGATGGAGATGTGTGAAGCCATGCAGAGTGTGGAGTACAGCCTATGCATCACCCCTCCTAAAGCATAGCCCAGCAGGTGCCTGGGAGGACGTCAGGGAGGTGCAAAACCACGGGGAAGGATTTCTTTACAGGGTGCATCAGGAGAGGCACTTGCTGCACCCTAAAACTGTAGAGGCCAACGTTTATCAGTGGGTTTATAGTGGATAGACACATTCATGGGAGACAGAACCATCTGTGGCCATCAGGGGGTCCAGGTACAAACAGAGGTTTGGGAGACGGCCACCTGCTCAGCAGCAGACAGGTCCATGAGATGCACTGAGATACCCCAGGGAAGGGCCCTTTGTCCGTCCCTCTTTTCTTATACGCTTCCCCACCACATCCTCACGTCCACTGGGATCCCTTATCCTCCCTCCGTGGGACAAATAGGCGTCTCTGTGAGATCGTCCTCCTTCCTTAATTTGACGTCACTCTGAAGTATCGCCAGTGACAGAACTGGCTCCTCCTGAACCCTCTCTATGTCATTGCACAAAAACATCCCTCTTTTCCAAGGGCGGCCCATGGTATTTCATCTTGCTCAGGGCAACAGATGAGAGGGTTTCCTCTTTCATGGGTTAGCTCAGACGCAGAGCCCATAGTGTTCCCTGGCAGATTATTAAAGCATTAACCATGCTCATTTAATGGTATTGAGATGCAGATAAGATGTAATGTATTATGTATTGTATTCCCCTCTCAGTGTAGCTGAGCATGTTTTTTAATGTCAAGGGCAGGTGTTTTTGTGTGATACCTGCTTAGTGGTATTTATGGTGATATTTATTCCAAGGCTGCAGTTAATGTCGTTGTCCTCTATTTCGCTACAGTCTGAGATTAAACTACATGTCTGGCGCATCATTTATTCAATTATTAAAACATCTTAATGAAGGTTAACAGCACAGTGCAGCACGGCTGTGCAGAACCGACACGCATAAATCTGTCAGGCGTTATGTCGGGAAAGGCGACTGAACTGCATCTCCCAAAATGCAGATGGGGCAGATTAAAAGTGCATGCAAAATAGTGCCAGAAATACAACTCTGAACACAACCCTTCTGGGAACTAGGGCTGGAGAAACGGAAAAAGGGCTATAACAGGTCTGCCTGGTTTCAGCTGCCAGGAGCGCTGAGCAGTAACGTGGCACTTGGGGTTTCTCTCTTGCTGAGCTTGGGTGAACCCTTCTGCGCTTTGAAAGACCAGCTCCAGAGCAGGTCTTTCTCTGAACAGGTCTGGTTAGGCTCTCCAGGGCTTTATGAGGACACTGGGGAACCACATAGCCATGGGGAACCCTTTTCGTGGCCATGCAGAGAGAGGAGGAGTCCTGCCTCTATGGGGTCTCGGAGGTGGTGAAGATGGTGTGGGCTGGGCACTGGGGCTATTGCTAAGCACGGGTAGAGCTCTCCCACAGCGCCCATGGAGGGGCTCAGGGCTGCAGAAGTGGTGCTCAAACCGCTTGTTCAACTTGGGAAAGGGCTCCCAGCACCGCAGGAAAGCCCTGGGCAGCAGCCTTGCCACCGCAGCTGCTGGGATAGTGTTCAAATTATTTTTGTTCCCTTGGCAAATATGAGTGAAACCTGGGAAAAAGTTAGAGAACTTAGTTGTCATTTTACAGGATTTTCCTATTGTTAAGGAATGAGTTAAATTTCCAAATGAGTCTGGAGTCAGGGAAATTCTGTAGCTGATTGTGAGTTATGTGCAGCTGACCTGCCACATAATGCCTTGATCACAGGCTAAAGGGCTTGCTGGTTCAGTTTTACTTCATCAAAACAAGGATCATATTTGTGTTTCGCAGCAAATATCCATGGCCATCACAAAATGCTTAAAAGACACTTTTTCCTCCCAGCCTTGGGCGAGAGCCATTGGATTCACGTGTCGTGCAGGAAATAAACAGAAGTGCTTCTTGCTCAGCAGTCTGTTGATGTGCTTGCCAATTGCAGATACATTTATTGCCCAACGGTACAATACTTAATTGACTTGTTACCTTTTAAATTTTTTAATCAACTCATTATGATCTATTAATGACTTTGGAGCAGTAAAGGTCTTCCAGCCCAGGATATGCCAATATCCTGGGGAATTACTGCTGTATGAGCTGGTCTGAATGATCCTCAGTAAATCAAGTAATGCTACTGTACACTGTAGTTTGCACAGAGAGGGTTATTTAAGATTATACGTATGTCTCGGACATGGAAGCCAAAGTCAGCAGCAAAGGTATTTCCTGTCTTCTTCCAGTGGTATTCCTGTGCCCTTTGCTCATTCAGTTAGATTTAATTATTTCATTTATTTCTCTTGAGATGAAATGATTTGTCCCAAAGCTCAAGCGCTCATAATGTCCTTGTGCAGTTCCATGGCCATGCGTTGATCCGCTTCATAGTCCTGCAAGCATTACCGTTACGTGCTACTTCAGTGGTGGCCCTGCTGACATCATGACTCTCCTCCCAGAGGTAATTAATCACTCGCTGCCTCATTCTCTCCAGGTCATTTACACACTGCAGTGGCAGAGCCCAAAAAAGGGTCATGTGAGGAGAAAACACTTCCGAGTATGATGTTGGTATGGTTGTGAGGACACTGTTGCACTTATTTCTTCACTGCACATCGACAGATCACTGGCTTTCCAATGATGCTGTCCCAGCTCAGGCTGATGGAGAGGAACACAGTCCTTCACCAGAAACTCACTCATCTTTCACCGTGTTCAGTCAGGTTTGGGAAACCATAAAATGGACCTTTCAAGCATATGAAGATCACCAGGGTAGAACATTTACCCAGATTTAATGGGCAAGTAACATGAGTGTTGTTGATGCAAAGGAAAGCTCTCCATCAGCCTCGTTTAAGTCCCAAAGGCAATGCTCTGTGACACTTCAAAAATACAAACAGTGTAGTGAGAATAAATATAATATATGGGCTTTGCCAATGCAAATGAAAAGCAATTGTCCCAAATCGCAGTCTTAATTTATAAGCAGTCGGTATAATTTGAGAAACTGAAATCTGATGTTGCTAAATCAAATTCCTGTAATTCCACTGGGCATTAAGCACATAATAAGATTACACTGTGCACTGAGCATGTCCTTGTTAAATCTGCTGGCTACTGCATTTTTATTGCTCTCCTGGGGGTTTATTGAGTTTACACTTCCAGTAAAAGGTAATGTTTTCACAGCGTCTTTGGTACGCTGGCCACACAAGTCTGTCTGCAGCAGGCAGAATTGTTAAGCCATATAATTTGCTTACATCCCTCGGCGGCTCAATTGGAAAAAAAAGGCAATTAAAAGACACCATGCAGTTGTATATAACCAAATTAAAAACAATAATAATGAATCTACTGTACTGTAATCAGTAAGGAAAGGAAGCCATGCATAATGGTGAGGTTTAGCTGTGAGACAGCTAAATTGATGAGCTCTCCTGTTTAGATTTGGTTTTGAATGCCTGAATAGTGGTGCTAATATGATGATATCTGCGATTTATATACAAAAGTGACCTTGAGACTAGCTGCTATCCAAACAGTCAGGAAGAATAGTATTTCCTCGCAACAGACTGTCTGTAGTCTTGGAAAACAGATGAGAAGGCAGGGGATAAAGGGAGGACAACAGGTAACTTGGATATTGGCCAGTGAATGTCCCTGGGAGCAGTACAGTATTTCCTAAGAAAGATTCAGAGATGAAATGTGCCATTATAGAAGGAGGCAGAAAGCTAAGAAGAAACAAATTCCCTCCCAAAAAAACCAATGCAAGACAAAATGAATGCAGCAGAGACACCGAAGAGCTGCTATTGCTGGTGCACCCTGATTTGCACGCCCATGAGCACTGAGCATGGGCATTCCTGCAGGACATCTACGGATGTGCTCTCCTGGTGTTTGATTCCCTCCTGCTCTCTAACAGGGGTTGGTTTAAACTTTTGGGTGTAAAAGTCTCCTTGAAAATGCTTATCAGTAATCAGGATAATGCTGGATAAACTTGATAGACACATTCATTTACATATTAAAACTTTGCCATTGTGGCTGGGACAATTCCTGTGGCTGTGAATAGGCAGTGTAAAACTGTGGGCTCAGATCTGTCCTCAGAAGTAACATTGTTTTATTCACTGGGAGCTTATAGCATTGTATAATGATCCTGTAATATTTAAATCTCAATGATTCTGTAGGGTCATCATTTTTTCCTCTAGTAAGTTCACTTTCCAGAACACTTTTGCAGCCAAGGTTTCAAGAACATCTCCAAGTCTGTATCTGGACGCCCTGCTCTTATAGCTGAATTTTGTTAGAAAAGAACAGGCCGAGTGTGCATTCATCTCTGGGAATCAAGATAATTCTGCTAAGCAAGACTTGCAATAGCAGCATGAGAACAGTGGGCCCTGCGGCCACTTAGAGAGCCCAAAACTTTTGCTTAAGACCAAGTCTGAATTAGAAAGAGAGCCTTTCTCTGGCGTGTTCTCGCAGTTTCCAGCAGCTGACTCTTGGAAGATTTCTTGCTTTGCTTGGAAAAAAAAGAACTATATATTTATATATGATTTCTAATGTGTATAGAAAGATTCCTGGACTGACTTTTTCCTGCATCACTTCTTGTTTTCTACACCCGCAGGCACAGCGTTACAGAGCCAAGCACGTGTGAAATCAGAGTCTCGCTTGTGGGGCGTCCTGCAGCTCGCGGCAGCTTGTGCGGAAAAAGTGATGGAGGGTCACTTATCATGCACCGAATGCTGCAGCTCTCTGCGGGGACTCACTTTGCTCTGGATTTAATGGTTTGCAGCTTGGAGGGGTTTCACGTGCCTAAATCCATGGGTCCTCTAGCCAGTCACCAGCTATTCCTGATATTTGAGTGTCAAGGCCAAGGTTTGCTTCAAAACTGCCTGGGCAATTCTGGAGGTTTCTGTTTGAAATGGTTGCAAACAGCCTGGTTTTTCAGGGGTAGATGCACCAAGAATTTGACTGAATTCTTCCATTATTTGAGATTTATTGCTGGCAATGGACAAGTTCCTTTGGGAAGGCCTTAACATGAGCTGACAGTAATTCACCAGAAGTTTGGCATGGTTTTACCTGAGGGAACTCTAAACCAGCAAGCCTTCCCATGATGAAATATCACAGAGGTCACAGAGCAATTAGGATTAGGGTTACAAATGTGTTTATCAGTGTCAGGATAATTATGTCTTCTAGCTCTGTTAGATGGGCTTCTTAAGACATCTACTTTGGAAGACTTACTGCGAGAAGGAAGAGCTTGAACCATCAACCTCATGAGTGCTATGTGTGCCATGCAGGCTGCCCCTTAAGTGTTGATAACGTATTGACATTGCCAGGATGGACTGGAACTGGCTTTTCACTCTCTGTTCCACTACAAAGACTAGGAGGTATCTGAGGAAGCTAGGAGAAACTCCGAGCAGACAAAAGGAGGTGTACCTTCCCACATTAAGCTGTTGCCTGTGGAACAACCACAGCCCCTTCACCAACTGTGGATACAGACGCTAAAAAATTGATGGGGGCTTCAGGGAACGCTAAACAAGTTCATGCAAGGGAGATCCACTCAGGGTTGCTAACTGCACAGGAACCACATCTGTCTTGGGAAACCCTTGTGCTGAAAATGGCTGGAAGCTGGAGAAATATCAGTAACTGCTTCCCTGAGCTTAGACTCTTTCCTAGCCATCTCCTCTTGGGTTAGGCTGATCTGTGTTCTGATGGCTATGGCCACTTTGGTGGTTCGTTGTGCTACAATCTCCCTCCCACATTTGGGCTTTGGGGGCAGAAAATAGCCTCTTGTTGTGCCCTCCCTTCCTCTCCCCCCTCCCGACATGCTGCATCTGATACGTGGGATCAGAAGCACGCAACCCTATTGCATGACCTTGTGCATGGCACATCTCTCCTCAGGAAAGAGGGCGCAATGTGTGTGCTCAGATAACACTGCCAGGAGGTTATCCCAGAGGGAAGGCAGTTTTTATTGATGACCCCAGTTCATCACATTAGCCATAAATCAGTTTATTCCTGCTCAGGGGCAGTGCTTTTCCTTTGAAAGAAAGAGATGTAGCCTTTCATGAGGACAACACTTGTGTCTCTGTTCCATCGAAGAAAGATGAGGATCTTGCATGTCTTTCTGTGCTGTAATCAATTTATTGCTTTATGGGATCCAGAGCTCCCCAGGAAAGTGTCATGGATTGTGTCATGGTGCACACTACTCGCATGGAGACTTTTGATTCAGCTGGCAGACATAAAAAGAAGACAAAATGTGTTTAGCCAAAATGCTCTGTAATGACTGCATGTGTGCAGCTGCAAAAAGAGCAATGGTAACTGAGCCAAGAGTGGAAATTATTGGCAGCAGGGTTTGCATTCATGTGTGCTTCATATTTTATTCCTGGTTTATAATTTCTTTACCAGCTGTGCAATGTAGCTTGCTATGTCACTGTTATGTTCCCACCTAACTGTTGTCCACCCTGCTGCCTTGCGAGGGCTCTCCTGAAACCATGGCTGATGACCTGCTCTTGACATTGGTCTCCACTGGCCAAGAGTCGGGGAGGTGTTCTTGAGTATGCTCCAGGCATAAACATTTGGAGTGATGTAGTGGAGTAAGAACTTCCCCTGTCTACCTTACCCCAGGTCTGGAGAAGCTGGAAACAGACTGGAAGCTCAGGAACAGGGACTGAAGCCAGAAAACCAAAGCCATCAAGGGAAAGCTGTTTCAAGTTGCAGTCCAACTTGCACAACCCAGCCAATAAATCCCCACCTCAAGGCTTGACAAAATTGTCCTGACAAGATAGATGATCTCCTCGGTCTACGTTTTCCTCCTGCTCTCATCATCAGTGGGGCCGAGAGCTTATTGACAGAGCTAATGTCCATCATGTGCTGGTTTATTACCTCTTTCACTCTCTCCTGCTGAGAAGGTCTAGATGAAGGGTGCAGGCTGCAGTTTGCACTCAGGGCAGCTGGCGTGGAAATGGTTAAAGCTGCTGAGGACACAGCGGCTTCTTTGCAGCTCAAGTCATTTTTACAGAAACCACAAGAGCCGACTGGCCGGCAGAGGGTCGAGGAAACACTCCTATAAATATGTCCCTAGATTAAGTGGTGCTGCAGCCTGCTCTCCACTTGCCGCGGGTAGCTTGACATTACTCTAGGAGCAGAGAGCGCTGAAGAAGCAGATCCTTGTCGTTTCCTAGTCTTCAAGTGGGTTTTTCCTGTTTTTGTATAAGCGACTTTAATGACTGAGCTAATGTTCAGCTCCTGCCAGGCCAGACTGGTCCTCGATTTTGGGTCTTTGGTGGGTCCACTAGTCAGAAATACTGGCACAAGACAGAGGCAGACCAAGGGTCCCAGTGGTGCTGGTAGCTGCTCCCATCGACTTGCAGAGTCTCAGTTTGTAGGATGAAAGGAGGAAAGAAGGATGTATTTTCTGGCTTGTTAAATCACAAGGTTTCTGCCGGGCAAAGGAGATGTCAAAACTCCTAGTCTTACAGCAGTGAGGAGGCCAATGAATCGCAGCAAACTGGAAGTTTGAGACAAAGTACCTTCTTGTAATGATCTGTTTTTCCAGAAAGTTGCTCTGCAGACTGGCTGGAGTCTGCACACAAGCCTCCCCTCGTCCCACCACGGCCCACAAATCTCTGCCTGCGTTGCTTTAGCTTGGAGTTCAGAAGTTAAACAGAATTATTTCCTCAGGGGGATGAAATCCTGGTCCTGCTGGCCCTGAAGCCAAAGCTCCTTTTACTGTTACCAGTGAGCCTCTGCAGGAGCTCTGCACATTTATCCCAGTGTTTCGCAGCATCCCTCCCATCCCTGGCCAGGCTCTGCCCCATCCTCCCAGGGACAGGGACAAGGGCCAGTGCCCAGAGCCAGGCTGGTGTAATCCGCTGCTGGGGACTGCTGCGGAGGTGGGACCCCCCACTTCAGCTGTGTGGTTTGGGGGTTTGGGGAGCTTGTGAGCACTCAGGCACCAGCCAGGCACTGCCACTGGAAAGCACGGCTTTTCCCTTAGAGGCAGGACCTGCAGGACTCCCCTATATATAACCAAAGCCTCGGGATACTTCGTGAGCTTTGCACCTGGATGAGTGGGCGCTGCTGACCTGGCAGCTCCGAGTGCAGTCACAGCCGGACCCGGGCTGCGCTTTGCCGGGGGCCAGCAGAGCAGAAGGCACACTGTGTTCTCAGTGCTTTCCGCTTCTGTCTCTGCTCCTGCAAACTGCGGAGCTGCTGCCTCTCACACCGAGCTCTAGTGTTTAGGAAGGTGTGATTTCTGTGGAGGTTGTTGAGTTTTTGTTGTAAGTCTTCCCTCTTTCCCTCTCTTGTGATGGTAGAGGGATTCTTGCAAATATAGCCCAGGTTTATTTTAAAGGTTGGAACAGCAAAGTGCAGGAGTATGTTGTACAAAGAATGAGAAACAGATCCCAACTGTGCTATTCATTTGCCTTATAAGACATGGGGCTTTTTACATTATTTTTAAAAATTCTTGGGGGGATGCTTATGCTTTACAAGTTATAAAATCCTGAGCCCGCCATTGCTAGATTAGCTCTCCAACTTAAAGACAGAGAGGGAATGCTGCTTTTACAGGCGTTTCAGGAGTCTTGCACACCCACCTTCAGCACCAGGAGCACATGGGTGTGAAATCCTCCACAGATGGATGTGTCTCATGAAAACCTCTGCTGCTGTCTTGCATTTCGCGCATGGGTCTTTCCGGATACTTTCCTTGCCCTTTTCAGAGGTGTTGGTTTCTTTTCGTCCTGCAGAGAAATTCCACCCCCCCCAGCACGGATACAGCCTGTCAGGCCATCGCCTTTGAAACCCTGGTGGATAGTTTTCAGGCCAATACATCCTCCTTGAATTTGAGGTTTTGTCCAGGCTGTCCTCTATTTCACTGCTAGTGAGTGTGAGGAGGATAACGTTTGGTATACCAATTACTAGCGCTCTAAATAACTGCTAGGGGAAGGATGTGCCTTCAGCATCAGGTGTCTGTGGGCTACATCTCTCCTGCTTGAGCCCAGCTGTATGCCAATGCTTCTTTCCAATAATGAGGGAAGTTTTTCCCTTTGGCTGTTTGCAGAGCTCTTGAATTTGCACACATGAACTCTCCTGGGCCCAACACTTGCAGCTTTGGTTCCTGCCCTGGAGGTAGGACCTGGCAGAGAGTCCTGGAGCTGCCCCATTTCCTTCCAGCCCTATAACTGGAAAGATGTAAAGATTTCCATACGGAGGAGATAGGGGACACGTGCAACCTCCTTCAGAGGGAAGGATGCAGTTCAGGAGCCATGGGCTACCTTGGCTCTCAGTAGTCTTCTCTATTACAGAGGAGTAATTTGGATTCAGATATGATTTAATGCAACCTCAGGTCTTCTGTGCTTTCCGTTCTCCGTTTTCCCCTGCATTTCTCCATGCTACATTTGGGGCTGAGCCTCTGCATGGTCCCAGGGCGCTCCCAGTGCCACTGGGCTGGTGTAAAGGCTCCTGCCTGCAGCCGAGCATGGGGTGCTTCCAGTTGCTCTCACACACTCTCCTCTCTTTCCAAGCTCTACAGCTCTTTCACTGGGGCCTGCCCACGTTTGGTGCTCTTCCAGTCCATTTGCACCACCAAGCATCAACAAACACGGTGAGTTGCCGTCTCTTGGGGGCAAGTCCTCGGCAGCTGGGGGTGACGTATGAAGATGGGGAAAACCTGGCAGCCACCAGAAATCACTCTGCTTCCACTGTGTTTTCAGAGCAACCTGGCGGTGCTTAGCAATAAAGGCAATTGATAGAGGAGGTGCCAGGTTTCAGCAAGCTGCTCCCTGTCTGAGCTGGGCTGTGCTCGTTCCTGCTGAATCATAAGGCTGGTGCCACAGGGAGGGCAGCAAAACAGCACACAGGGAGATGAAACTGGTGGAAAAGGGGCAAAGTGTAGCTGCAAAGAGGGGCTGGTCGTGGTTTGGGCCTCCTTAATGGTCCCATGGCCTCCTTTGTGTTTTGCTGTGACTAATTCATCCTCATGCTTGGCCCTGGCTGTGGCTCCCGAGACATTTGCCAGTCACTCAGGACTGTTGTTGTGAGCTCCTGTCCCACAGGGGACTCAGCCTGTGTGTCCCTTAGGTATGCTCAGACTGTGGCTGGTGTCCTGTGTCCCTGGAAGGAGATGATAAATGAGTGGGTGATGTCCACGTGGCAGAGGTGGCAGGACCCAGTGCACTTCCATTTGGTTTCTGCTGAGAGCCATGTTCTTCCTTTCCAGGCACCATAACATGGAAAAGATGTGGACTGTGGCAAGGAGACGCACCTGTGAGCCTATATGAGTCCAACAGGCTACTTCTTCTGGGCATGCTGCAGCCTGCTCAGCCTCTGGGCACAGACCCGAGCACCTCTGCCAGGAGCATGCACACGTGTGCTTCGCTGTGCGCTGGAGAAGAGTGTAGACATCTCAAAGCTGCCTTGCAGAGGGGTGAACACTGCTGCACAACCCCGTGCAAGTACCTTACCCGTACAAATTATCTTAAACACTTTGGGCAGTCAATCTCCATGGCCAGTTAACTGTCCTGCAGACCAACTGGTCTGCACTCAATTTCTCTATAAATACACTACCAAGGGAGAAGAGGTGAAGCTGGTGGGGAGCAGATTGACCTAAAATTTAGATGCACAGAGAGCCAAAACCTTGCCTTTTTCCTGAAGATGATGAGTTGGATACTGCATTGGAGACACCAGAGGTACCTAATACCTTCTCTGTGTGTCTCTGTTAGGAATAGGAGCCAAATTTGTCTTCTGCTCTTTCTCATTCTTTGCAAGACATGCACCCCCAATTATCATTGCTTTTAAAGACTTAGGATCACTCTTTCCAGGTGGTACATAAATCTTTTTGAATCAAGTGACAGCATAAATACCTCTACAAAGTTGAACTGGAATTTCATGCAGGCTTAGCCATGTACCTCGTGGTCCAGCCTCCCCGTGCCATAGGGGATGCAACACTGGCTCAATCCAAACCCTGGAGCTGAGGAAGAACTTGTAAGTGGGACAGAGAAACATCTGTATTTTGCCTGTAGAAATCCCTGTTGCTGGCAGTTTCGAAGAACAGGTCTCTGCTGGGAAGGGATGAACCAGAGGGCATTGGGGCAAAGGGACAGTGAGGACCAGCCAGCTATGACACTCCTTGCAGCCTCCCAGGCGTGTGACCAGCTCCCCATGTCAGTTGCTCCCCCCTCCCCACACATCCAACCCCCAAAGTCTCCTGGTCTGCAGAAGAGTGGGCTGGAGTTAACCACCAGGCATGCACAAAATGGTCCTGTTTTCTCAGCAGGATCGTCCATGGGTTCCTGGCTGGGATCTGACACCAGAGCTGCTGCTGTGCTGTTCAACCGGCAGGACAGCTGCTATTGATTTTTATTTCATGCCCATTGATAGAGATGGTGCAGGTGGGAAACTCTGGAAGGAGACATAAATAATAAACTAAGAAAAGCTGTAGTGGTGGAGTGAACGAAAAGCAGTCTGGCATTTACTGGAAAGCACAGTTTAGCGGGTAATTTTTCAACACAAAGACAGTTTTGCTACAGAAAATGTGGGGCCTGCTTTTGCTGTTAGTTATGCAAGTGGAATTTGGAAGCAGTCCTGGGCCAGTGGAGAAAGTGGGGTCAGAGTCAGCCCCGCTGCTTTTCTTGCGCTTTTTCTCATGCCGCAGCGACAGTACACGTCAGGCAGGAGTGCTCTGCTGTCACCACCAAAGACCCAGGTTAACGACGGCTCTGCTGATCAATTAGCAACCCCAATCAACTGCTTAGCAATTGGTTTGTCTTAAATCAAGATTTTTTCTTTTGGGGAATGAACTAAATTCTCTTTCTTGCTCACTGGTCAGGCAGATTTACTGAGTGCGGGACGGTTTGAAGGGGAGGGAGGCCCAAGCGGGGGTTTGTTTAACACGAGTTCATAATATAAGGTGAAAGGCTTGCCAGCTGTCTTGGACCAAAATTATATGCTCCTTCTCTCCTGTCCAGCACCTTTTATTTGGGAGATGCTGCACAATGCTGTGCAAGAGCAAGGTCATGTGCCAGGGGACGGGCAGGAAAAAGGGACACGTCTGAGACGCGTGAATCCAGCATGTCCCTCTGTGCATGGTCTGGGTCTTGTTGGTGGTGTTCACCAGAGCTGCAGGTCCTGTCCCGGGTCCCACCAGAAGAGCCACAAGCTGTAGGTGAGACCTCTGGTTTCCTCAAGAGGATCCATTTGGCATCAACAGAGAGTTCCCCACACGTGCTCACAGCTGCACCAGGCTGGGAACAACTTTCTACAGTTACCCATTGATAACCTTCACTTTGGTGGAGAACACAAAAGGAGGAGTTATGTCTAAAGCTAAGCAAGCTGTGGACAGAGGGAGGAAAGGACGCGAAAACCACTTGGGGAAGAGCCGTAGAAAACTTGGAGTGAACAGGAGGGAGAACTGGAACCGGGAAAACCGTAGCGTCTCTCCGCTGGTGCGGTGGACTTTGTACCAGGTCGTGTTCAGACATCAGAGAGAGTTCAGTTTCACCCAGCGCCCGGTGCAGATCCAACGATCCCTCCCCACCGGCACAGAGGATGTGGGTCCGGCAGAGGCTGCCCAGCCCTCCTGCCCTCGCAAAGCTGCCCGCAGCATCAGGAATCTGCTGTCCCTCCCGGTTCGCTTTCCCGGCAAGGAGCATTTGTCAGTCAATTCGCCCATGGTGCAGATGTCTGTCTGGAACCGTAATGACATTTACCAGAGGGGACTAGAAATTGTCACTGGGGGACTGCAAATAATGAAGCCAATGCTTTTTATTGACACACGTGGAAGCTATTTAATTTGGGATGTTGGCTGTCAGAAAATAGAGCTCTTTTGTGGCGGTTTTCTCAGTGAAGCAATATTGTGCTTAATTTCAAGGTTTGTGCTTGCATTTAAAAGTGAGCTGTTCTCAGCTTTTAGGTTTGGAGTTTCTTCATAGCAATAACATATCAATTCAACACACATCTAAGGGTCTGATCTGTTTCTGCTTGCAAACTACAATGATTTCTGCCAAGGATTTCTTGCTAGGAAAGAACATGAGCATTTTCATTTTATTCCCTTTCCAAATGCAGCCGTAAGCCAAGCTCTCAAGCCTGGACCCTTGGGTGCCTTTGCACTGCTAAGCTATGCCAGCTGTGTTTAACTCACACAAGAGCCTAGTGAGTCCCCAGCACCCCAAAAACTGGGTGATGAAACTGGATGGTGCAACAGAAGAGGTTTGCACAGGTCAGCTTTGCTCCCGGCTCTGGCTCTCACCAGGGCTGAGAGGTGCCACTTTGCATCCACATCTTCCCATTGGGAACTGGAAAAAAATGGCTGTTTTTGCATGTGTAATATGGGGGGGAGGGAGAACAGGGGGATACTGATTTTTTTTGGAAGAGGGATCTTGTCAAAACATCTCTGCTGCCTGGCAAAGCAGCCTGGCCGGGCTGTCCTGGCAGCAGCTCTGCACAGCAGGGCTGCCCGCGGCCCCGGCAGAGCCACCTCTGGGATTAAAGCCCTCGCAAGAGGCTTTAATAGCAATCTCCTCTCCCAAAGATATGTATGCATTAGGGCTTATCTCACTGCTTCATTAAGGAACAGGACCAGAGGCAACCTCGGGGGTCACCAAATCCCGTCTCCTGCCATTGCAGGTAGACGTGCCGTCTAATCCCTTTATTATTGTATAAGGGCAGAGGGGAACTTCAGCAGGGACCTTGGCTCGTGCAGCCTGTCAGCCCTGGAAATGTTGCTGGGAAAGGCCCATGGTCCTTTTACTTGACATCTGCCGGGGTTACATCCATCTCAGGGCACGTCTGCCGGGATGGTGCAGCCTGGGAGGAGGCAGCCTGGCTTATTAATTTTAAGTGCGCTTGAGATGCTGTAGTATGAAAAGCTATCATCATGAAAGAGCTCAGCAGCATGTAATCAGCGCTCGGTCTTACAAAGAGACCTCTGTTGTGCTCAGGCTTCTCCAAAGGCCAGTTACAATCTACATTATTTATGTGGAAAAGTGTTATTAGCTGAGTTTCCTTTATTTTCTTTTTTTCATGGAAGGATTTTAAGGGAGTTCTTTGTAAGGAGCGCTCAGAGGCTCTGGGACTTTCTCTCTCTCTCTTTCCTGGTGGGACCAGATTTTTTATTTATTTATATTTTTTTTTTAACTGAATATTTCAAATACCAGGAAGCGATATAATGTTAAAGCCGAACCAGTCAATGCGTAATTGTGGCACCAGTCTAGCTGGTGTGAAGAACGGTATTTTCTGTGTTATTCCAAGAGCCTGGGAACTTCAAGAGTTTACCTTTTAACAGCCTCCATAAGAACATGGGCACACATTAATGCACAAAATAGGCAATTAAAAGCAAAAATGGCCAACACTCTCGATGGCACAGGACGGGGTTTGTAGTGAATTAGACCTAGCAATAGATATCAGCAAAAAGGACCTCCCTAATTATTTTAAAAAAAGGAGGAAGATCTTGTGGCTAGATTGTGCATTGCAGAAATCAGTGTGGGTTTTCTCAGCCACTGCGGTAGCTGTGCCTGTTCCTTGGGTTTGTGGAGTGGAGAGGTTTCAGTGAGTTTCCCCTGCTCGTGCCAGGCTGGGCACGAGTCCTCCTGCACGGCGGCCGATTGTCCTGGCAGCAGCTCATTGCAGACAAAAGACAGAGAACGGGCCAACCTGCCAGTTTTGGGGTAATTCGGAGCAGCTCCGGGGCTGATCCACTTGGACTCAGCAACCCCCTAAAACATGCTCCTGCATTAGCACTGAATTACCTGCAAACGGTGTTTTATGGAAGTGGGGCCCCAAGGAACCGTGGGTGCTCCCACAGAAGCCATGACAGAAGGAAAGTACCTGCTTAGGGTCTGCTCTGGACAGCACTGGGCGTAATGCATAAGTGCATTAACTCATTAGCACCTTGATTCATCAGGCATTTGGAATAAATGATGGTAAGAATTGGGCAGCGGATTTACCAGGGGACTAATGCAGCCCTGTCATCGCAGGACGGTGGTGCTTTGCATCGCGAGGTGCAGCCCGGAGTCCTGCTGAACTGGACCCTGCCCCAGGTCCAGGCTGGCTCTGGGCCATTCTCTCCAACCCTGGCACAGAGCAGGATTTTTTCCTGCTGTGATTTTTACCCCTCATTTTCTGCAAATATTCACAGCGTTAAGTCCAAATTAGCCTTTCTGTCTTTTGTAACGCATAGAATGAGCTGCTCATTGAATATTCAGAATTTTAAGCAAAAAGCTGTGTCCAGTATTTGCTGTAAATATGTATAAATGCTTATTGGATCTTTCCCAGTAGCACCTGTTTCTTCTGATGAGGCCTATGATATGGAAGAAAAATGCAAACAGGAGCCTTCTAAATGAAATGGCAAATTTAGCCCGTGTAACGTACAGAATACTAATGAGCAATCTGAGGGAGCCGCTGCGCGTTCATGCGTTACCGGCACCAAACAATGACCTTGCTCAAATGTGTGAGAGAAGGGAGTCCTTGCACTCGAGAACAAATAGATGACTCTGATTAAACTACAGACACCTCACCTCTCCGGGGACCTTCGTAGCCAAGCATGGCAAGATTAAAGAGCTTATGCTTCCAGCAAGCACCTGAATTCAGCTCACGCTCTGCAGCAATTTTGCACCAAGCCCTCCCTTTCCCTGCCACCCCCTTCGAACCCCTCCGGTGCCTTCATTGTCACAGTACGCTGGGTGAACTCTCGTATTGATAAAAATACCAGATTGGCACTCTGTTCCCTCCTGCAGCCTCAAGCTGGTCAATTATTCTGCTTTAATTACCCCCTTAAACATGCTTTTTATAGGCGTGGGCCTTTGCTGTGTTTATGGCTAATAAAGTAATGAAGTGATGCAGTCATAAATTACTCTTCTGTTTAAGATGGGGATGGGACATGACAAGTGCAGGTGGGGATTCAGAGAAGTTTAGTGCATTGCTGCACTTCAGGGAAAGAGTTTTTTTCCCCCTGGAATGTCTTTGTCTCTCCTTTGGTTTTGCAGCAATTTTGATGTTTTAGCATAAGTTTGTCTTTTATTATGCGACTGAATATGAAAATGCTGAAAGTGTCTTTGTTCAGCAGGTTAATTTTCTCGCTGATGATTAAAAGGAGACAATCATTGAAGACAGCAGAATAAAAATCGCACTTGGGAATTTCACTAGACCCAGAAATAGAGTGGAGGGGTTTTAATAAAGGGCTGTCTAATTTGGATTTCTTTCTTTTTAACTAGAACACGGAATCTGCTTTCCATTATGTAAGATCAATAATAGCATTTTTAAAATCTCATTTTCATATTTAATCATTTGTTTAATATTGGTGCTGGATCTTTCTGCAATTCCAGCATGACCCCAAAGTCCAATACATGGATATTTTCTGCAGTGGCCTCCTATGGAAAACCAGCAATTACGTCTTCCAGCAATGATTGCCGTTGCTGTACTGGGGAGAACAAAATGATGAAGAGCAGAGGAGATGCTGGCATGACGGAGGGTAAGGTACGCAATGGGGTCGGAG
Organism: Phoenicopterus ruber ruber; assembly: GCA_009819775.1. Lineage (NCBI taxonomy): Eukaryota > Metazoa > Chordata > Aves > Phoenicopteriformes > Phoenicopteridae > Phoenicopterus > Phoenicopterus ruber. Next base: position 6,414,173 of record CM020219.1, read on the forward strand.
TCGTATGTGGACTTTGAGCATCTGCAAAATGACGGGTACTTCTGGGCCAGGGAGGGGATTTCTCTCCACATGCCATCAGCAAACCCCTCTGCGCCACATCTGCAGCCTGGGGGTCACCACTGGAGCTGGCACAGCTTGAGGGACTCCTGCTCTTACCCTGAGGTCCCTCCACCTTGTTGCTGGTCACCTTTTAATTCAAGCCAATATTCAGGCTGGCGATCTTGCTGCATATGAAAAATAACTCCCAAAACTTGGTTTGCTGGGGCCAAATGGTCAAGAGCTTAATGTAATACATTGCAGAAGTTTTTTTTTTTTTACTTCTGACCTCCTTCTCTACACTCTCAGGTGCAGCCAGACTCTGTTTTTATGGGTTTAGTTTTCAGTGGTTTTATGGTTTTTTTTCTCCAGAATGCAGAGGGCCAGAAATAGTTCTCCCCTGGCAAAAAGCGACATTCACTGTGCTCCAGTGGCTGGAACTCCTGCCCATGCTCACCAACATCTGTAAGACCTGACATAAAACATGGAGAGACCCTCTTGGATGGTCTCATGGGACAGACTGGGGAAATTCAGGGGCAGGACCCAGCAGAGATCTTTCCCCTCCGGGTCCCCAGGTGCTGTCATGGTCCCACAGCCTGTTCTTCACTGGGTGATGTCCTCAGCTCCTGGTGGCAGCCTGGAGCCCTCCAGCCCTGATCAGTCCCCAGTGTCCCATGGCTGGGGCTTGTCGTGCTTTACTGGGTTTGGGATGGATGGATGGATGGATGGATGGAAGAATGGACAGACAGACGTCTTCAGTGCTGGCAGCATGTGCCAGCCATCAGAGGCATTAACCCCTCGCAGCCACGCTCTGCAGCTCTCTCCGCGCACAGCTGGAAACCCTCTTAGAAGACTTGTTAAAAGTAAGTGAAAGCTGGGCTACCCCAGAGCAAAGAGAGCTCCCTCAGAAACAACATTTGATTTGCAGCTCCTCCCTCCCCCGAGCGCTGCTCAAAGCAGCCCTGTGTTATAGGTAAGGATGTGGCTGAGCAGCTATTGAAAATATGTAAAGCTGTAGAAAATAAATGGGCTAGATCTGCAATAACTCTCAGTGCTGCTGCTGGCCTCTTGAAACAGCCATTTCATCACTGCACACTGCCGCGTGTCTCCTTACATTTACATACGCAGTACGCAGCTTTTCATGGCGCGTGGGGAGCGGTCGGGGTGAAAGAGAAGCCCTGGGCAGCCAGGATGTGAAACGCAGACGGCTTGCAGCAAAGGTGAAGTACATGAAATGGGGGGGGAAATCGTTTCTCAAACAAACCGCACCTTGCAAGCATGGGTAGGGCTTTTAAGCAGGTTATGGCAGCAGGGAGAGCTAGTCCCACGCCCACCGCGGCCCTGTCCCCTCTCATGCGGGGCTCTGTGGCATCCCCCTGCACACAGCTGCATGCGATGCATAAGTACATCCCGATACTCACGCAATGCATAAATGCATCCCTATGCTCAAGTGATGCGTAAATGCATCCCTATACTTCGATAAGTTTGTGCTCGCTTGGCTTGCTGGTCTTGCCAGACAGATGGACAAGAACTGGGCAACAAGAAGGAAAGGGGGAAGATGCGTCTCCACTGCACTTGGACAAGTACCTGTGCACAGCTCTGCACCGTGTCTCTGCAGTCCTGCATTAATGGGCTGAAACGAATCTCTCTCGGCACTGTCACCCTGGTGCTGTTGACTACTGCTCCAGGAGAGCAGCTTTGAGGCTGAGCCCAGGAGCTCAGTGTGTGCCCAGGACCTCTCAGCTGCCTCTTCATGAGATGGCCATTAGAAGGAGCTTTCAAGAAAGGGGAAATGTCTTTGCTTAACACGCTTTTGCTTTCTCTCTTCCAGGCTTTTTCTACTGTGTGGTGGATTTGGGGTGGGGTTTTCTGCTCTTACTGGTAGTCCACTTCATAGAATCATAGGATATCTCAAGTTGGAAGGGACCCATAAGGGTCACCAATTCCAACTCCCTGCTCCTCGCAGGACTACCTAAAACTAAACCATATGACTAAGAGCGTCCTCCAGATGCTCCTTGAACTATGACAGGCCTGGTGCCGTGACCGCTTCCCTGGGCACCCTGTTCCAGTGATCAACCATCCTCTCCGTGAAGAACCTTTTCGTAATGTCCAGTCTGTTCACTTGTCTCCCTCTCTCTGCACTGACTTTGGAAGGTGGTATCTTCTCTCCTTTCAGTCCTATGCAGTTTGAGCCCTGGCAACTTTTCTCTACCTGGCCCCACAATAGCACCTCAAACCTCTTGCTTTCCCCGTTAGGAGTTAGGAAATTCAGGTTTTTCCTGCCTGCTTCCCTCCTCATCTCCCTTTTGCACTCTGCAGGGTTTCCTTATATTCATCTCCAGGGTCTCAGCTCGGCTTGGCCCATAGGCACAAGAGCTTCCCATCATGCGAGCTGCAGATATGCATGGTGACCTTCAAACAAAGATGTGATGAATCCTCCAGCCTGTGTCCTCCCTGCTTGGGAGGCTTTGAAGGGGGCAGACGCTGAACAGACACTGGGCTGCCGGCCAGCCTGCACTTGACCATGTTAAGCGTTGCAAGGCAAACGTGATGGATCACGATTCTGGCTGTGGGAAGGGGCCACTTTTCCCAGAATAATGACGTCACCCACTGGATAGTGAAAAATAATCTTGTCTGACAGTACATGTCCTGGTTCCACCCCACGAGATTGAGCTTTGGTGGCTATTGATCCTACAGAGTGAGGGTAATCAGGAGGGAGGCAACAGAGCTGGAGATTCATTGCCTGGAGAACTGGAGAAGGCCACGTGGCCGGGCATGAGTAGGGAACTGGACAATAGCCATTTGCCTCCACTCTTCCTCAGACTTCCAAGCAATGTCCTAAACTCTTGGAGGATGGGCAGAGGCAGGAGTATATGAGGTGGGCAGATTGACCCTTCTGGCTCTGTCTGGTTCAGGACACAAGGTCCAGATCTGGAGGCACCTCGATGCCCTTTCCTTGGAGGAGGCACTTTTTTACCCAAAGGTCACACACAACTCCTCATGACTTCATAAGGATTTTTGGCATCTCCTGAAACAGCAAAACAAAGCCCATCACCTGTACCTGCTGCTATACCCTGTCACACACATCACTGTCTCTGTTCAGTCCCCCGGCATGCCCCAGGAGTCCCTCTCCTCTCAGTGACACACCACCAGCCTTGTCTGCACATGTCTGCATCAATTCAAATGCTCATGTCATGTCAGTCACGCTTAAATCCTCTGAGATCTCTCCCTGTCTTTCTCAAACATGACAAATGTGCAAGCGGCAAAATCACCTCCGGCTTCCCGTGCCGCTTCCCTGCAGAAAATCCCTGCTTAGGCAAGAAGGCAAATCTGTGCGGTAAAGCTCTTTCCAGCTCATTGGTGATCTTCTGCAGGACAGGAAAAACTTCTCCGTCAGCTGAAGAAGTAAAAGCTATCGAGCACAGTGGGTGCAGAAATGATCTCTTATCTGGGGAGGTACGGACCCGGTTGCAGGCAGGTGTAGCAGCTGTATTGGGTTGGATGGAAAGCACACAGGGCTGTAAAAAAGTACACCTTGATTTACCTCCAACCGTAGCCAGCAGCAGATGCCTGGGGAAAAGTAGCAGGATAAAACTTGCATATGGTGATAACTCTCCGATAGACTCTTCCACTGCTCTGCAATGCAGAGAGTTCACAGGTCAAAGTTGGTATCTGTGTCTTTAAGAGACCTTGAGGGGCTTTTCTCCTATGAATATGGCTCAAACAATGCTTAAGCAAAGGAAACTTCCCGCCATTGCTGTGCCCTGGGGTGAGGAGCACCGCAGTTAAACCCGTAATGTGTGGTGAAGCAACTCTCTTCTTTTTGTTGCTATTTGTTGCTATTTGTTGCTACTTGTTGCTACTGTTTTTATCTGCCACTGATCATTTCATGGGCTGCCCCTCAGCTTTTGCAATACGTGGGCTACTGAGTAAAACCAACCCATTCACCTCCCTTGGGTCATTCATGAGCTCTGGTTTCTCCCTTTTCTCCTTTTCTGGGGTTAACGGGGCCGTGTCTCTGTCTGCTGGTACCGAGCAGCTTCTGTACCCCTGAACCTGTCAGTCACCCTCCTCTGTGCCGTATCTGGTTTACTATCATCTTGCTGAGATGGTGAAAGGCAAACAAATACAATATTCAAGGTGAAGGCCTGTCATAGTCTTATGTAGCTGTCTAGCGAGGATTTCTGGTTTATTCTCTATTCCCGATCAAACATTTCTCTGTTCTCCTTGCCAGGGGTTTTCTGACAGCTACCAGCCTCGGTGCTGATGTTTCCATCGCGCAGCCTGCTGTAGTTGCCTGTTTCCCTTTGCAGTGTCTCTTGCACATTAGTTTAAAGCTTTATCTTTGCAGCAGAGCTTTTCCCCGCAGTCAGTTCCCCGAAATCATCTGCTGAGGGGTAGCTCTTAGCTGGAGTAGGCAGCTGGATCAGTTTAGGTGATGTGCCTATCTCCAAGCATCACTGGCAAAGAGTCTAGGAGATGCATGGCCAAAGTCTCAGTAGTGTCAATGTGAAGTCCCTAGAGCACTGGGTTAACTGCCTGAAAAGTCAACTGCATGCATTGTCCAAAGGCTTTGCAGAAAATTAGTTGAAGATGTAGACAAATGGACAATAGCGTAACTAATAGGAGGTTATGTTGGCTCCTGTAGAACTAGCTGAAAATGTTGCCAGCTGGATACAAGAAAGGAAAAGTAATACTGAATAACTTATTTTTAAATAAAACACACATATGTTGCAAAGTGACTGGATTAAAGCTTTTGGGACTTGGGGAATTTTGTGGAATGCATGTGAAATTCAAAATGTGCAGTGTGCTGAGTTGAAGATTAGGCTGTTTCCAACTTTGATATTTCCTAGCTCTCCCTCACCTGCCTTCCAATGGCCCTGGGCAGTTTAAGCTGTGTTATCAGATGTGCGCTGGACATGTCTGATGAATGCCAAGATCTCACAGTTTGAGCAGACAGCTACCGCTCTGATCTGAATTGCTGCAGACTTTGAATAGGCTGTGTTTAAGCTGAAAGTGGGTGGTCTGAGCTGTCTGCAGACAGTCTAACTTGAGAGGGATCTTATTCCTGGAGCATATCTAACGCCATATATCAAAAGTTACTTTGATTCTTATCAATATTCTGGAGGCAAAACTTCAAAATATGCCATTAAAACAAAAAGGCATGACTGATCTTTGTAAGAACTCTTGGGAATTTATTGTTGTCCTAAAGTCAAGCAACCTAGGAACAGAAAATATATTTTCTGAGTAGATATCTAGGTTAAACCAACTTCCTTTGTAAAAACAACCCTTCGTAAAGTCTATTTCTTCAGACCTTCCTGACATTGCTCTGGTTGCACTAAGCAGCCTCCTTAAAGCAAATCTCACAGTGTAGTTGAAAATGACCTCCAGCAAGAGACAATTTCTTCAGTAAACAGCCAGCAAACACCCTATTAAAGAAAGTATCCTCATTCCTTAAATGACACGCAAGCAAAAATAATAGGCTTGTGCTGTCTTTGTTTCTTGATGATGTACATTCGAAGCTCGAGGGGATTTTCCAGAAAGAGGGGAGGGCACGGATGGTCAGAGAGTAGATATGCAGCTATGTAAATCCACAAAAATTGCTGTTATTTTGTGCTCATTTATGTTAGCTGAAGATAATATAACTTCCTGCCCCACCTACATCAGAAATTCATGTTGTGTTTGTAGCATTCTCTTGTTTGAAAATCTCTGTGAAAAGGGATATTTTTACTGCAGAAGAAAGGACAAGGAGAGGGAAAACTTTGCTGGGGGTTCTGTGTTCTCCTTAACTCTTCTTTTACTCAGGTCAAATTAATACATTATTTAAAGTTGGAAATCTCTTGATGTAAATTCAAGAGCCAGTAGGTTAAAGACACTGCTATCTAAACTGTTTATTTGTTTCATTGGAAGGAGAGGTGTAACTGATGGTGGTAGAGAAAATCCCTACAGCCTCTTCCAGAACTCACCACTTGTGTTTCCAAAGCCCGGGACACAGACTGGACATCCACATCCCTTTCTGGGTCAGTCTTTAAATACTGGTGGGCCAAAGTCTCCACAACTGCTTTGGAAAGCAACCAACAACCCCCTCATTTCAGCTGTATAATTTGGTGTTTACATGTGCGCGGCAGAGGGCAAAGTGTGATTTAGTTCACTTTTCAACCTTGTGTATGCTTTTAAGATACAACGCTTAAATGATTTGAAGCAGTCTTGTGTTGGAGATGGGCTTCTAAAAAAAATTACTGTCCTTGTGTAATTACTCATAACAAAGCATAATGTAACTTTGCAAACAGCAAGCACTTCGTTTTTTTCAAATTTCACATTAATTCTATTGGCCCCAAATCCAGAACTGTGTTTTTGTATTTGGGCTTTTACCAGGAGTAGAATATCTCCTGTAAAAATGTTGTTAACTTGCTGGCATTATAAGCATTTCCTCCTCCATAGTTTTGCTGTGAAAGAGCTGGTGGATTTACGTGAGCCGAATACACTTTTCTAGTGATAGAGTTTTTCTGGTGAGAGCATTTCCTAGAGGGTGCAGGCTTGTTTCTTTGGTTTACTCTGTTTTCCGCCAGTGGAGAAAAGCATACACATCTGTGTTGGTCAACTTATACAAAGAACAGCTGTTTCAGCCTCTGTAGAGATATTTTCCCCTTGAAGAGGAATGTTTGGTCTTGTCTTTACCGCTAAATTGTTAAAATCTTTTTTTCAACCCCAGGGGAACCAGTGCTCATCCAATATCCTGAGGTAAAAACACAGACGAGGCAGTAAAACCAAAGCACCCTGTGAGATAAATTTGCAGAGGTCAAGTTCAAGCAGGAACACGGCATTGACCTTGGTGAGTTTACCCACAGTAAAACTCAAGTCCTCCATCTCGGCTGTGTTGTTTACCTCAAGAGAGCTGCTGGCCGTTAGTTACCTTCCAGTAAGAAGAAATATAACTGTTTTTTAGTAGTGAAGACAAGTCTTTGGAGATCTGACAAAACCTCAGCGCTTGGGTGTATTGTCAGAATTTAAAATAAAGTGGAGATTCTACTGCCTTTAACTCCTGAGAGCAGCTTCAGCAGAAATGTATTATTTGGGAAAGCATGTGCTGGCTGAGCAAGCCCTCCCTGGCCAAATCTGCTGCTCCACTGCCCCGCTTTGCCATGCTGCCTTGGGCAAGTTCACAGGTGGGCCTGGACCTGGAGCTGGAGGGCTTTAAGTCCACTGCCAGACTACTGAATCCTCATGCATCCAGAGCACATATCTGCAAAAATGAGTCAGTCTGGAAGGTGTTATTTTGGTAGTAAGATGAGAGTTATAAAGGAGCTAGATATGGCATTTACAGACCCAAAGTTGATGGTCCTTTGGGCTTGGGAAAAGAGCTGCAAGACCTAGCCAGGTCTCACCTGGCTCAAACTTAGACCGGTTCTTCTGCAAAGCAGAGAATAGCTGCATTCTTTTATTTATTTTTTTTTTCCTGGCCCTGGAGTTGGTAAAAGTGGCACTGCCAATGGTTTTGCATCATTCTGAGCAGCTTCATTTTAAAGCATGCGTGCATGGCATTTTGATACTTTGCTTTGAATTCAGTGGGACGGGACAGGGTCGGTGGGACCGGCACCGAGTCGCTGACGGGGCCGTTAGCACGTCTACGAGTGCTGGCTGTGGTGCTCCGAGGGAGGATGGAAAGCAAGTGCCGACGGAGATTTCTTTAAACAAAAAGCAGAGTGGAGACAGGCCAGAAACCACACTGCAGAGATCCTCGGGGAGCAGTAGTAATTCCTCTTACTGGCCAAAGGCTACTTCCTGCTGGTCTGTGCAAACAACCCGGCTGCGTTAACGGGGTCCTCAGGCATCTGAGGAGAAGTGGGGTTTGGCACTGGTCGTGCTGTGCTCTTGAGTGGGTCTAGAAAGGATATCTGTCCTCTGCAAACGGGGGTTTACACGAGCAGCCCCGGCTGCTCTTTTTGCAAATCCCCAGTGGGGCTGCAGCTCTTGGCACCACACCCAGGAATTAGAAACTGGGCTGAACCCCAAGGTATTTCTCTCTGACGCTAAGCGTGATAGGAAGACAGGCTCTTAGCCACGGAAGAGCTCCCTCCTTCCTAGCTGGTCACCCCACCAGTGTAAAAATCAAGAAGCGCTCAGCTGTTGTGGTTTGCAATGCTAATGTTTCAAGCCTGAGGAAGGGTTTGTTCCTGAAAAAAAAGAACTTTTCAAAAATAAATTTTTGAAAGAATGTGTTTTTTCAAATTATATCCGTTCCTTCCTATAAACCTGGCCTGGAAAAAGTAACTGTTCCCCAAGGGAGCTGAGTATTTGAGATGGTCCTGACCTCTCTCCACAAGTTATGCGTGTGTAAGAAGGACTTTCACCAGGTGTTGTTTGTTTAAATAGATTTCTGGTGACGGCATGGTTACATACGACCTTTGGGGACTGGGTTGATAAGGAAGGAGCAATTAAAACAAAACCCTGAAAGCAGATACGGAGACCCATCAGGAAGCCAGGGATGCAGATGAAAGAGCATTGGCCTCACCGCTCTGAAAAAAGCCAAGGGAAAGACTCCTGTGGGCTGCAAGATGGCTAGAAGAGGCTGGTTCTTCTGGGAAAAGAGACATGTGAGTCAGTCCAGGGATTTCCTCCTGGAAAGCAGCTCTGCGGACAAGGACCTGGGAATCCTGGTAGATGACAAATTCCCCATGAGCCAGCAACGTGCCCTTGTGGCCAGGAAGGCCAACGGCATCCTGGGGTGCAGTAAGGAGAGTGTGGCCAGCAGGTCAAGGGAGGTTCTCCTCCCCCTCTACTCTGCCCTAGTGAGGCCCCATCTGGAGTCCTGTGTCCAGTTCTGGGCTCCCCACTTCAAGAGAGACGAGGAACTACTGGAGAGAGTCCAGCGGAGGCTACAAAGATGATGAGGGCCTGGAGCATCTCTCCTGTGGGGAAAGGCTGAGGGAGCTGGGGCTGTTCAGCCTGAGGAAGAGGAGACTGAGAGGGGACCTCATCAATGCTTATAAATATCTCACAGACAGGTGTCAAGAGGATGGGGCCAGACTCTTCTCAGTGGTGCCCAGCGACAGGCCAAGGGGCAACGGGCACAAACTGGAACACGGGAAGTTCCGCCTGAACCTGAGGAAAAACTTCTTCACTGTGAGGTGCCAGAGCCCTGGCACAGGCTGCCCAGGGAGGGTGTGGAGTCTCCTTCTCTGGAGAGATTCAAAACCCGCCTGGACGCGGCCCTGTGCAGCCTGCGCTGGGTGACCCTGCTCTGGCAGGGGGGTTGGACTGGATGGTCTCCAGAGGTCCCTTCCAGACCCCACCGTTCTGTGATTCAGTGATTTCAGCTGCATGCTTTTGGTAAAAGTACAATTGCATCAGTGTACCTGCCTACCTTGCCAGTTTTGTTGTCTTAACAGAAACAACCCAAAGACCTCAAGTATGATCGAATCGGAAAGGGCTATAGTGATTTATTGATGATTTTGAGGCAGAGAGGTTTGACAGATGGGAAACTGGCAAAGGACAGGCAATGTGCACAAGGCCACCTAGGAAATCTGTGGCAGAGAAGCTGCTCATGGATATCTTAACCTACAAGTGAATGTCCTAATTGCTACAACATCCCTTTGCTCCAACAACAGGCCTTGAGTCTCCATTCCTTCTGTACTAGGGCTGCTGCAGCAGCCAAACAGTTCAGCTTCATCCACTGCTTATTACATTCTATTTGGTTAGTTTATACGGTTTGCTGTCTCATTATGGGGTGAACCATCCTTGGGGTCTCTCTAAGTACTATCCCCTGGGATTTCAGTTCAGACCTTTCCCTGCCCAGGCACCATTCCTCACCTAGTCACAAGCCCAGGGTACCAACACCCTTGTGTTACCCCTTCTGTGAATCTGGTGGGTTTTGAGCTTGGGAAAAGGTTTTACATTGAAGCCTAGGGCATCAACTGATGAAAAGTGACTCAGAAACCGCTATGGCTCATGATTGTTCTACCCTACGTGTCCTGGGTGGGTGGGAGATAAGGGTGAGCTGATCTGCCAGCCAGCCAGGGGCCAATGGGAACAGATAGAGACATTCCTCTTCTTTTTCCCTCTTCAGAGGTGCTTGGTTGGGTTTCCCTCCTTTTTATGCAGGTGATGAATTTTTCTTTGTCTGCTCAGTGAGAAACAAATCAGTAGGAGCGTTATCTTGGAGGCATCTGCCCCTCTTTTGAATGTGGTTAAAATTGGCGAGCTGGTTCAAAAGTTTGAGGGTGGAGAGGAACCAACAGGCTGTATCCTCATATAAACCTTGCTTCCTGAGGTGAAAATGGATCCTACATCTTCTGCATAAACGTAACCTTCTCTTGCTGTGTATCAGGCAGCTAATTGCTTTCAGCAAGTAACGAACTCATCTGTTCACGGCCTGCCCTGACTATGTCAAAGGGAATCCTCCTTCGGTCTCCATCTCTTTTTGCCACCACCCACCACCCTCACCACTGCCCACTCAAACCTGGTGCTCTGCCTTCCAGGGTCTTGGAGGTTTGAGGCGTCCTTTGATCCAAGGCTTAGCTCTGGGAAGAATAACTCGCTCCACCTGGGATGTGTCCAGCCATTGTTATCTTCGTGCTTTTGAAGCTGCCTATCTGCGGCGCACTTCTCTGTACCGTTGTTTTTACTCCTCCAAGTCCTTTTAACAGCCCCTTCACAGCTGCCTTTGCCTCCACCCCAGGCATTTGGCAGCACAAAACCAAACAGGGAAGCGGAGTCGCCCATAATGTTAATAAAATATTCCCCCTCCATCCCATGGGCTGGAGACACTGGCTGCAGGAGGAGGGCTTGCTGGCTGCGATGAGGGCTGCTTTCGTTTGCCCAGCATCCCACCGGCTCCTTCCCACGAGGCGGATTGCAGCAGTCTGCCATGACCCCAGGGCTGAGAGCAGCACAGTTGTACAAAACCAGTACAGCTATCATGCTGATTGGAAACGAGCCCAGGTGAAAATCCCTGCTTCAAATAGCTCTGGGCTTTGGAGAGAAGTTTTAACTCTGGACCAAGAACTGATTAGTAAGAGGATTTTTTTTTCTGAATGCATTTATCCTCTGCTCATTGCCAGGGTACCTGGGCCTCTAGCAGTGATAAAAAACCAGCAATACCTGCCAGACACTGAGGTATTCAAAAGCTGATCAGGATGATGTGAATGTTGAACCTGAGTATTTCATTATCCACCCAACAACAGTACCAGGACGATCTTTGCAGAAGGACAATCATTACAGAGGATTACAGTTCATTTTAAGGGCTAGGTGAAATCTCAAAGCGAGTGATGTTTAGCTGGGAATAAGCACATGAATCCTTCATTCAATTTGGCCTTTGCTCAGGACAAGTGGTTGAGTCTTCCCTCCCTGACCTCACTTATTGAAAATGTATCATTGTTTAAAGCTGTAGGGAGTTCATTAGAGTTGTCTGTCTCTGGATGACTAAAGATTAAGGTGTGCATACACTAGCCAAAGCAAAATACATCAGGCCAAGGAGAGAAAATAAAACAGGCTGTATTCACTACAGCTGAGTACAATTGTGCGCTGCCACACACCAGTGAATATGGCCCTGGATCTCTCGCATCTGATTCTGCACAGAAATAATTCAGGAATGAATATGGGATCTATTTGTATGTCAGCCTGTGGGACTCTAAGCCTGACTCCCGGCGGAGGTTACTTGGAACGGAGCCCATGAAGCCCCACTGAGATTCCCATTGAGATACATATAGACCATTGTGTATTGCACATTAATGCAGAGTAATTATGTCGTACTGGAAACCTTTCAAGTCAGCATTCATCATTCAGAAATCGTCTTAAACCAGTTTGTGCTGCTCTTGTGCTTGAAAGTGAATTGTGCGAAATTGGCAGCCATAACCACCACTGCAACAGAGCGTATAAAAGCCCTTTCATTGTGGAGTTAGTGGTTTTACTGTAACTTCCCTGTCTCATCAATGAGCACCATAATTCACTGCAAAAATCTATAAATCCTGGAACATCCTGAGCCTTTGGCTTGCTGAGCATGAGTGACTCCAGCTTGAGCTGTGGTGGGATCATTGCTCCACGTCCCAAGCGTACCATCAGCAGGCAGACAGCAAGCTTGGATGGAGAGTCCCACGACAGTTGGTCCAGATTGTGCTTTCCAGGTGGTACGGCTGCGCTTGCTGGATGGAAGTAGGGCGGTAGGAGGAACGTCATCCTCAGCAGCGGTTCTCTAGTTGAGCTAATATAGAGGCGAGCAGGCATTTGCAAATATCATGCTGGGCAAATTCTCCAGGGCCTCTGTCACAGCTGCAACATGAGAGAGATGATAATGAATATCTCGTCTGTTCTGTGGCCTTTCGGGCTGTTCCTGAGTTTGCAGCAGGATTACAGTATGCAAAGAGCAAGCCTCCAGCCTCATGCACCAAATTAGGTGGTAAAAATAATTGTGAAGCAATTCGTGGCTCAGTTTCATCGTGTTGTTTTTTCTTTCTTTAGGAGCTGCAGTGTGCTGCAGACACATGAGAATAGCCTCAAGACTCCTTTAGAAAAAGAGTAGAAATAAAAAACTTTGAAGATCCTGGTTGGTGAAGATCTTCCAGTTCAATCAGGTTTGAAATCCAATTCTGTATTATTTCAACGTCCGGACACCAATGAAGAAATATCCATCCAGGTTGCTAGCGGTGGGAAGGAGTGAAACGAAGGTAAAACTCTTTGAAACTCACAGAGAGAACACCATCCTCACTAAATTCAATGCTAAATCCTTCACGGATCTCATTACAGCCAGATTTTCGCCAGGCTCCAATTTTAGTGGAGCTGCTCACATACTTACAGCAAGCGTCTTAATAAGCCTTTGCAAACTTGGAGCCCTAACTCATAGTCCCAGCTGCTGGAGGTGGGAAAGATATATTAGTCCAGCTTTTTGCCATGTGGAAGACTGCTCTCTACATGACATTAATTGCTCTCTGCCTAGCTTAATAAGAGTCTGCTTTCAGCAGCCGAATATAACCATGTAATCGGAAGAATTTCTGTTTATTGTTAAAATGTTTTCATGCCTAGAAAATGAGGACTTATGGAATGCGTCTGATGGCAACATGACATGGGCGTTAGGAGCGAGCACAAACATGGGGAGTGCTGAGCTGTGATTTGCTCTGCAGCCACCCCATGCCCTGCTCTGCAATCAGCTGCAGCCGATGTAGAACTTAATTTCAGATTAAGGAGCATAAGGCAGCGAGGACTTTTCATTATAAGTGAGGAAATAGCGTGCCAGTTATGCTGCCTGCTTGCATGTGCTTTGTGTGTGTGAGCACACAAGCATAACGGGCGATCCACCACCATAGGAAATGATGAGCAGCTGGGACATGTCCTCAGCACATGCACGACTCCTGGAGTGAGGGTGAGCTGTTAGACGTGTTACTGCTTTCCCACAGCAGTGATGGCATGGAAATGGCATCGGTAACGCCCTTCTTCCCAGGATAATCCCATGCCAGCTGTCCACACCACCACCCGCAGCTACTGCGGTGGCCTGCCGTGCAAGGAAGGAGAGGACAGTCCAGCCTTTGCAGTGCCAGCTTGCACTTTAGGATGCGGTCACCTTTGGCTATGTCTCTGGCAATCAGCATCCCCTCTGGTCCTCTCCACCCCAGGAGGCTGTCCCATGTGTTTTGCACGGGGAGGAGGCTTCAGGGCAGGGGGATGTCCTTCCAGAAAGGGACTTTCTCCAGAAACCGTCTCCCAGGTGTCCTCACCTCTTGCAGGAGCTGTGCTGGAGAAAGCTGGACTAAAACAGAAGACACCCTCCCTCCAAAAAACAATCCCAAATCACTGCTGATGGTTTAATTGAATAGCACCTTCCCAGCTAAATTAACTGGTGCTCGGCTGTTTTCCTCCTGCCTGAACACTCCCCCACCCCAAACCCCAGACTAGGGTCCACCGGGTCTCACCTGGATCTAATTAGCGCTGGAAGAAAATGAAGAAAATACGTTTGAGAAGCTTGTCAGAAATAGGCATTTTTCAAAGGCTCTTTTGCCTACGGGTGTTGAATGAAGAAAGCCGTCGCGCTGGAAGAGCAGACTGTGTCCGGGGACACATCTGCAGCGTGTCCCCACTCTAAGCATCGTGGCGAGTGGTTCCTACAGCGCTCAGTGGCTGAGCTGCCGTGGCGGCAGGGACACGCGTGCCGCAGGCGTCCCGTGCGCCAGCCGGCCTTGGCTTTATTTATTTATTTTTCAGTAAGTGCATCTGAGCCAGGAAAGTTACTGTTTTGGCTGCTTCTCCCTTCACCCGTGAGTGGTTTTTTCATCTCCAGGCAGCCACCTGCGTGCAGGGCACAAGGGACTCAGTAAGGAGCGAAAAGCACTGATTTTTTTTTTTTTCCATTGCATCCTGCACGTTTCCAAGGGGAGACCTCTCCCCTCTGCAAAGGTTCAATGCAGCTCTTATGCACTGGATCCGCAAAAAAGCAGTAAACATGGCACAGAAGCATGCTTTGTGTGCTCTCCTGCCCCAGAAAAGTGTTGCAGAACAACTAGAGTTTCAAAGCTTCCTCCGATAGGACGTTTCATTCCCCGCGGGATTTTGGGCACCGTGAAGCCTAGCTAACTCAGCAAATGTATTTACTTTTGTGAACCAGAGAGCCACAAGGCAGGAATTCACAGCAACCCCAACTTCTTAGCACAGAACCAATAACATTATGAGCACCTCAGGGCAGCTGTGAACAAGGGCTTCTTTTATAGGCGGGAAAGTGTAATACAAAGTGATTCTCGGCCACAGGAAAAGGGAAAATCGCCCAGGTAAATGTGCTGTGGGAACTGCAAACTGGATTCTTTCTGAAAAGTTTAATAATTCTGTGTTATTCTGTGAAAGCTTTCCGGTATTATGAGTAAGAACCCCCTCCCCCGTCCCTACATGTTAAAGTAATTAGATTGCAAAATGCAATGGCTGCAGAATGTATCTATGGCTTTTGTTATTTAGCGGGGTTTTTTTGGTTTGTTTCTCTACCCCCATGATGAATCTAATTGAAATCCAAATGAAATCAGAGGATAAAATAAATGGTGACAAGCTGGGTGCTCCCTCTGGGTCTGCGGCCCCACTGACACACACATTTTGTTCAAAAACTTCTAGGAAATATAAAGCCAAATTGGAAAAGTCTTAATATGCCAAGATGCTGCAGGAGATGTTTGGCTGTTCCTCAGGAACTGGTTCTCCAGATCAGTTTTTTAAGTGTGAGGATTTTCCCTCCCAGCCAGCCCAGCAGAGTGGCGTGGCTAAATGAAATTACACAGGGATCACCAGCACAAGGAAAAGAAAAAGAAAATCTAGCGTCCCCCAAATAAAGGGCTGTAGCATATCGCCTTGTCAGACTGGGAGGAATTTCCAGCTTATCAGGGAAATAGCAACGTTTTAGGCTATTTTCTGAAGATTAAGCAACAGCAGTGCTACCTTGACTTTAATTAAAGATACATGCAATTGCTTTATATTTTTTCTAGCTGTTTGACCAAAGAGGAGTTTGGATGTAAAGTCAGATGCTTCCTACAGAGCTGAGAGACACCTGCGAAAGTCCTGGTGCTGCTTCGATCCCCGCGGAGAGGGTAAAAGCGGAGGTCACGTCCCGAAGGGCCGGTGCTGAGCTATCAGGAGGGGGAGCTCTGACCACGCAACCCGGCTGCAAGCCTTCTCCTCCTGCTCCCAGATTTCTGCCCGCATCCTCAGTTCCCCTCGGTCTGTGTTGGCTTGTGCATTAGCACCGTCCCCATTCCACTCTGCTCCAGGTACCTGCAATAAAGATCTCTGCATCGCTACATCCAGTCAGGGAAATGAGATCCCCCCTCTATGGCACTTTCGGGGTTCCCCAGGAGACAGCGCAGAGGGTGGGTTTGGTGCCTGGTAGAGGGGTCCCTTTCCCTGTCACAACGCAAACCACCAGTCCCTGCGGCGCTCTCTGTGTTTACGGTGTACCTGGGCAGCTTTTCATAAGCAGTTGTTCTTGTTGGAAGTTTTTAACACTTGCATCTGTAACGCCGAACAAGATGTGTCTTGCAGAATGCTTTTGACTAAATAAATGAAATTCAGTTATTTAAATTAATGTAAAAAGACTGCAATGCATATAAGAGTATTTTTAAAATGCATGTCATGAAGGGATACTACAGAAAAAGCAGATGCTGAGGGCTAGCTATCAGCTGCTGGGATCCAGCTGATCAATAGGTATCAATCCTCATGACAGACCAGAACAGGGCAGAAAATGATGAACAGGGATTTTCACCATCATACTAATTCCTGTAGTACCTGACGACTTCCCAGTCTCCTAATTAATTTACCCTCATGACCTCCTGAGGTGCCAGGTACTCTGAAGGCGACCAAAGACACGGCCCGACGTGACACTTTGGTCTTAGATTTGAAGCTTCTTCCTTGGTTTAGGTCCCTTTAAATCTGGCCCCCAGTGTTTGCGGAGGACACTGTAGCCCCAAGACATTCTTTGCCTCTGCCTGCCTCTGTCTTAGAGGAAAATGAGGCACTTTGGGGATTTTGTTGACATTCATTCGCAGCAGGAGATTTGAGAAACCTCAGCAGCCCAACATGTTTGGTGACTATGTTTCATTTCTTCTGCTAGCGCTTCTTGTGTTCAGGGCCATGTTGGTTCGGCACTTTCTTGATGGAAAAACCATACCAAAATTTACCCCACCCTGAAACAGTGACACCTTCCCAAAGTGGGCTCTTCTAGGACCTGTCCGTGATACCATACAAATACCTGCCTCAGAAAATTAATATAAAAATGAACTGTGCCAGGATTAGTTTGAGCCCATCCTTCTTAAGAATATACATATATATCTCAGAGTGTACATTGTAAAGAGAAAATGTCACAGGGTTCAAACCTTCAAGGGCTGTGTTGCAGGGAGGATCCCAAGGGAGAATGGATCCAGCCCTGTCCCAGACCATCCCGGTCCCATCCGAAACCACCGTGCCCAGATGTGCTTCGTTCCTTCTGCAAGCTGACGTGTGAATTAAACGGAGAGGGATGAGATGGATTCACCTCATAAAACTGCTGGGCTCTGAAATGAAGCCCGGCAGGTGAGGTGATTGTGAAAAGGAGTTTAAAATATGTTGCCTGTTCCTGCTCTAAAATAGACTTTCAGTTGCAAAGTGTTTAGTTTCCTCAGCCCCTTTCTAGGCCACAACCTGGCTCGTGTTTCCCTGCGCTGGGTTTTTCCTTTCCAAGTGATTCGGTCATTGTTTCCACTCCAGAAGTTTCTCTGATGGGGAGAACTTTCCCTTTCTGAAGCATTTTTGCTCTCTGCGGATTAAGCGCAGTCCCGGCCCCTTGTAAATTAGAGGTCTGCGCATTGAACAATGAACACTCCTAACCAAGATTTAATAAAAGCTAAAAGAGGTCACAGTGGAAGCAAAAGCATCTGGAACCAGAAGGTTTCCTTGCATCTCTAAATGCTCTCTTAATGCTGAGGAGCGTTGCAAAAGATGATGCTCTTTTTTGGAAATCAACACTGACATTTCTCTACTTCTGGTTGCTGTCAAGAAGATCCCTGTAAGCACAGGAGCGAGGCCAGTCCCAGCCCTTAGTTGCTGCTGGAAGCGCTGGGCTCGGTGCAAGCACCTGCGACCGGTGCTGGGGCTCACCTGGCCGTCCAGTAGCAATGATGGCTGTTCAAGGCATTGGAACTTCCCCCTGGAAGCTTTTAAAAATCCAGCGTAAAATATCATCAAAATACGAAGAGGCTTGTTTAGCATGGAGCATCGATTTCTCTCCCCGCAGCTGGCTTTGTGTGGTAGTCTGAAATGTTGCTTGTGATATTACGAGATCCAAAGTGATCTTCAAATTGATGATGCCTCTTTAAAATGGCTTTCAAAAATCCTTTTAAAGTAGATGGCAGAATTTTAATACTGCCCGCAGAGTTCAGCATGTATCAGTGTCACTCTTCCCGCGCAGCTGTAAAAAACCTTCTCCATCTGGACTTTAAAAGATTTGACTTTAAAAAGGCAAAACAGCAAACCCCCGATCATTAACCAGGAACCATTTGCAATCGAGATCTATGAAATTAAGGAGCGCTCATGTTAAATTACTTCCATCCAATATGCACGACACATTAGATTTGTTACACTTTGGGAAATCGTGATATTACTTCTGCTATTACTAGGCAGAAATATAAAAAATTCCTAATAAAAGAACACACACATGAAAAATTAGCTTCTTGTGGCATTTCTCTTTGAAGTTACTCTGGCTCTGCGCCAGTGAGTGGTCACAGACCGATCTGCAGCCGCCGTACATGCTCGCCGCGTTGCTGGACCCCATCTGCTAACAGAGACAGCTGGACTCGATGCCAAATTTGAATCAGCGTCCTCCTCTCTTGTGCGCTACTATGACCGGTATGGCATTTTGCAGGCCCAAAAGGCTTGTTTGTGTGTTTTGTTGTGTTTTTTTTTTTAAATTCTATTTCTTGCTTTTCAGAAAATGCAAAATTGTTGCTGTCTTAAGTGCAAAGCACAGGTGACTGCGTTGAGAGAGCTGCAGTTCAGCACCAAGGGATATCGTGTGTCTGTCCGGGGAAAGTCACCTTCTAGCATCTTCTCCAGCAGCATCTACATCTGGTCCTCAGAGCCTGCTCTCTCGAGCTAACAGTTTGTCCTGCTTTTCATAGCCATCTGCCTCTTGTTTTGTGCAGGTTATCCAAGGATACGAAGCAGGAGGACTTATCCTAAGTGCTGGTAGCATCAAAGACGCGTGGGTTATCTGAGGCATGAGTTGTGAGCATGAGAAATGGTCGATTTAAATCAGACATGCAAAACTGTCGAGGAACGTGGTAAGCCCCTGTGAAGCCTTGTCTCCTCCTCATCCTCCCACAGCCCGGCGCATGTGGGCCCTATCTCCACTGGAAAGTTGTACAAATAGCCAGGAACCCAGCCGGTGTGAGGAGGGGAGAGGCTCAGTCTCCAAGAACATGAAGAGGAAAATGCAGAGGAGTTGATTTTTCTTGACATCTTCTACAGGCTGTCCTTTGTCCTCATTTTCTATGGAGAGAAGATCTTTTTTATCAGTTCCTTGCAAATTCCTTGTCAGATGTAGGCAGAGAGGATACCCAAGACTTGGACGAATGGATGGATGGATGGATGGATGGACGGATGGATGGACGGACACAAGCAGACACACCACATATCCTCTCCTCTCTATTCTCCTGCTTCTCCATTTTTTTTATACAAATATGCATGCCCTGTCATTTATCACTTCCTTCAAACCTGACATCTAACGTGAAAGTGTTGTTTAGGACTCAAGGTCTCTATTTAGTTTTCTAATCAAATAATTTAAATGTATGAGTTGACACAATAGACGAAGAGCCATAATTCCCACTGCTTTCTATTATGTGTGATTCTCCTTTGAGCAAATATATAATCACAGCCCTAAGTTATAATAATTATGTAATATTTCTTGATAGAAGCAATTGGAATCTATTGTGTAGGGAAGTAATTACAGCCTACTTTAGTTCCTTTGTTTCTGAGTGGGTGGCATTTATGGGCAAAAAATTATGCATGCTCAAAAATCTTTATAAAATGTTGGGTTCTCAGAAAGTCTTGGACCTCCTCAGATGTATGGGATTTTTAAGGGATAATAATTTCTCTTTATTTTCTGCAGTGCAAAAATGTTTATTCAATTACCCAAGAAACATTTAGTTCTAAGGATGATAGAACATCAAGGCAAATGTTTTCCTTACAAAAAAAAGGAGGGTTTATAAATTCACACATTCAAATAGGCTTGATGGGTGTGTGCATGTTCCCCCTCACACACACAGAAGATATGAGCTGCTTTTAAGCTGACACTTTAAATATTGATTTTTATCCTGTAGCAATTTCATGTTGGAGGGTTCTTTTTTGTAATTAAATTATTGAGAAAACCTTCACAGTAGTGACAGTGCAAAAATTGCCTGAAAGGAATAAATTAACAGGAATAGCACAAAAGAAGGAATGTTAAGCAGACTGCTACAACGCTGTCTCATTTGCTTTCCTGGTCACATCAGTGAAGGTCTGGAAATAACCAGGCGCATTAACGTTTATCTAGAAATGATAAGAGTTACCCTCCTGTCAGATATTCCGTTGGTTTATTAATTACCAGCAGAAACTTGAGATGGGATGTGTGTTGGTTCAACTACTTAACTGCTCACTGGAGAATGGTTTTAAAAGGATTTCCTGTAGAGGAATAAGAGATGTTTGGGAAATATTTTTGAAGCTTGAAAACAAAAATGTTAAGTTTCGGTTCCTGCCATGATCTTTATGAGTCTTTCATCCAGTGTTTAGGGGACTGGTAAAGGATGCAGGAAGTGGGCTGAAAAGGAGAAAAGCTCATAAAAACACAAATATTTATCCTGGAGATATGGGGTGGCTTTTTATACGTAGCAAGCTAAGGGGCTTCTCCTATAGCATGGTGTGATCAACCAATCCTGCACCCGTTATCATGCTGGGTGCCAGAATTAGTGTTGAGGAAGCTGGAACTGGTGTTTTCCATGGTTTCCATGTCCACTTGCGTCACCTTCAGCCCTGGCAGCGTCTTTTCTCAGTAAAACTTAGTGTTGACACTGGAGATTAGATGAGACATCTCCAGCCCGGAGCATGTCTGGTGACAGAGATTTCTTTGGGTCTGTGCTTTCTGCTTGGATTTCATTTGCTCAGATAAAACAGCCCATCTTCAGTGTTTTCCTAAATGTCACTTCACTTCTTTTTCTGTGATATCCTTTCTGTGAATCCCTTCTAAAGGATGCTTTTCCCCAGATCTGTCCCAGTACACCTTTCTGAAGCAAACTGCGTTTCTTAGGGCTTGGGGCATGCAAGAATATGTATTTGGGGTACCACCGTGGCAGCTCCTCCATCTCTGTGCCAGTTGTTGGGGTCAGAGCGAGAAGGGGCTGGTGGGACACCAGTGGCCAGTGTCTCCTGTCCCTCTCTCTGCCATCCTATGGTCTGAACCAAAGACAGTCTTGCCGAAAACATTTTCCAGGGGTTTGTGGGGGCATCATCTCAGAAAAGGGATTATTTGGCGCTAATCTTCAATTCCTACCCTCAATTTCAGTGACAGTAAAGCACAAGAACTCAGCTGGGAGTCTCTGTTATCGCTAATATTTAGTCACCGGCACCAGCTGAGAAACTGGCCCATGGCTTCATTTTCTCCTGACTGACACAGAGGCTTAAAAACATCAGCTGCAAAGACACCTTCAGAGCCATCACTTGGCTGGTAGCACTAAGTATTTCTTCTGCTTATATCTGCATATTTCATCTGTCTGCTTCCCATGGAGAGCTTTGCAAGTGGCTTCCTGAGATGAAAAAAAATTTTGTTTTCCTCCCATTGCACGTAGACGCAGATACTTTTGTTCCTTTTGACCTGATTCCCTGCCTCCTGATCAATAGCCAACATTTTATCTGGTGACGCTTTCCAAAATGTTCTCCTGGCCACTAGAGATTCTTTAATTTACTCTAACACTTGCCCTGGTAAGAGCAGAAATAGGCAGCGTGGCCCCAGCCCTGTGCAGTGCAGATGCATGGGCTGTAACTCCATGCTTACAGCTGGGTGAAGCTTTGCTGGGTATAGACCTATGTGCAGGCCCCCAAAGTGGAAGCCTTTTCTCTGTGGCCGAGTTGCACTTAAGACTTTTTCACGTGTAAATTTTATTCTGGATGCTTGCTGCTTAAAAAAGCGATGGCATTATAGCAAAGCCCACCCTCTTCCACATATTTTGACTAATTGCCTCAAAACATCCTGTATTAGATTCAGGCTGTGTTTTACACCCACGTCATCACCACTTTCTTGTACATTTTATTTCACTGGCTTTCTGAAGCAAGGCTGTGAGCTGCCAAACTCCTTGGAGATAAATCAGAGGTCAGAGTCTGCATTGCTGCTCCCGAGTGGAAGGACAAGGAGAAAGCCCCAACTGTTCCCCATCCTATGGGATAGCTCCTGCGTAGCTGTCAAAAACATCGTTTGCGAAGAGGATAAAGAAACTTCATACTGAATTTGATGGGAAACATAATTGATCGGTGTGGGAGGTGGTTGAAAATCCCCCCTAAAGCTTTTTGTACAGGGTTCGGAGAGGCGGATTGCTGTTGAGTGCTGTCCCGCACGTCCCTGGCCATGAAGTCTGCTTTTTCCCCAGACCTGAGTCTCATCTGAAGGGAGAATTTCAGGAACAGACACTTCAGGGATGTGCCAACTACATAGCTGCTGCTTACCTTATTGATGCTTCGTATTGAGATTCAAATTCTTTTTGAAAGATTGCAATTTAAGCATCAGTTTTATTGTAGCTGCGGAGATTTCTTAATAACTTCCTGTCAAGTACAAAATGCAAGTTAATTTCTGATCCTAAAGAAGTGCTGTGACAAAGGCAGTTTTAATGACAATGTTTGGCACAGACGAGCCCCAAACCAGTCTGGTCCTCCAGGTCAGTATGTACAGCTCATGCGCCTGTAACTGCTGCCCTGATGTCCTTCACCCCCTAAAAGTAGCACTGCAATTCCCACTCGATTGGAAAAAGTCAAGCCAAGTTAAGAAAGAATTTGTTTTCACCTGAATCTTAGAGTGATAGATTTGGCCTATTGGTTTCAGAACGTGAAAATGTGATCCTGCCCCAGGTGGCAGCTTTTAGGGATATACCTGATAGCTCCACAGTGGGGTTTGCTTCAGCAACCCACGTTTCTCCCCTTGCACGCTTGTGTCTGCCTGCTGCGGCATGAATAAATAACACCTTCGTTTTCACGGCGTGTACACCAAGATGGCAAGATGTTGTCCCAGAAGCCAAACATCTCTTACGATTCAGAAAAGAGTTAACAGGCAATCCTGCGCCTCGCAAGGAGACCTTTGCTACACATTTTTAATGGCCTGGGCTCTTGGTAGGTGAAAGGAAAGTTCCAAGCAGTAACTCAGGTTTAAAATACTGTCTCGGTGCCAGGTAATCAAACTAGCTTTAAGTGAAGCAATTAGCAAGCATTAGAAAGGCAGCTATTTCCTGCTTGAAGGTGGTAAACTCTGCGTCTCTTATTATGATTTCTCTGGGGATGTGAGTAATGGGCTATGAGGTTTTTTTGGGAGGTGGAGGGTTTTTTGCGTGTGTGGAAATACTGGCAATGTCCTAACTCCTTGCCAATTTACTAGATACGAATGACGATGAGGGTGGAACAAAGTCCTTACTCTTTCCTGGTGGCTTGAGCAATATGTGTGCCAAAGTCAAGGAGGTGGTTTTCTCATTAGTTCCTTAAATACAGGTTTTTTGTTGCTGGTTCAGGCTCACTGCCTCACCAGATCACCATCTTTGGGACCAGGCTAGTGCTGGTGGCTGGAATGAGCCGGTTGGGCAAAACCTGGTCATTCTGCTGCATTTGCTAGGTTTTGTTGGGGGGTTGATGAAACGCAGGCAGGGACCACATCTCCCTGAAGGAGAGGTTTCTCTTTGAAACCAGCTTGACTTTCTGCCCAGGGGAGCTCTCAGAGCCTGCATTTCCAAGGTCTGCAGCAGCGGGGTGGCTCCCGGTGGGTGCAGCTACGTCAGCAGTCTGTTTTAACCTAAGCGGGTGCTTTTGGAGCCAATATGCCACTTGTCCTAATTTCCTGCACTTTGTCCTGGAGAGCTGCCCTGGAGAGTCGGACCAGATCTCTCCCCCATCTCCCTTAGTGCCTTTCTCCTCCACCACAGCTTTATAAACTGGCATCCACACCTAAGGCTCCTTGGATTAATCGGAAATTCCCATGTTGGCTCTGCTGGGCTTTGAAAAAGGCCTCGGGGGGCTCCAACCAAATGGACGTGAAGCCAAATAAAGGTGAGAAGCGAGGCTGATGCCTTGCAAAAATGCCTGAGGTGCAGGAATGTGCCCCCGAAGGCTCAGCATCGCACGGGGGCAAACCGCTGCCCCCAAGGGAAACCTCTGTGGGAAACGCGAGGTCCAGAAACAGACACTCTGACTGTTTCGCTGCAATTTATTCTTCTTGTTTTGACTTTAGGGAAAACCCCCACCTTTTCAAAGTGAAAAGTGTGAATCTTAGGAAAAATTAAAACTAGTTTGCTTTCTATGGTTTACGTTCCTTCCCCACCAAATTCAGGCAGGATGGCAACAGGCTGGAAAGCCTGAAAAACAAATTCTTCAACAGCATTTCAGATTTGTGCAAGCACGTGCCCTTATCTAGCACTGAGCCTGATGAGACTAGTTTTATTTTAACAAACGTGGATCATAAATTTGATCAGATGGCAGTTCATGCTAGCACCAGCTGAAACCTGTACTGGTAGAATTATTGCTGCGTATAATCAAAAAAGAAAAGCACACACAAAAAGCTGGAAGCTTACCTCATCGTAAAGAAACAATGGGAAGTTTGGCAGAAAATGTGGAATTATATCCTTTTTTAAAAGTCTTGGATTTTCGGGACCACAGGAAGCAGAGGTGGAAGGTCCCCCTCCCATCCCCTGTTTTTTCCATCAATTTGTTCTTAATTCTTTCTCTGAACATACTTAGGCTTTTCCGACAGGGTGTCTAGATGCTGAAGATAACCACAACCGTGCTTAAACTAACGGATTTTCTGGCTGAGTGCTGGGATAAAAAGCAGAGAAGAGGAAGAAACAGCATCCCCAACATGTAGGACCTCGACCCAGATAGGTATTGGCAAAAGAAACTCCTGTTTTGGAAAAGAGGGAAGCTAACTATCTCCTTTCCAGCTGACAACTCAGCTGATGAGTCTATCAGCTCATCGAAAGGCCGCTTGCCTGCTCTTTATTTATTATTATCGTGGCATCTGTGCAAAATTTGATGTTTTTCACAGCTTTGATTTTCACACAGTTTTCGTGGTGGAGGCATGAATGCCTTTACAGCAATCTAAGCACCTTCCTAATAGGCTTGAATTCATAGAGAAACAGGCCACAGGTGGGAAACTATTAGACCGCAGCTGATAGCTAGATGTGATAGTTTCCTTCAGAAGACCCAGCATTCTTTTTTTTAGAGCTTTTCTGGTCCAGCCTGCTTCAGATGGGAATTTTGCCATGTATCTCTGGTCAGGTCAGACTCCTCAGAGATGGGCACTAATTACCTGCTGCCGGTCGCTTCAGTCCCCAGCCTGTGACCCCCTTCTGCCAGACACAAGGGTGAAGCGCTGGTGATTGCAGATGCAGTCAAAGGGGACTTGTACTATGACCAAGTAAAGTGCTATGGAAATAAGCACTCCGAAAAATCAAGCCTTGTGCTTTCTCAAATTAGCAGATGCTTTTAACAATGTTGACCTTCCGATCTCTGCAATTCCGGTCCCCGTCTCCGAAAATGGGGATAATAGTATCATTTTGTGGCACAGGGCTCTGCTGAAGATACATCCATTAGTGCTGGTGAGGTTTTCAGTCTCAAAGAGAGAGCACTTCACAGGAAAGCTTAGCCCAGGACTTGAAGGATATGCAAGTGAATGAGGACGAGAGGCTGTGTCATGAACAGGGGGAGAAATACGCAACAACCACCTCGTTTGGGGATGTGGATCATTATGTACGGAGCAAAGCAGGGTCTGACGGAGGGCTGAGGAATAGGTCTATGATCATGTCTTTCTAGACCACATTATAACATATACAGAGGAGACTAAATCCAAGTGGATGGCACTGTGTGTGTATGTGCATGTGCATGTGCGCGCACACATGCGTATACACATACAGGATCTAATCTTAAATTAACAGCTAGGGCGAGGTAGTCATTTTTAATGGTGAGATTCACAGGAATGAGTGTGAAGTTGAGGGTGACTGTGAAATGTATATTTATCAAAAAATAAATAAATAAAATAAAAGAAAATAAGGGAATTTTCTAATCCTGCTATGGAAAGATCCTCTGCTGCCATGAAAGTCATCAGAACAGCAAAAAAATAACCCATGGTAGCAACGAAATCTTAGGGCATCACACTGCGGCGCAGGGCAGACCCCCAGGCATTTCAGGATGACGATAACCAGGGCTGCTAAGGCAGACCTCAAAGGCTCAGGACTTTACCAGGCACCAAGATCCTTCCAGGGTGTCTACCCGCTTGTCTGGACCAGGAGAGCCTCCTGCGCCGGCTGTGCACCGCCGGCTGCCTGTGTCTGGGTCTCCACCGCTTCCTGCTCACATCTGCCCCTGCCTGCTCCGCGGCCGCCTGGCTGCCCTTTAGCCGGGACCTGCTCAATGTTAAGGTGCTATTTGTTGTTTCTGCAGCCAGATCTCTTCAGGGCTGGGATTTGAAAGGCAGAGAAATGGCTGCGCTGTGCAGCTGGTGGGGCGGTAACCTCTGGCCGGCTGGCTGGGGCGGAGAGGGGGTTATAAAGCTTTGATCGGGGGGACCGGTCACTGCAGGAGTTGGGATGTGTAACGTGGATGCTCCTGCGATATCTAATTGCTTCTGCATCAGACCTTGGAGGGAGGGCGGCAAGGTTTGCTTCTCACAGCTTATATCTTGCTGGCAACGCCCCCCAAACTCTCCTCTCCCCCCTCCTCCAAATACAAATGTCTCTTTATATGTATTTTGTTTCCAGTCTGAGCATCTAAACTTCTTTGAATATCCTGCTCAGGTTTCCTTATTTGAAGGCTGAATCCTCTATATCCCCTATTTACTCCATTTTCTTTCAGGCAAGCCTGATAGCTGCTTGAAATATTCCCATTACATCCAGCTGATCAAGATTTTTCACAGTGGAGCACAGTGCGTTCGCCCAGAGTGTATCCACCTGACTTCTGCAGTGCTACATTATTAGCTTGGGAAGCTATGACCTTGAAGGCTTTATATTTAATTTATTTCAACATTCCAGCCATATAGATGTTTGCTCTGATTAGACCCAGTAAATTACTCTCCACAGATGAATTATCAGGGGATTTTCTTCTATTTTTTTTCCTGCCCATTCTCAAACTACTCAGAATGAGCCCGGGAACGTAGCTGTGTGTGTCTGGATAGCTTAAATGACTCCTTTTCCATAGCACCGGTCTCTAAACGCTTTACAGTGAGTTTTCCTGAATGACTGCTCATCATGTATCTGCCATTTATGGTGTCATCCAGTGGCTAATTTGATTACCAAAACTTTTCAATAATTAAATAAATCACAAATTATTTGCAGTTTTGGCCAGTGACTAACAAATAGGGAGCAGATCCCTGAGGATATCCATATCTGCACCCCAAATAAGGCATAAGCAGCCATTCTCTTGGCATTCTGGGAAAGATAGGGTCTTTCTTATCAATTTAGGAAAGGAGACATACAAATAATGAAAGAACAACAGAAGGTCTGAACGAAAGTCCACAAATGCTGGCTTTCTAGAGTTAAGTATCTTGATTTATGTAGTCTGCTATTACAGTAACTGTGGCTTCTCTAGATGAATAACATTGCTTGCAGAAATGTTTGGTATTCTGGTAAATAGAAAAATGGGAATTTGGTCTTTGTGTGAACTTCAGACACACTGACCAGCCAGGAGAAGAGCTGAACCAAATCTTTAACATTTCCTGATTCCATAGGAGCAAGAGTTGTGATTTTTCTGCAACATTTTTCCACCAGAGATATAGCAAGTACTTGCAAGCAATTGAGTTACAGGAGCTTAATTCTTTATCACTTTCGCCCCGGCAAGAAGCCATGTGCAGCTCTGAGCCAAATGCGAAAGTAAAGTAAAGCATAATAGCTCCAGTCACCCTGCAGGGACATTTTGTTTTGCATTTGCAGGAGGCTAAAAGTCTGCACATGGGTAGTCACCGTAGCTTACTTTGTTAGCAGTAACTTTTGTTGAGCTTCCCTAATTTGGTCACCTGCAGCTACATGAATATTTCCCTAGGGAAGAGATGGTTATATCAGCGTTTAGAAAAGGGCTTTTTCCAGAATGACTCATCTTAAAGACTAAAAATAAGGATAGATGCATGCTTCTGAAGGTGTTTTTTTCTCCTTGGGGGACATCTTTTCTTTGAGCAGGATCTGTAGTGTGTGCAGAGGCCAGGTTTACATCAGTGTGCTCATAATTCCCAGCAGAGCAGTTAAAAAGCCTGTTAGGACAAGCGTTCACCCTGCAAGATCCAGGGCCATGCTACCTCACCTATCACCCGCCGAGCTTCCTGCGGGCTCCTCAGCTTCACCTCACATCTGGAACAGTGGTGAATATTGCCTGCTCCCCTGCACCTCTGTCCTGGTGAGCTTCCAGCGCTGGGCTTGGGGACTCCATCAGGAGCTTATTGCATTCACAGAACAAGCTATCATTACAAAAAGCACTATTTGCTAATATCTCTGCAGCAGCATGAGAAGATTTCTCCCCACAAACTCATTTTCTAGTTTGGATGAGGCTGGAAATGATGGGAGCTGGTGGCTCCAGGCACCCTGACATTTGTTTCCTTGCAGTGATTCGGATAATGCTTCGCAACTCTGGGGGAAGGGGGACTGTTTTTTTTTTTTTATTTTTATACCGAGGACTGGAAATTGTGATTTAATCCTCGAACTGTGTAAATAAAACCCTAAATGCAGAATTACTGGAAAAGGCAGAGGGGCTACTTCAGCCAGGAAATAGCTTCATCAAATGTTTTTTGGATCAAAACTGCTCGGAGTGTATTTTACACTTTTCATATCCAAAAAAAAAGTGTTGCAATAAATGAGGATACATAGTTATTTGAACTCTAGCATAAAATGCTAACATAACATTCTCTTGCACCATTACTCTGTTTCTTTGGGGTATGTATAGCTACAGGCAATTCAGAGCTTTGGCAGGTCAGGGTAACATTTGCTTAAAACATGTTTAAGCCTGGGCTCCAGTGACCTCACTAACCAAATAGATGAAGCTAAAAATAAATGTGAGATGCTGTAGACACACAGGAGCCCCTGTTCCCCCAACTGTTTGCAAAAGGAAGAGACTGATTCTCCTGGTTTCAGTTTGCCGTTGGAGATAAGAGCTCACATCAGACGGTTGGGGTGGGAGGTCCTTCGCTCTCATTTTCTCAGACAGCAAATACTGCATAGAGATCCTCCAGAAATCCCTCCTGCTCTCTGCATTCCCATTCCCCAAATACTTCAGGCCCTTACATTTTTATGGCTAGATAATGAGGCCAGACCAAATCTGTCATCTGATCTCTCTGCTAATGTAGCAGACACAGTTTTCCAATCCCAGCTTAAGCCGATTTTACTTAACTGTGACCTCTGCAGCTGATGGCAGCTGAAATGAAAGTTCTTCAGTTCAGGTCCTGGGTTTTGGATGATGTGTGACTGCTACTCTCTACGAGTCCATTTGAAAATCCACATAACTAGCGAGTCAAGATGCTGAGTTCAGAGTAACAATAAATTATCTTAACCAAATAATTATCCTTGATCGCAGAAGAGGAATTTCATGTTCACAAACGGTTTGAAATGCAAGCGGAGCTGGTACAGAAAGGTTACAATAGACAACAAACAGCTGTCAGTTTTCCCATGTAACGTGGACACAAAATGGTTTCAACAAAGGTTTGGATGTGCTGTGCTATGGGATATGAAGATGGTCCTCCATGGGTCTGGATGAATCTGATTCTCCTGAAGCTACAGGAAGCAGAAGTGGGTGATGGGGGCTGGTCATGAAGGTGAGAAACCTTCACGTTGACATGGTTGTGATTGCCAGAGATGACTCCTTTTGTCTTCACCCCAAGGTGAGACTGTGAGGCATGTTTTTGTAGGCAAGTGGAGTGCTGGGAGACTTTACACTGGCTGGTGCAGGCACACCCAGGCCACCTGCAGCACTGAAGATGTAACTGGGACACCTAAACACACCGAACTTCCCCTAAGAAAGTATCATATGCAACCAGCCGCACCGCAACAGTTGACGTTCGCGTGGATCTCCACAGACGTGTCAATCTCTGAAATGTGCTGCGTTGCGGGAATAGGATGTACCTGTTGTTCCTTCCCCTCTTAATTGGACATGGCCTTCTAATAACGAGGCTGTCAGAGGCAAAGGGATCTGGGTCCTGTAGGCTGGACAGGGAGATTGACCATCCCCACCACAGCGCCGTTCCCCATATTGAGGCGATTTCCTCCTTTTCATATTTGGAAGGGGGGGGGGGGGGGGGGGGGGGGCAGAGCTCTTTAGGGGATATTTTAAATGATTTTTCCTGCTGGCAGAAGGGGAGGAAAGGCATCCAGAATGAGACCTGACCTTTTGCGTGCTGTGGCACTGGCTCCCAGCGAGGCCTGTTGAATTCCTCCCTAATGAGGAAGAACTTTGTTTTTGCACTGCGACCGAGTTCACTGAGAATAGCCCCATTTTCCTGCCGATCAGCTGGAAAACTTCCTCTCTTGGGGTCACGCGGGCTCCTCTGGCCGACAGCTCATCCCACCCCCCTGTGTACGGGGTACCCACCGCACGCCAGCCTATGGGACTTTCTGCCCAGGAGTGGCTTGGTCTCTTCAGCACTTCTTCCCCGGGTGACCCCAAGGTCCTCCACAGCTGGCAGTCAATTCGGGGAGGTCCAGGAGATCTGAATAAACCCCAAAGCCTCTGGGTAAATCTGATCTGCCTCTAATATTTCTTGAAAGACCCTCACAGCCCCAGCCAGTCCCAGTGGAGGGAGAGTTTGAGATATGCAGACAGCTCTTTTCCTCCAAGAAAGGCAGAGATGTCTCTTCCAGTGCTTGTTTCCTGCCCTGTGCCCCAATCCCCCCTTTATACAGTCAATTCCCTTTGCTCTCCACTGTACCCAACCTCCCCTCATCCCTCTATCCCTCCTTCCTTGCCCTGGAGCTAGTAGCTGTCGAGGAAGATGAAGGAAAACTGCATGTTGCAGCGGAAGGGATACACACGGTTTCCTTTCCTTGCTCCACGCTGAAATGCAACTTTGCTCATTTTCACCCTCTACTCTCCTATGATCATCTCCAATGAACTTTACAGGGTAACCCCAGTGTCAGCTCTGTGCAGATTTGTAATACAGGTATGTAAAGAAAACTCCAAAATGTGTCCCTTTTTGTAAAAAAAAAAAAAAAAAGAAAAAAGACTAGTAGGAATGTGTCATCTGCAATAGCTGCAACAAGGGGAAGGAGAAGCAGTTGGAGACAGAGTGTGAAGGATGAAAACAGTTTCCACCAGAGATGCCCTGGGATGCAGGGAAGATGAAAAGGGAGAGGAAAGGGCTGACAACACTTGACAAAAGGGAGATGGGAGAGGGGTTTCAGTCTCCCATTTGTTCCCTGTTGGTGGGGCTCGGCAAGGACAGGCTGGAGTTTGAGATTTGCACTTAAAAGTTTGCTTCCTTGGCCTCGAGTCCCATTTCTCCTTTTGGCCAAATCACTGAGCCTGGCTGCTTCTCATCTGCAAGAGAATATTCACTGCACGGATTGTACACAAATAACTGCATTCATAGCCCTGAAGGGCTTGAGCACAGCAGCACCAGGGACTGTGTGCACAGCCGAGATCCACCATACACTCTTTTCTTTGCCCTGCTTGTGAATAACAAGGGTGAACCGTGTTTGCTATATCGCAGCACGTCTGAGGGGGCTGACACGTTTCACCAAGAAGGTACAAATAATTGCTTTATGCTGCACAAAGGCAGCCGAGGGCCAGAGATTGGATGTTAAAATGTTTGCGGTGACACTGTGCGAGGCTCTGTGACAGGAATTCACCTTCGTGTAATTAATTCTGAGGCTCTGTCACTGAACCTAGTTCTCCTCAGATAAAGCTGGTGTTAAATAGGCTCAAAAACTTGCTGTGTCAGTCTGCTGTGTACTTGAGAGGAGACATGTACCTCGGGGTAGGGGGAAGGGAGGGAAGGCAAATATGCTGATGACTGAGAGACACTAAGATATGCTGGTAGTGGGGCCAGCCAAGAGCCAGAGAGAGAATAAATAAACATAATTTGGTAGTGACAGTCTGTCTGGCATTTTACTGTGGTCTGCTAAGATTTCTTTTTTTAAAGGATGCAGTAATTTAGTGAAAGCAATATGGTGAAAGGGCTCTGGTATTATCGATTAGCTTTGATCCATAAATTGCTGCTGAGCTCCTTGAAAGTACATGATCTAAGGACAGCCATGCAGGATAGACTGCGGCCAGACTTGGACTGATGAACAGGTCTCGATGGTGCTAGCACCACAAACTGTGACCTTAAAGCCAACTTGAGTGGGAATGAAGGGATTTTTACTAATCTGTGGTAGGTCTTGATTGGGTATAAAGCTAATGAAACTGGCCCTACTCAAGCCCTTCAAGTCCTCCTACAGTTTAGGGAGACTGTATTGGGCTGCAGTGACAGGGAAGCCTGTTTGAAGATGTCTCAGGATATGTGTGGAGCAAGCCCTGTGGAGATGGCTTGCCAAGCTGGGAGATGGAGGGGAAGCAGAGACGACCCAGACTGGTGGCTAGGAGAGAATGATGCAACATGTCCCATCATGAACTATCATGAGTGCTGGGGTCCTCCAGTCTCCTAATGCACACTTTCTACCACACATTTGCTCTTGGTTTTAGGTGAGTTACCACACCCGTAAGTGGGTTGCAACTCCTTGGGCCATGGGAAATATGTAAGTTGAAACCTTATCCCCTGTGATGCTCCCTCTATGGGAGGTTTCTTTGCAAGCTTAAGTTGGGCAGTGTTATCAGAAATTCTTATTCCCATGGACAAATTTGAGCATCTGAGCCCTATTTGGTGGAAATTTGACCAGATTGCTTTCTGAGCAGTGAAACAGCTACATTTCATAGGGCCCTAGTCCCTAAGTGATGTGACACCGTTTCCCACAGCATTCTCCTGGAGAAACTGGCTGCTCATGGCTTGGACGGGTGCACTATTCACTGGGTAAAAAAATGGCTGGATGGCCAGGCCCAAAGAGTGGTGGTGAATGGAGTTCAATCCAGTTGGCGGCCAGTCACAAGTGGTGTTCCCCAGGGCTCAGTGTTGGGGCCAGTTCTGTTTAGCATCTTTATCAATGATCTGGACGAGGGGATTGAGTTCATGCTCAGTAAGTTTGTAGATGACACCAAGTTGGGCGGGAGTGTTGATCTGCTGGAGGGCAGGAAGGCTCTACAGAGCGATCTGCACAGGCTGCATTGATGGGCTGAGACCAATTGTATGAGGTTCAACAAGACTAAAAGTGCCGAGTCCTGCACTTCGGACACAACAACCCCAGGCAACGCTACAGGCTTGGGCGGGAGTGGCTGGAAAGCTGCCTGGCAGAAAAGGACCTGGGGGTGTTGGTCGACAGCCAGCTGAATATGAGCCAGCAGTGTGCCCAGGTGGCCAAGAAGGCCAAGGGCATCCTGGCCTGTATCAGAAATAGTGTGGCCAGCAGCAGTAGGGAAGGGATCGCCCCCCTGTACTTGGCACTGGTGAGGCCGCACCTCGAATACTGTGTTCAGTTTTGTGCCCCTCGCTACAAGACAAACATTGAGGTGCTGGAATGTGTCCAGAGAAGGGCAACGAAGCTGGGGAAGGGTCTAGAGCACAAGTCTTATGAGGAGTGGCTGAGGGAACTGGGGTTATTTATCCTGGAGAAAAGGAGGCTGAGGGGAGACCTTATTGCTCTCTTCAACTCCCTGAAAGGAGGTTGTAGCGAGGTGGGGGTCGGTCTCTTCTCTCAAGTAACAGGCAATAGGATAAGAGGAAATGGCCTCAAATTGTGCCAGGGGAGGTTTAGATTGGATATGAGGAAACGTTTCTTCACTGAAAGGGTTGTTAGGCCCTGGAACAGGCTGCCTGGGGCAGTGGTTGGGTCACCATCCCTGGAGGTATTGAAAAGGCGTGTAGATGTGGTGCTTAGGGACATGGTTTAGTGGTGGACTTGGCAGTGATGGGTTAACGGTTGGACTTGATGATCTTAAAGGTCTCTTCCAACCAAAACGATTCTATGATTCTATGAAATATTTGTCCTTTCTGTGCAATGCTTGCTGGCCTGACTTCCCAAAACATTGTTACGTCTCAGCATTGCAAGGATTATTGCATGTCTCTGAATGCACAGCTTAGATCCCTCAGACACAGATTTCTTATAGCTGTTACGTCACTGGCTCCATGACCAGGGCTGGTAGCAAAGAGTGAACTTATGCAAGGATCTTTTTGTGTAGGGTCAGGCTTCCACAGAGCCTGGAACTGGCAAATGCATTGCAAGTTGCCAGCAAGTCTTTGCTGCCTTTGCCTGATGATCCTCCAGACAAGCACAGTCTCAGCCTCTGGTGATTCAAGGCTGACATTTTATTGCATCAGGGATCAGCTGTGGTCAGATTTGGCAAAGCCAATGACGTCTTGCCAGCTGTCAGATCTGTACTCCAAGGCTGGAGCTCCTTCAAAGAAGCTGTGT
Organism: Phoenicopterus ruber ruber; assembly: GCA_009819775.1. NCBI lineage: Eukaryota > Metazoa > Chordata > Aves > Phoenicopteriformes > Phoenicopteridae > Phoenicopterus > Phoenicopterus ruber. Next base: position 6,448,387 of record CM020219.1, read on the forward strand.
AAGGAACAGAGTATCCCCTTCTCATGGTTTGATTGCAGAGGGAAGCAGCTTATTTTAAGCATCTGGTCTTGCAATGATCTCCAGAGTGCTCCAAAGCTGACCAGGGAAGCCATGGGCTTTTCTTTGGATGATCACTGCTTCCTTGTGGGTCTTTATGGACAGCACACTTGCTAAGCTCTTTCTCACAGCACCAGGTCCTTTTGCTGATGGTGCTGGAGCTATCTTGACTCATTCTCCGACTGAAGTCTGGACCCACCTGGCTCCAAGTCAGTGACATGTTGCCCATCCAAACTGCCACTGTTTCTTCAGGATCAGGCCATGCGTGCTGGTCTTCGAGGGCTTGGATCCAAACCCTAGAAGCGTCCATGGAGAAATTCCTGTTTGTTTCAGCTTTGGACCCGGTGCCAAGTTCTCAGCACTGTGCCGAGTATCAGCCAGGATCCTGCTGGAGGCAATATCTGATGCAGCACCATGTCACCACTTTGGATTCCCTGTCTTCAGCTTTAAAACCCAGAATAAGTATTTCACTCATCTCCCTATGGCTATTCAAGAACACAAGATGGGAAGACACTTCCTTAAATCATCAAGGCTAATCCCCTGCTCCCTCTGGCAACCATTCCACTCGAATCCTTGCATAAACCTCAGTTTTGGCGGTAATTAAACTGTTTGGCCCTTTAAACCATGGCTAGTCTCTCATGCATGTTGCATCCTTTTTCTGCCCAATGTGCAAGCGTGTTGTAGAGTCTTTTCTAGCAGAGCTTGGCTGCTGTCATTATCAGCTCACACCTTCTACTCCCACCCCATCTGTGCCTGGCGCTATTTTCATGCATAATACATTGATCATCTGCAGCCTGGTGGGGGGGGAAATCATCACTTCAAGTCACTTGTCTGAATTCAAGCCACATCTGAGCTATATCCTTTGCTGAATCCCATATCTATAGTCTGATATAGGGGGGAGAGGGAAACCAGCCAGAAGATCTCAGGCTCCTCCTGTCTGCAAAGACTCCAAAGCAAATATTGCTTGGCTTTGAAAGTCTTAGGGCCACAGTCAAAGCTGGTGGAAATCCATGCAAGTCTGATGCACCCTTGCAGCGATGCCAGCTGACACTAGGCAAAGGACAAGGGCTGCATGTGTTTGCATGTCATGGCTTTCTGCAACGCAGGATCAGGCTCTCCTCTTTTGCAGATTGTCTGTGACCCCATGAATGTGTACTGATTTTCATGCATGCTACTCTTGATTTACACCAGCATTACTGGGAGGAGCACTGGTGTTTCATTCTGGAAGACAGATCTTCAAAGAGTAACGTACACTTAACAAACTTGATTTTGAAGTCTCTCAGGAAGGCTTTGAAAACAAAGGCTCAAATTCCGGAGTAAGTAGAAAGTCCTTGGTTCCTAGTGGTGAAAGCTTCCTACCAGAATTATTCCCAGAGGCAGTATAGACTTTGCATTTTGCCTCATCTAAATGCATTAGGAGGAGTATTAAATTTCACATGTGCTGCATGTTGATGTAATTCTCCTGACATGTCTGTTTGCACCATTATGAAATAAGGGATTTCCTTTCCCTTTCTTTCCACATTTGCCCTGCTCTCTAGGGATCTCAAGGATATGATCCATTGGCATACGAGGATTATGCCTTTTACACAGAGGACTTAAAAAAAGCTTCGTCATTGTGCTAACAGAGGTCTTGGGACAACATCCCGCATTAGCAGTGCTTGACTTAACTGACAACCTATGGCTGGAAAAGATCCATTAATCTTCTGTGTCATGATCCCTCCAGGCACCCCCACCCCGCTCAAACTTTGCTACATGCAACTCTGCTCTTAGGATGAACACTTTGGTGCAGGAGGATCTTGAGGGTCTTTTCATGTATAAACAACCCCTCTGTGCCATACAAGAGTTGGGGAATCCAGCATCTCCTTTTTTTTTTTGATCTGATATTAAAGGGGAGTATGTGTTTAAATAAACAGCCCCTGAATCTCCCCCCAGTTATCTGCAGGTGCAAGGTTAGGCTGGAGGATGCTCTCTGCCACCCTGCGCACACCTCCGCAGCCTGTGGAAAGGTGATCAGCAGTCTCCGTTGGGTCTCACACTGCTGCTGCCTCAATGCGTCAGGGGCCGTGCTGCTGTACTTGTGACTTTATTCTCCATCACAGCTCCACACTGTGACAGGGACAATGTATGCCTGCTTTGAGCAGAATTTGGGGCCTTTTCCTTCCCAATAAATTTTGGATGCATTTAAATCTTGTGGGCTGGAAGGAGAGGGCAGAGTTAAGGGGAAGAAGAAGCAGAGATGGGATCTTTTTACGCCTTTTTTTTTTCCTAATAGACAAATTCACATTGCTAAAAGAGTGGCATAAAATGAATTTAACAGGCCAAGAGGAATAGAGAAGACAACCAAATTCTTGATCAGTTAACATCAACCTCACTGTGGAGACTTAAAGGCATGCTGCCTTACACCACTGGAGGATCCGACCTGTGCTTACGTTCTCAGATGCTGTATCCAGGGCTGATTGCCGTGTTTCTCAGCTCATCAGCTGCATGGCACACGGGAATGTGTACTGGAAGAGATGAATGTGCATATGGTTATAAAAGGTACTGGAGGACACACCTTGCTATTGCCTTCATGTAAATATGTTGGTAAAGAGCCTTTTATTTGTAACACCAAAAATTCTCTCTCTCTCTCTCATATATATAGCTGATGAGCACCTACATGCACAGAAGCACACATGTGGTCTACACCAGTATAATGTGTATGTAAAACACTTGCATGCACGGCTACAAACTACATCCTTTGGTTTTGCCTGTGAACTGAGCACTTTTTCCAGGTGAATTGGAAACCCTCCTGTTTGTCTGTCTGTCTGTCTGTCCCAGGTAGGAGAGCAGGGACTGCAGGAATGTGTTTCTGGAAGGCATAGTCTGCAAGTGGGGTTTTTCTGCACCTTTTGCGCTGTGCCTCTCTCTTGCTTGGGTTGATGCTGACATCTGGAGGCTATGCCGCGGCAGTGTGTGTGCACAGTTATTTCCACATGGCTTTTTGCTCATCTTCATGGTCACGTTTTGTAAGAAGCACCTTTTGGCTATCTTACTATGCCAGGGTGATTTGACCCTTGGGCATGCCTAGTCATGTGGATGTATTTGCTGAAATCCTGTTGCTGATTAGGGTAGCATTTAGCATGTTTGGTCTGGTTCCCTGTGTTAGTGACATCTGCTCGTGACGTGGACAGTAGACATGAGCCCAAACTCGAATAAGGCAGGTCTGGATACAAGACAAGCCAGGGGAGAGGAACCTCAATCCATCCCACTCCTACCAGTTTGATGACAGTGCCAGCAACAGATGCCCAAGGTCTGGAAAAGGGTCACGGGTCAGCAGGAGAGCATCTGAAGAACAGCACAAAGGAATCCCAGCCACTCCAGTCAGTGAGTCAGCTTCATCAGGGGCCCAACTTAAATGCCTCTATGCAAACACATGTAGCAAGGTGAATAAACAAGAGGAGTTAGAGATGCGCGCACTCCTGCAGGGCTACGATATTACTGGCATCACAAAGACGTGGTGGGATGGCTCCTATGGCTGGAGTGTTGGAATGGAAGGATACAGGGTCTTTAGGAAGGACAGGCAGTGGAGATGAGGAGAGAGTGTTGCCCTCTATGTCAGTGACCAGCTGGAGTGCATGGAGCTCTGACTGGGGGTAGATGAGGCGCCGATCGAGAGCTTATGGGTCAGGATTAAAGGGAGGGCAGGGACAGGTGACATTATAGTGGGGGTGTGCTACAGGCCACCCGACCAGGAAGCCCGAGTGGATGAGGCCCTCTATAGACAGATAGAAGCAGCCTCACGTTTACAAGCCCTGGTGCTCATGGGGGACTTCAACCACCCCGATATCTGTTGGAGGGACAACACAGCAGGGCATAAGCAATCCAGGAGGTTCCTGGGATGTGTCGAGGATAACTTCCTTCTCCAACTAATAGAGGAGCCAATGAAGAGAGGTGCTATGCTGGACTTTGTTCTCACCAACAAGGAGGGGCTGGTGGGGAATGTGAAGCTCAAGGGCAGCCTTGGCTGCAGTGACTATGAAATGGTGGAGTTCAAGATCCTTAGGGCAGCGAGGAGGGCACACAGCAAGCTCACTACCCTGGCCTTGAGGAGAGCAGACTTTGGCCTCTTCAGGCACCTGCTTGGCAGACTACCATGGGATAAAGCCCTGGAGGGAAGAGGGTTCGAAGAAAGCTGGTTAATATTCAAGGATCATCACGTCCAAGCTCAGGAGTGATGCATCCAAACAAGGAGCTCCTGGACAAAATCAAACACAAAACGGAAGTCTACAGAGCAAGGACAGGTAGCCTGGGAGGAATACAGAGAGATTGTTCAAGCAGGCAAGTAGCAGGTTAGGATAGCTAAAACCCTAATAGAATTAAATCTGGCCAGGGACATCATGGGCACCAAGAAAAGCTTCTATAGGTCTTCTAAAGGAAGACTAGGGAAAATGTGGGCACTCTCCAGAAGAAACAGGAGACCTGGTTACACGGGATATGGAGAAGGCTGAAGTGCTCAACGACTTTTTTGCCTCTGTCTTCACTGGCAAGAGCTCTAACCACACCACCCAAGTTGCGGAAGGCAAGGGCAGGGACTGGGAGAATGAAGAACCACCCGCTGTAGGAGAAGATCAGGTTCGAGACCATCTAAGGAACCTGAAGGTGTACAAGTCCATGGGACCTAATGAGATGCATCCACAGGTCCTGAGGGAACTGATGGATGAAGTTGCTAAGCCACTATCCATCCTATTTGAGAAGTCGTGGCAGTCTGGTGAAGTTCCCACTGGCTGGAAAAGGGGAAACATAGCCCCCATTTTTAATAAAGGGAAAAAAGGAAGACCTGGGGAACTACAGGCCGGTCAGTCTCACCTCTGTGCCCGGCAAGATCATGGAGCAGATCCTCCTGGAAACTATGCTAAGGCACATGGAAAATAAGGAGGTGATTGGTGACAGCCAACATGGCTTCACCAAGGGCAAATCATGCCTGACAAATCTGTTGGCCTTCTACGATGGGTTTACAGCGTTGGTGGATAAGGGAAGAGCAGCTGACATCATCTACCCAGACTTGTGCAAAGCATTTGACACTGTCCGGCACGACATTCTTGCCTCTAAATTGGAGAGACATGGATTTGACAGATGGACCACTTGGTGGATAAGGAATTGGCTGGATGGTCGCACCCAAAGAGTTGTGGTCAACAGCTCGATGTCCAAGTGGAGACTGGTGACAAGTGGCATTCCTCAGGGGTCAGTATTGGGACCGGTGCTGTTTATTATCTTTGTCAACGACATGGACAGTGGGATTGAGTGCACTTGAGTGCAGCAAGTTTGCCGACGACACCAAGTTGTGTGGTGCGGTCAACACACCGGACGGAAGGAATGCCATCCAGAGGGACCTTGACAGGCTTGAGAGGTGGGCCCGTGCAAACCTCATGAAGTTCAACAAGGCCAAGCGCAAGGTCCTGCACATGGGTTGGGGCAATCGCAAGCACAAACACAGGCTGGGCAGAGAATGGATTGAGAGCAGGCCTGCAGAGAAGGCCATGGGGGTGTTGGTTGATGAGAAGCTCAATGTGGCCTGGCAATGTGCGCTTGCAGCCCAGAAAGCCAACCGTATCCTGGGCTGCATCAAAAGAACCGTGACCAGCAGGTCAAGGGAGGTGATTCTCCCCCTCTACTCCACTCTTGTGAGACCCCACCTGGAGTACTGCATCCAGCTCTGGGGCCCCAACATAAGAAGGACATGGACCTGTTGGAATGGGTCCAGAGGAGGGCCACAAAGATGATCAGAGGGCTGGAGTACCTCTTCTATGAAGACAGGCTGAGAGAGTTGGGCTTGTTCAGCCTGGAGAAGAGAAGGCTCCAGGGAGACCTTCTAGCAGCCTTCCAGTAGCTAAAGGGGGCTACAAGAAAGCTGGAGAGGGACTTTTGACAAGGGCATGCAGTGATAGGACAAGGGGTAATGGCTTTAAATGGAAAGAGGGGAGATTTAGATTAGATCTAAGGAAGAAATCCTTCTCCGTGAGGGTGGTGAGGCCCTGGCACAGGTTGCCCAGAGAAGTTGCGGCTGCCCCGTCCCTGGAAGTGTTCAAGGCCAGGCTGGACGGGGCTTGGAGCAACCTGGTCTAGCGGAAGATGCCCCTGTTGGTTGGAACTAGGTGATCTTTAAGGTCCCTTCCAACCCAAACCATTCTATGATGCTATAAGGAAGCCATTAACTTAAATTGTACGTTTTACCTCCCTTCGTTTTCAATGACGCACGCTTGTTATTATTATCATTTTGCTTATCAGTATATCTCTCTTTCTGGGGATGTATTATTTCATGCTTCAGCATCTCACCACAAAAGTACAGCTATGGTTTCCAACCACATATTTGAGAATAATTCAAAGAGAAATTTGGAAAGTCTTTATTCCAGAGACATGTCTCCTAAATCTTGTTGAACTGGTAATTAAGTGATTCAATAATTACCCTAACTTTAACTTAGTAAAATGAGCCTTTCCAAACCTCTGGTAGAGAATTAGCCTAATCAAGTCCAGAACCCATCGTGATAGAAAATGATGATTTGGAGCTGTTTGAGTTCATGTCCTGAGGAAGAGGTGAGGCCAGATGCAGGGATGCAAGAGCATGGACAAGGTTCTCTGAAGGGCAGCATTTTTGCTTTCCCCCAAACTTTTTAGCCCCAGAATAGCTAAATATTGACTTTGCTAGCACGGAACCAGCAATGTTGCCCCAGGCCAGTCCTCAGTCGCACGTGCCAGGGATCACAGGGATCCCGTTCCTTACAGTGTGAGAGTTGGCATAAAATGTCGCAGGAAATCTTCAAGACCACTTTGAATCCTGCTGGAATGGCACAAGGGGACTTGTGTGACATCAAAATCTGATTTTTTTGTTTCTTCTGGTGCGATCGTGAGGGATGGAGAACAGGCCTTTGGAGAGTGATTAGTTATGTTTGTTAAACCAGTTCTGAGCTGGATCCAGTGCCTTTTGGTCATGAGTCAGGCGAGAAAGCACATGTCCAAGTGTGACAGAGTGGAAAATAGCATGTGTGTGGCCCACGTTTAGTAATTTCTGTAAAAAAATTATCCCACTGGCTATATGATGTTACATTAGCCAAGCTGTTCCACTGCTTTGAGTAGTCTCTCTGCTTCCAGAAAAAAACCTAATCTCTCCAAATGAACTGGCTATTAATTGAAGGAGACCTCAAAAGATCCCTAAACAATCCCATATATTAATTAAAGACAGATCAAAGTGCAGTTTCTCCTATTCTCTGTGGAGGCAATTGAATTTCTGAGGGGCTTCTTTCTGAGGGAAAGATAATTCCTCATGGCATTTCCTTGGTTTCAAGTGCAGAAATGCACACTGTTTGCTAGCTGGCAGCAAAGACGTGGGTGATGTATGAGGAGCAGCCCAGACTGAATGCAGGAACATGCTGCTGCCATTTAAGCCAAGATAATATATTTCATGATCATACTCCTGGAGTTTTTCAGCAACTGGTTTAATGTATGGGAAAGTATTTGGCTTGCCTTGGAAATGTTTCCCATTTGAAAACAAGCTGCAGTGGGAGAGCTGGCAGTTGCACAGGAGGCTGCTCCGTGAAAATTGGATTTCCCCGAGTGGCGCGGTGGGGCTCAGTCACAGCAAGGGCTTTTGAACAGCTCCCAGGAAAGGCTCCAGGCTGCGCAGATCTGCCGATGGAGGACCCCTCCGCCTGGTCTCCAGAGGATTGCTGCCGCCTCGCTGCTTGGCAGAACAGGGATTTCAAAATGGATTTTATTCCTGTTTTCTGTCCCTTGGGCAAGGGGAACGTGCAGAAGAAGAGCCGGAGCCTGGCTTACACTCATGAATTAAAAGCCTTGGGACCATTTTAAATCTCCAGCTGTGGAGGAGAAGCTCTGTTCTAACTTTGCTCTCAATTCAAGATTATTTTTCTTGACCTCAGCAGCTACAGAAACATTAGCTGGGTCTAATTTATTTGTAAGCAATACCAGGACAACTAGTCTTGGTTGAGAGAGCACCAGACCAGGTGTTTGCCAAAGGTCTCATGTATAAGCTCAGGTGATACACATGATTTTCTCTGGGGCACCTACTATCTGCATAGAAAGCAACAGCTCTCCCTTTCAGGGGTGATGAGAGGACAAGATCTGCTGCGGCTGTGTGGTGCTCAGAGGATGGTAATGCTGGAAGAGGCTGCTTGCTCCAGCCCTGGAGAGATTTGTTGCTGTGCCTAAGCCCTTCTGGAGACAGCTTTATTGTTCAGCGTAAGCATGAGGAAAAATATTGCATCCAAAAAAGTTCCTCTCCCGCCCTGGCTTGAAGCTTTCTCGGGCTTTTCCCTTGCCTTTCCCAGCAGAGAGGACCACACACCCTTTGGTGCTGGTTCTTTCTTCCACATATCTGCAGCTTGTATTTATACCCCTTCTGCTGCATGAGGCACTGCCTGCCCTCGAGGCTGCCACAGAGCAGGACAGCTCATCCCGGCCCCAAAGCCTGCACCGAAACCTTCCATTTTGCAGATTTTTTTCTGGACCAATCCCTTTCCCGTGGGACAGAGGGTGTGAATGCGTGCCTCGGTCCTGCAGCAGACATTATGCAGGGGAAGCTGGTGCATGGGGCAGGTAGAAGGAGCGTACCCCGTCGTCAGCACCGTGCGTGCTGCCAGTGAGGGTCCTTCGCATGACGGTTTGCTGACAGAAAGCCGTCACATCCCCAGCTGACCTCCACAAAGCTGTTTCAGTGTGGGTACAAGGCAGGATCTCTGGCTGGACCAGTTCGGGGTGCCCATTCCCAACTCTTTCTTGAGAATGAGGCAAGTTTTGCCCCTTAGTGAGCTCATATGAACTGCATAAAAATACAGGATGGCTTCCTCTGGTTCACACTGACAAAGCTACTGCTCTGGGACTTGCACTGGCCAGGGCTGTACCCGCTACATCAGCTGAACTGCACAGTAGGAGGTAGAGTAAAACTGCCCGAACTTGGCAGAAATGCAAAGGGAAGGAGTCTGCTGCACACAGCCACGAGAGGGCACGAGAAGCAAAGCTGAGACCCTTCTTCAAAAGGCCTCCCTGCGGCTATGAGGATTTATGAATGGTTAGTCTTCTTTCTTAAAGCAGTTATCTGAATTTCTCCTGAGAGCTTTTATGTTTTTTATGCTTGTGGATGTGTTTTCTCTGTTCCCAGGCTGGCATCTATAGCTGAAGGGACACCTCCATTCTTGGTGCCTGAAGGAGGACAGCCCCATGACGGCCGTTCCTGGCTCACATTTCCCACATCCCCTGGCCCTGGGTGAGTTGTTCAGTCCCTCTGTGCCTTATCTGGAGGGGCACATCCTTACCCAGAGTGTGGCAAGAGGGGACGAGTTTAAAGGTGAATTGCCTGGACCCTATGACAATAGCTGCACAGGGCAGACTGACTTTTGGAAACTGGAAATGTTTGGTTTTCATGGCTCGTTGTTAAACACCGACCAGCGTGAAGGACAGAGAATTTGTCTTGTTCTACTCAAAGAGCCACTGCCTGGCTCTGTGGTTGCTCTTTATGGTCAGAGTCCATGGGGCATCTCTCTTGCCCTTCCTGAAATGTCTAAACAAGCATCCTTGATTGCTCTGTGTTGCAGTGTGACATTACCCGCTTGTTTCAGGGCCAGGTTGTGTTATTTGTCATGACAGGGAGCAAGCGGGACAGTGGGAACAAGTTGAAGAAAACCCTTCAGAGGTGTGTTGACTTCAAGATGTTCCTTGGAGGCTCTCCTTTCTCCCCAGCAATAGAGACAGCAAATAGACATGCATTGTGCTGGCCCAGAGGCCCTGCCTGCCACCTTGGGGCTGGGGGACATCAAACACCAGGAGCTGATCTGGAAGGAACTATGAGAGGCTGTGCAAAATGTCCATCGCGCCCTAAGGCAGGACCTCTCCCTGCAACAGCCCTGACAGTACCTCTATTAGGTTGGGGATGGGGTTAATGGTCCTTGTAGGAAAGGCTGGGAAAAGACAGAAGAGAAAAAATGATTCCCGGAAAATAATAACGTGAGTCAATGCTTGATGAGAGGGGAACACAGAGAGATGAAGAGATCCCTGCCCGGAGCATCCAGCTGCTTTCTCTGCCTGGCTATGGTGTCGCCTTGTGACAGCAACAGGGTCATGGCTTGCACAAGGACCACTGTGTCCTGTGATACCCCTGCCAGGGGGGCCTGGCAGAAAGGTAAACAGAAAGGTTTGCTGAGAGTGAGACATATTAGGCGAGAAGTCAGCCTTGAGGGCAACACTGGAAAATGATTTGGGGAGGGAAAGAAAGTACATATTTGGTCAGGTCTACATGCTAGGTCTTGAACCACCAGAGCTGTTTTGGCGAGAAGCGTGGTTTTGTTTGACTGAAATAATTATGAATTCAACTTGAGGACTGATTGCATCTTTATGGCCTAAAATTGCTTTATAGCTGTAATTTATTCTCCCTTTCATACAGGAATAGTTCTGTCAAGGGCTGGTCTTGCTGTAATGAACACCCAGAGGGTGAGCCGAGAACCATTATTCACTGTCTGACAAAATAGGAACTTAAGGATATCACAAAAACCTGTCAAGTGACATGTTCATCACCATCAAAGAGAGGCACTTTGTGTATTGAACCTGTGGACTGCCTTAGGCGGGTCCTGTGGGTGCTGATGTGAGCTCAGCATTTGGGCAAGTTCACGGACTTCGAAGTACAGAGACCCCACCTCTTGTTTGGGCAGCCTTTGAGCCACCAACTTCTGGAAAAGGGATTGCACCCGGGTGCAGGACTGTGGCAGAGCTGCCTCATTCTTACACTATTTGGAGGCGTATGGCAGTAGGCATGGGCAGAGACAGGATATTAGACTAGACTGACTTTTAGTGTAACCATATACACCCATGGGACTTTTCACGTCTGTGACTGTGTCTACCACAGCTGCTTTGCCAGCACTTCAGGGTAAGGTTTTCGTGCACTCTTGACACACACAAGGCACCTGAAACGTAGATCGAGCCTATAAAGGCCAGAGTCTTCACCCAGGGATGGCCTGCATGCCAGGCGGTACATCTGAAACACGGTGCTCAGACTTGACATCCTTCTTTTACCTGATTGAAGGTAAGGCTGCACTGTTTAGACAACATTCGCACTTGGAAAGCTACCTTAGCACAGCACAATAAATCATTTTTAAATTACTTTATAGCTCCTATGAAATACAAACATAGCGGCAAGGCTCTGATGCAGTGAGGACTCCTCCATTCAAATCAGTCTCTCTTCTTATAAAATGCTTATAGAATAAAATTATTACAAAATTTGAATTAAAGACATGGGTTTATATGTTCTTTATAAATGCCAACAGAAAGGTTTTTCAAAGCCACAGGGACAAAAGGTGAAATTGCCTTTATTCATCTTAGTATAAAACAGGAAGAGGTAGAATTAATAATTTCTAACATGCTAACCTTTTCCTAGCCCTGTCCATTAGATGCTTCTAGTGTCTCTGAACTGAGCCCAGGTCTTGTCCTTTAAACATGTCTTTCAGATCACAATAGCTTATCCAATATGATGGCTCAAATCAGGCATCTATTAAGTTATATACCCTTATTTCTTCTTCTAAAGGTGCTATGCAGTGCCTCAGAAAAGCTTGTGCATGCTGGTTCCTGGAAGAGACATGATTTCTTGCAAGCAGCAAAATCCAAATAGAACCAGCAAGCTCTACCATGCCCCTCCTCTGTATTTTTGTGGAAGCACCTTAAAAGCCCCTTGCAAAACAAGTGCACTTCTCAGGTTGTTAGCACAACCTAGCTGCAAATTGAGGAGCAAATTTCTTGCCATTAATATTTGGGCTTTGTGTAACTGTAAGTCTTGAGTTCTGAAAGGTCATATCTCAGCAAAAGGTAGGAGAAATTTTATTTCCATGGGAATTTCTTTAGAATAGTTCACTAGCAACTCTCCAATGAAGAATTCAGTTCTCGTATGTTATGGCAACAGTTTTGCTATAAGAAAAAACATTTTTTTCATTTTTTATGTGTTCAGAATCTGCTGCTAATGACTTCATTTTCTGTGCATCCCTTCCAGCACATGGTGGTAGTAGTTCTTCTTCTGGAATAAATGGAGCAGGCCAGCATCTTCTTTGCTGGCTTGCTTCACTGTCCTTACTCACCTTTCCAATTTGATGGAGATCCTTGACAATTATTTTTTCAGTATCTTCTAGTACCGTTGTCAATAAATTAAACAGGAGAGCAATCCAGGCAAGGCCAAAAAGAATCCAAATGGCCACCAGCGTTCGGTAGTAGGAAAAGTAATTCCTGTCAGGCTGTTTACCTGCAGATAAGGGGAGAGAAAGAAGAAGAAAATTAACAAGTTAAAATTGCATTGCCTGGGTAAAGTGGGCCAGCCTAATGGATTCATCAATGTATTTTATGTTGAGTACTTTAAGCTGACTTTTTCATTGCAGTGGAGTCTCTAACCTCCCCAGCATTAGGTTAAGGCTGGGCAAGTCTCTTCGTGTTGCAATAAACTGATATATGCTAGCACAAACATGCTGGCCTGTCAAAAAGATACGCTGGGATTGAGGTGAATTAGCAGAGGAGCAGGATATTTTTTTCCCCTTATAGCATATCAATCCCAATTCATCCTCTGCATCTACAGGTAAATGTAATGATGTGGGAAGTAGTGTAAAAGTGTATTGTATTATCTTGAAAATATTCCCAAACTCCCAAAGCACAAAAAGCAGAGCACAGTGGGCCACTATAACCACACAACTATTACTACCCAGGTTATTGTAATTCTGTGTGTTTCTATAAAGTGTGATTATAACCTAGTAAATATTTGCTTTAAATTATAGGTACCCTTGATGACCAAGAGAGTAGTTGCAATTCCTACTTTACCTTTGAATGGCTTCAGGAGCTTCCTCCATTAAAAAACTAGGTGACTGATGAGAACTCACTGACACATGCCAAGAACACAACTTTCTGTGTTGGAAACCAGTGGACCGAAGCTTCTTCCATGCAGTCCAAATCTCCTAGCATCAGCCAGTATCTCACACCCGCTTTTCTGCATGGGTCATTTCATTTCTTTCTTCAGACGTCAGCAATCCACCACCAACATACAGAGAGCATTTGCTCCTACTGCACTTAGTCCCACACAACGTTATCATCATGATACAACTGATATGGCCCTGGCATCTGCAGGAAAACTTGGTGATATTGCTTATTGAGTGCTATAAGTCACTGTCAAGGGTGACTCCACACAGTAGACAACACAGCAACGTGCATGGACAGGGAGATCACCACAAACCTGGTGGATCATTTCCCACTGTGAAGCTTCCCAGGATGCTGGTAACTCTTTTCAGGTCCTGCAGTGCTTTGTACTGCATAGATCAACGTGCAGGATTTTCATACTTCATCATGCAAGAGGTCTGAAAATGGGACAGAAGTGCGCTGGTTTGTCCTCATGGATAGATATGCGACAGCTTGTTTCTTTTTCTTCTGCTGGGGTTGAGTTGGCAGAGGGGATGCCAGCCTTGCTACAAAGCATCTCCTTTTGTGCTCTTATCTGAAGTTCATGATGCAGGGTTAGCAAAGCAACTAGTAATATCTTTGTAATGTTAACTCAAAACTGGACTTCAGCAGGGCACACATTTGATTTACAGCCCAAGGGGAGTTTCACCCTAGAAGTATAACCGATGTGTATATGTACTACAAACAGTTAAATCCAGACTCTGCCATCTTCGTAGGATGTCTCCCTACCCAAAACAGGCTGTATCTCATACTTGAAGTACAACAGCCACAAACCAGATTTGAACTACTAAAATGCAAATAAACTCAAACCTGTTCTGTTCCACTTGGCCAGCGCAAATCCATTTGTCATCCCTAATCAATTCTAAATGCATAATACTCAGAGCAGTAATTGATTCTGCTTATTTCATTGTGAAGGTGGAGGCATCAAACTTATCATCATTTAATCACCACTGCTTAGGGCCAATTGAGATAAATACTGCAGGAAAATATTTCCGCTCCAGTTAAGTCAACCTAATGAAGATGAAATCACAGAGCCAGGAGGCCTATCTAATTGTTATTTTTTAACTGTATTTGCAAATAATATGGCTGCAGAGGAGGAAAGTGCTATGGAGGTAGTGGTTTTCAGGCTGTGACTTGCTGTCGTTATTGTAAAACACATTGTAATTTGGACAAGGGAAGAGAATGCACCAGTTTGATGTCCACTTTTTCTCCTGCATGGCGCCAGCCACTCTCCACCTTCCTGTATTCCACGTCACTGAAGTTCAAGGTGCTCAGCATCACATAGGCTAGGGTTATCAGTCCTACAGATGGTTAGGAAAGAAATGCCCGTGCCCTGTTGTCCTCCACTGCAGTGACAAAGATTGGCCCCAGGTGGAGAAATCAGTGAGGAAAGAGGCCACTGTTGTGTGATACAGATTCCTTGCTGACGCCCGAGTTCTGTATTGTGTTCATGGCAATACTGCTTAACCACTGTTGGAGACAAAGCATCTCTCTCTGGATTATGTGAAAAGGGGAATTTCAGGGGACACTGGTTTCCCATGCTTTGTAAAAAGAGGGAGCAGTTAGCTGGCTGAGATCACTTGGGGAAATGTGGCCTCATCAACTCATTGCCATTGCATGAATTAACCATCAGCTAGGCTACAAGATCATTATGATCAGTAAACTCATGCAAACAAGCAAGATACCAACTGGATCACCAAGGCACTACCCAGCCTCTTTAGCAGACTCAGAGAAATTAAGGTCAGCAGGGAACATCAGACAGTATCTGGAAAAGCTTGTGGGCTTCCTCTGCCAAAGTCCTCAGCCTGATGTAAGAAATCTTTCAAACACACAGCAAGGCTGCCAGCCAGTCTCCAAGGCCCCTGTTGGATCTCTGCAAGGCTTGAGAGCCTAGGCTTTGTTGTGTAGTGGATGTCTGTCCATTGGAAAGGGATATGAGGCTTCCAGATTCTCTGTAGGGACAGCACTGGTGCTCAAGTATTAGCTTCAGAGCTTCCTTCTCATATCCCCACTGAAGAGAAGTTCAGGCAAGATGCTGGCAGGACAGGTTGTTGTAGAGATATCTTTGATTATCCGTGGAGTCCAGGTGTTTGATTACTTCTTCTGTGGGCACTGATTTGGCTCCTGGTGATCATCTTGGAGCTTATTCCATGGAGAGTGTATTTTGGTCAGCAGATCTGCAGAATTGTTTCGAGAAGCACTCCAGCATGCTGGAGTGTAGCTTAAACAGTTTGTCTTCAGGGGAAATCCTAAGCTGTGGCTTGTGAAGACAGAGAGCCTCCAGTGATGCACAGGAGTCTAAAGAAGGCCACTTTCACATCTTAAGCCCCACTTCTCATAGAGTGAGTAGATTTCCCCACTTTCCCATGACTAGGCTTTCCACCTCTCAGTCTGTTGTGTAAAATCATGTCTTCTGAAACATGACCACTCATTTCTTTTCTCTACACTTTGAAACTTAAGTCTTAGATGGCTAAAGCAGGGATACATGCCTTATTTTGTATGACTGTCGCAAACTGTTCCCTTTTGGTATATGCAAATTCCTAGGCTCCTTGAATTCTCCCCCTACACTTCCCCTTCTCTCCCCAAAATACTTGGCTTCTTTGCACCCCAAAGCACCACATTTCATTATATTTAGACAATTTTGTGCTTTTGTCAGCACACGCAATCCCAGAGAAATGAGTATTTCCCCCAGAACCGTACAAGGCAAAGCCTAGTCAAAGACTCAGACAGAAGATTTGTCTCTACAGTACATTAGTGGCCTGTGCAGTCAACCCATGGTAATTACAGTCCTAACCTTTGCGCTTTGCTGTGTCTCCTCTCTGAAATCAACCTTACCTACTACATAATCTCCAAAGCCAATGGTGCTGAGGGTGATAAATGCAAAGTAAATTCCTTCGCTGTAGGACCAGCCCTCTGTTATCTGGAAGAAGAGTGATGGCAAGCACAGAAAAACTAGGATCCCAGTAGCCAGGAAGAACAAAAGGGTCAGAAATTTGATCTTCTTCTGAAAAAGAAACCAAGTCAATTATAATCATGATTTGACACACTAGCAGGCCATATATAATGGTGGCTATTCAAATGGCTGGCTGTCTAGGAATACCTACTAGGACCACAGGAACTGAAGGATTTGTACTGAGTGCTCTTCCTCTAAAAGTACCCTAGCCTTGCTCTGAAGCAGGGGGAAGCCATGTATTATGAGTGTTGCATGTCCACAGTAGCCCTGGGAGATGTAGTCTTTTATCTGATTGTATCAACCTCCAACGACCATGAGTATAGGAGGAATTCCTACCCAATGACTTTTACTGGAGTCAGACTATTTCCACTTTTCACCAGACAACTTCACTTTTAGTTTTTAGGTATTCAGGTGTGGTACCTAAAGAACACACAAATTTGCCTGGGAAAATAGACTTTTAAAAAAAATATTTACACCATTTCTGACAGTACTATCTTTAAGAATCTTGATTGTTAACTTTATTTCTCATTGCATCAGTGCCACAACTTGTCTCCTACCCAGTGGATACCTTACTACAAGAAGATCTTTAACAAATGAGCTCCTGATAAAGAAGTGCTTGGACAGTGACTTGAACCATCCTACCTCCCAGCAGTCATGGAGAAGCCTTGACTGAAGAAAAAGACTTATATATTAAGGTTTATCAGCCAGGTACACATATAGTTTATGTATAGAATTTTTAAGTCCAGATTGTCTGGAAATTAATGGCAACTGTTGGATAATTTTTCATGCCTTCGTGCATTGGCATGTGCTTGAGTCTGTATCTGATCAAACCTTATGTTCTATTTAAGTTCACCAGACATGGGGAGAAATTTAGCAATCTGAACAGGGTTGTCTGTAGCATTCATACCTTGTCCTGAAAAAGAATTATAGTAGAGATCACAGAAAAGCTATTCTCACTTTCTCAGTGGTGAGAGGAGGAGCTGCAAATAACTTGGGGCATAACCAGGCAAGACACATCCTGTCTCTAGCCCTTTACAGGTGCCTCCTCAACTTTCAGCAACTGGGCTCAAACAACTTCAGCCTGATGTTTCCTTTCCGTCCAAGTCAACAGAGGAGAGGGATTAAAGGACCACATAATGAATAAGGAGGGGTAACACACTAGGCATTGAGTCAATATCCATGAAACCCCTACAGCTCCCCTGCTTTTTGCTGCCTCAAGATGAGATGCTTAATCATCTCTCCCTTTACTGGTTATAAAGGGAGACAGGCGCTTCCCTAGAGTGTTAGCTCCTGAGGTAAGTGTCTAGAGAAGTAGGATGAGGCGTCATTCTCTCCATTGATTGCTGAAGGGGGCTGGATGTCTGCCATTTAGATGGGTAGACAACATGCATCCCTTTCTCTGAATGTTTCCTCGTGGTTGCCTTGTCTGTTTAGCTCTGCAAGTGAAGAATGTCTCTTTCCCTCTCCTAGCACAATGTCTAATACAGCATGAGAACCAATATAATAGAGGGTAATGCCAGCATATATCTTGAGAAAAAAACTAAAAATGAGCATACAACTGTGCCTGAGTAAGTAAAACTGATTACCTTTCTCATTCCTTTCTCGTACAGGAATGTCCCCAGCTTTTTACACAGCAGTGAGAGCATCTTACCAACACGGTGCAGAAAAACAATATTCAGAGGGATTCCAAACAGAGCAAAAAAGACACAGAAGATCTGGCCCCCAGCAGTTTTAGGACGTAGTGTGCCATAGCCTATGAAAAGAGATGGGTCAGAGGAGATATTCCAGAGAACTGGAGCAGTCCATGGTCACATTCACACCTACCCCAACCTGGCCTGCCTTGACCCCAAAAGATGTGGCTAGCACTTCTCAGTCCACATGCACTCTTTTTTCTCTGAAAAAGGCAGTAAGGAGATGAAGTGATTCACCCTGAATGTTTTGGGGAATGCAAAGAGCACTGTGTGCTCCCAAGCCAGCCTTGGTGGGAATGAAAGCACAATCTAAAAGCAGTTATGGAAAACATGCTCTGTCCTGTGACAAATACATGGAAAGACAGAAACCAGAAGTCTGGGGACCTGGAAGACATCAAGACTGGAGTCCCAGGATGTCAGAATCACATATAGTCATCTCTAGCTTCTTGTTGAGCTGCCTGTGTGTTAGTGACCTCCCTGGCTAAATGCCGGTGAGTTGGTGTGTTCAGATACTGGCTCCAGTCCTGGAGGCAGTGCAGCGTGCATTAGAATAGACGGTGCTAATTAGTCCTGACCTTACTGGTGGCTGATTTATTCATGCCAGAGAGATATTTGTCTTAAAGTCCTACTAAAAGAGGATTTATCTAAGTAGCGGAACAACGGCTGCAGAACTCCAAACATGTCCTTTAATGGACTGGAGACTTTGTTCCTCTTAGACCCCATGAGGTACATCCCTGAGCGCAAGAGTCCTGTACTTTGTGTATGTCCTTACTCTATCAGTGACCTTGAGAAAAGGCACTTTCCCGAGCACAGTTCATCTCAAGCCATCCATTACTTAGAAAATGCAATGTTTTCTTTGGGGGAAAAGACAAATAAAACAACTGAGTGATTTATTGGCTACTAGGCCCCTAAATGCTTGAGCTGTCTTGTGCTCCCTGTTGCAGAAATACTCCATTTTCATGACAAAACCTGGTGAAGATAAGTGGAAGTACCTGATGTACCTTCACAACAGACCTCTGTGGCGAAGGTGTAGAGAAACAGGCAAAGTTGCACTTTTCCTGGGACAGCCTGTCTGCCTCACTAGGGAAACAAATTTGACGGGAAGCGACTGATTTGTTTGGCAGAGAAATGCTGTAATGAAAAAATACAATAATACAGGTGGTGGCAAGGAACAGGTTGGCTGGTAGCAGAGTGCTGACAAACTAGGGAAGCTTTATCGATATGTGGATGTTGTTGTAACCATGGAACATTTGTCGTTGATGTGATGAGACAGAAGCCTTTCTTTCTTCTACAGCGGGACGTCTCCACATGGGTTCATGCAACACCTACACACTTGCCATGATTCTGGGACATTGCTGGGGCCCTTGTGACCTGTCACACTCACAGATCAGTGGAGCAGCTGTGCCTAGGGTGCAGTGGGAGTGAGGCCTCAGCTTCACTCTGCAAAAACATAGATTTGACTTTCACTGCATGAAAGCGTGAAGCAGGAGCCAACAGTGTGGATTTTATGCTTAAATTTGGCAGGCCTGCATTTTTTGGGATGCATATTTGAGAGAAAGGGAGAGGCAGGCAGGGGCAGGCAGCCCCTGAAAAGGTCAGAACAGTTTGAAGCAGCAGTATAAAAGTCTCAATATTTGCCTTGCCCCCTTCCCATTTTTTCCTCCTGGCATATTCAATATATGCACTAACAAGACATTGTCCATATCCCAGCAGCGTTCACTTCTTTCCTACCATTCTTTTGTGTTTTACAGCACTCTTGGATTTAAAGCCTATTTGACCCTAGAATAAAGACCAGGAAAGTGAAGTTATCTCCCACCCACAACCGACAGCAGGTTCGAACATTTTACCAGATGGCTCAAAAAGAAGAAACAAGTGGGGAATAATATGCAAGGCCACTGGTATTTCACAAGCCCAAATAACGCACAAAGAGCTGTTGCAGTGGTGACGTCTCGGGACCAAGTCCGTTGCTGCTTACCATCCATGACAATGAAGGGCTGGAGTTCTTATCCTTGAAAGTATTATCCATTCAGGTCCTAATAACCAGACATAATAAGCATCATGCACACTACAAATACACATACATGGAAAGCATTAGACCTACCTATTGTGGAGACAACCGTGCCTGCAAAGAAGAAGGAGTTACTGAAATCCAGTTGCTGTCTTCAATCCGTGATTCATTTCCAACAGGGTATACTCCATTCTGAATGGCTTCCGTCAGGTTCTGGGAAGGAAGGCAAAGTTTGGTATCAACATGGCTGCTTTTCTCAAGTGCTTGCTGCAAGAATACTACAGATTTAGCCAACTACTGCTCCTTTCCTGTGAATACCACTCATCCGTCCTCAGCGATACTCTGACACTATTCACACCTTTACCTCCAAGGTTAGGTAGCAGCCAGCCGGTGGTTTGAGCGTTAGTCTTTTGCGCTGTTTATGCTGACTGCTCCAGTGGGTGTTAGGAGAACTTGTTTCTTTTTGCGTGATCAAGGACCTTGATTTTTTTAGGCTAAGTACTTTGGAAAAAATGATCCTATAGATGACTAGGATGTGGCAGAGCAAGACAGCCCGCTGGCTTAAGTGACGGTGGGGCTGGTTGCTGATTTTGAGTCTGCCCTTGAGACAGCAGTGGTGGATCCAGGATCTAATCACGCACCTGTATGCAGGTGTACTGAGCAGTGACTCTGGTCCCCTCCCAGGAGGGCATCAGTGAGTTATAGCAGGGTACACGTGACATACAGAGAGAATTTCATTTAAGGCTGTATTCTGATTAGTGTCACGGATTTAAATTCAGAGAAAGTCCACTGATTTGCAAAGCATTACTCTTGGTACAAACCACAATCAGAATTCAGCCTGACATATACACTCTTCTCCAAACTGCATGCATGAACACACATGCACATATTTACAATGTGGCCTTTGAGATGAGGTTAGATAACATCTGTCAGAGATGATTTGGGCTGAGTTGAGACGGCCCTGACACAGAAGGGTTGACTAGATGTTTCTCCCAAGCCCCTCCAGCCTACCATCTATCATGCTATGCATTTCCAGACTCTTCCCTTCTTCCTTGGTTTTAATTCTAAGTGCTGTTATTTTTTTTAAGTTAAAAAAAAAAAAAATTAAAAAACCAAACAGTATCCAGCTGTCCCTGCCTTTAGCAAACAGAGAACATTGGACCAGACATCTGGAAGGCAGGCGGATTTGTACAGAAATAGCCTAGATAAAATCCAGGGCTGAGCCCTGCAAGACACAAGCTGGAATAAACTGCACCAGAAAAATCTTCCCTGACCCCTTCCTCCCACACTAGCTTTCTTGCTGGTGTCCCAGAAAATCAAGGCTAACAGAAATCATTCCACAGCCCTTGCACAAAGATTTCACTGTCTTGAAAAGATCATCTTTTTTTTTTTTTCTCCTCCCCTACTGGCAAGAAAAGAATCCAAGATGAAGAGGGTGCATGCATATGTGAACTGGGGGCTGGATCTCTGGTTGTGTTATTAGAAATATCAGCTCTTCCTTTCCTTTCCTTATCCTGCAAACTGGCCCATTAAGAGCTCCATTAGTTTCCCATGCAGAAATGCTTACTGCAAGGCTGTTTTGCACTCCCCGTTTTCTTCTGCATTATAGCAGATAGAGCAAGGAAATACCGAAGATGAAGAGACAAGCATACTCATTCTCAGCTTCCTGTGCCATGACCAGAAACACCCTTCCCTTGGCCAGGCTACCTGTGTCACTTCTGCAGCATCTTCAAAAGTAAACCCTGACTGTGTCACCCTCCTTGTAGTGATTTGGGCTTCTTTTTTCGCCCAACAGTTTATTTCAGAGCTTGCCGTGTTGTTCCTTTGTGCTATCTGTGCCACTGTTGTAAGTGGCAACCATGCCCATTCATTTCGGACAGCCTCATTTTCCTGCTATGCCACCCATTGTAGATGAGCACAGCCCCACCAAAAGCTGAATCAACAGGAGGCAAGACCCCAAAGAATCAGGACATCGTGGGATGGGGACTGTTAATAGCTAGCACACAAGGTTTTGTCAAGCTTATTGTGGTTTAACCCCAAATGCAGCTGCTCGCTCACTCCCCCCTCCCTGCTGGGGTGGGGAGGAGAATCAGGGAGAAAGGAAAACTCACGGGTTGAGATAAAAACAGCTCACCAGGACAATAAAGGAAAAATATAAAAATATACTAATAATGATAATAATAATATATATAAGGATAATAGAATATATAAAACAAATGATGCACAATTTTCTCACACCCGACAACTAATACAGCCCGTCCCGAGCAGCAGGCAGGGAGCCGGGGTATCCCCCCCAGCTATCCCAGAACAGCAAGTTCCAGAGAGAGCAGGCGAGGGAACCACAAGCGAAGTGAACAAACGAAAAGGCCTGAACAAATGGGAAAAAAAAGGGAAAAAAAAGGAAACAAAAAGCAACCTGAAGGGAAGCTTAAGGATTAAGGCAAGTTAAGGGCTAAGGGCAGTGGCCCACCAGCTGACCCTCACTTATACCGCCATGACATCTATGGTATGGAAGACTCTCTTCGGCCAGTTTGGATCAAGTATTCTGGCTCTGCCCCTCCCAAGTTTTTTCACCTGCACATTAGCAAAACCTGGGAAACTGCAAAGTGTCCTCGGGTCGTTCAGCAGCAACCAACAACATCAGTGTACTATCACCGTTCTCACACTAAATCCAAAATGCAGTAGCTGCTGAAGGCAAAACTAGCTCTGTCCTGGCCTAAACCCCAAAGAATCAGGACATCGCGGGATGGGGACTGTTAATAGCTAACACACAAGGTTTTGTCAAGCTACACAACCCATATTTACCATCAGTGTGACCTGCCTGCTCAGACCAGACAGTGGGCTTGGGGTTTGCTAAAATCATCCAAATGAGCATGTCAGTAGGAACCCAGTGAAAGTTATCTGTGCAGCAAGGCTGAGTAGGAAACAACATCTGATGGGAAACAGGAGGGAGAAAGGGCTTCCGCAGGGCTGGCACTTACCTTCATAAACTGCTCCATCTCTGCCACCGTGAGGTGGGTGAAGTTCTGCAGAAAAGCCTCCTTCATCTGGGCAGCTGCTATTTTCTCCTGCTTCTCAGCAGTCCTCTCCAGCGCCTGGAACACGGCTGCACCCACCAGCAGGTAGACAAAGTAGCCAGCCACCAGCAAACCCGTCTGCAGCTTGCACTGCACATGGCCTTCGGTGGGACACGGCAAAGGACGAGGAGTGAAAGGTGGCAATTGGTAAATCCCTTGCGTTCCTGGGAAGCCTCCCCCATGCAGGAAGAGCCCTCCCAGCTCCGGTTTCCGTGGGATCCTGTGTTGACAGGGACAGCGAGCTGTCAAAATACATTCATGGGGAGGTTGGGGAAAAAAAAAACATACCCCCCCCCCCAAAAAAAAAAAAACAAAACCAAACTTTCCACTCTCTGGTCTGCATACTGTTCAGGGATTTCCTCTTGTCTGTGAACTCTGCCTTGCTGAGTTCTCAGGAAAAGTGGGTCAGGATGTGAGGAGCTGGCAGGTGGCCATCTTCTGCTCAAGAGTCTCTGGGGACAGGTGAGGATAGCCTGCAAATGGCCCACAGGAGAGTTTGCTTGGAAAAAATATTATTTTTCCCTCCTCTGCCTCCTGCTAACTCCAAGAACTGGACTTCAGGGGCAAGCCCTGATGACCCCAGAAGCCCCTTCTTGCCCTGTGCTCAGGGCAGCTTCAGGAAATCACAGAATCATAGAGTCACAGAATGGTTTGGGTTGGAAAGGACCTTAAAGATCACCTAGTTCCGATCCCCCTGCCATGGACAGGGGCATCTTCCGCTAGACCAGGTTGCTCAAAGCCCCATCCAACCTGGCCTTGAACACTTCCAGGGATGGGGCAGCCACAACTTCTCTGGGCAACCTGTGCCAGGGCCTCACCACCCTCATGGTGAAGGATTTCTCCTTAGATCTAATCTAAATCTCCCCTCTTTCCATTTAAAGCCATTACCCCTTGTCCTATCACTGCATGCCCTTGTCAAAGTCCCTCTCCAGCTTTCTTGTAGCCCCCTTTAGCTACTGGAAGGCTGCTAGAAGGTCTCCCCGGAGCCTTCTCTTCTCCAGGCTGAACAAGCCCACTCTCTCAGCCTGTCTTCATAGGAGAGGTGCTCCAGCCCTCTGTCATCTTTGTGGCCCTCCTCTGGACCCATTCCAACAGGTCCATGTCCTTCTTATGTTGGGAGCCCCAGAGCTGGATGCAGTACTCCAGGTGGGGTCTCACAAGAGTGGAGTAGAGGGGAGAATCACCTCCCTTGACCTGCTGGTCACGGTTCTTTTGATGCAGCCCAGGATACGGTTGGCTTTCTGGGCTGCAAGCGCACATTGCCGGGTCACATTGAGCTTCTCATCAACCAACACCCCCATGGCCTTCTCTGCAGGCCTGCTCTCAATCCATTCTCTGCCCAGCCTGTGTTTGTGCGTGCGATTGCCCCAACCCATGTGCAGGACCTTGCGCTTGGCCTTGTTGAACTTCATGAGGTTTGCATGGGCCCACCTCTCAAGCCTGTCAAGGTCCCTCTGGATGGCATTCCTTCCGTCCGGTGTGTTGACCGCACCACACAACTTGGTGTCGTCGGCAAACTTGCTGCACTCAAGTGCACTCAATCCCACTGTCCATTCGTTGACAAAGATAATAAACAGCACCAGTCCCAATACTGACCCCTGAGGAATGCCACTTGTCACCAGTCTCCACTTGGACATCGAGCCGTTGACCACAACTCTTTGGGTGCGACCATCCAGCCAATTCCTTATCCACCAAGTGGTCCATCTGTCAAATCCATGTCTCTCCAATTAGAGGCAAGAATGTCGTGCCGGACAGTGTCAAATGCTTTGCACAAGTCTGGGTAGATGATGTCAGCTGCTCTTCCCTTATCCACCAACGCTGTAAACCCATCGTAGAAGGCCACAAATCTGTCAGGCACGATTTGCCCTTGGTGAAGCCATTTAGTAGCTGTCACCAGTCACCTCCTTATTTCCATGTGCCTTAGCATAGTTTCCAGGAGGATCTGCTCCATGATCTTGCCAGGCACAGAGGTGAGACTGACCGGCCCATAGTCCCCAGGTCTTCCTTTTTTCCCTTTATTAAAAATGGGGGCTATGTTTCCCCTTTTCCAGCCAGTGGGAACTTCACCAGACTGCCATGACTTCTCAAATAGGATGGATAGTGGGTTAGCAACTTCATCCATCAGTTCCCTCAGGACCTGTGGATGCATCTCATTAGGTCCCATGGACTTGTGCACATTCAAGTTTCTTACATGGTCTCGAACATGATCTTCTTCTACGTAAATGCAGCTGGGCCACTCTCCATGGCTTCACTTGTCCGCAGTGCAGGGTACAGCCACAACAGCTCGCAGCAAAACTTTGGACATAGAGGCCAGGCCTGGGCAGGTTCTTCTGCCAACATTTCCTATGCAGTGTATCCAAGCGAGGACATTATACTGTCACTGGGTGCACAATTAGATGGATAAAAAGTTATGCCCTCAGATTCATAGAACCATAGAATCATAGAATCGTTTAGGCTGGAAAAGACCTTTAAGATCATCGAGTCTAACCGCAAACCTAACACTGCCAAGTCCACCACTAAACCATGTCCCTAAGCACCACATCTACACGCCTTTTCAGTACCTCCAGGGATGGTGACTCAACCATGTCTCTGGACAGCTTGTTCAATGCTTGATACCCTTTTGATGAAGACATCTTTCTTAATATCCAATCTAAACCTCCCCTGGTGCAACTTGAGTTGGGAGAAGAGATGGACACTCACCTCACTACAACCTCCTTTCAGGTAGCTGTAGACAGCGATAAGGTCTCCCCTCAGCCTCCTGTTCTCCAGGCTAAACAACCACAGTTCTCTCAGCCCCTCCTCATAAGACTTGCGCTCTAGACCCTTCAACAGCTTCGTTGCCCTTCTCTGGACATGCTCCAGCACCTCAGTGTCTGTCTTGTAGTGAGGCGCCCAAAAACTGAACCACCAATTTGAGGTGTGGCCTCACCAGGGCCGAGTACAGGTGGACAATCACCTCCCTACTCCTGCTGGCCACACTATTTCGTATACAAGCCAGGATGCCCTTGGCCTTCTTGGCCACCTGGGCACACTGCCCGCTCATATTCAGCCGGCTGTCGACCAACACCCCCAGGTCCTTTTCCGCCAGGCAGCTTTCCAGCCACTCCTCCCCAAGCCTGTAGCGTTGCCTGGGGTTGTTGTGACCCAAGTGCAGGACTTGGCACTTGGCCTTGTTGAACCTCATACAATTGGCCTCGGCCCATCGATGCAGCCTGTGCAGATCCCTCTGTAGAGCCTTCCTGCCCTCCAGCAGATCAACACTCCTGCCCAACTTGGTGTCATCTGCAAACTCACTGAGGGTGCACTCGATCCCCTCATCCAGATCATCGATAAAGATATTATAGACATTCAAAGGTTAATGAATATGGGGTTTTACTTTGCCTAGTGTAATGGAGTACCACAGGGGTCTGTCCTGGGGTCTGTCCTCAGGTCTGTCCTGCAGTCTGTCCAGTTAAACATCTTTATCAGTGACCTAGAGGAGGTGACAGAATGCACTCATCAAGTTTGCATGTAACAGCAAATTCAGAGGATCAGGTTATGTGCTTGCAGGCATGGCTGTCACTTACTAGGGCTGGAGGAATGGACTAACAGGAACTTTGTGAAATTCAACAAGGGCCAATGCAAAGTCATGCCCCTGGGAAAATGAAACACCTTGCAAGGATGCAGGCTGAGGACTGACTAACTGGGAATCAGCTCTGGGGAAAAGAACCTGAGGGTCTGAGAGGTTGTGCAATTTCCGTCCTTGGAGATTTTCTAACACCCAGCTGGATAAAACCCTGAGCAACCTGGTCTGACCTCAGAGCTAATGTTTTGAGCAGGAGGTTGGACTAGAAACCTCCTAAGCGCTCTTCCCATCTGAGTTATCCTGTGATGTGATGAAAGACTTCATTATAGAGAAGTCCCATTGGAATCAGTACGCAGACGCTTTGTTTGCTGGGGCCCAGAGATCCGATCCAGGCAAAATCCCCACGTATGTTAGAGGCACGTCAGCCTGTACACCCTCTAGGATCAAATCTGTAGATTTTGAGGTTCTTTTCACATTTTTAGGGCATACCAAGAGGTTGGCACAGTGTTGTCACCTCACATGATGTACTGGGCCTGGATAGGATAGAGTTAATTTCCTTCATAGCAACTCATATATTGCTGTGTTTTAGATTTTTGACCAAACAGTACTGATAACATAATAGTGTTCTAGCTTTTGCTGAACAGTGTTTGCATAGCATCAAGGCTTTCTCTGTTTCTCACTCTGCCCCCCTAGTGAATAGACTGGGGGGGGTGCGCAATATGTTGTGAGGGGACACAACCAGGCAGATTATCTGAATTAACCAAACAGATATTCCGTACCATATAACATCATGCTCAGCAATAAAAGGGAAAAGACGAACCTGTAGGGGGATTAGCCATCTTTTGCTTGGGAACTGGCTGGGCATTGGTCTATCCACAAGAAGGGGTGAGTGATTGCTTCTGCATCACATGTTTTGTTTTGTTTTCTTCCCTCTCCTTCCACTTATCCTTCACTTATTAAACAATTTCCTTGTTTGTTTGCTTGTCTGTTTTATCTTGACCCCCAAGTTTTCTTGTTTTTATTCTTCCTTTCCTCTTCCCCTGTCCCACTGGGGGTGGTGGGAGAAGTGCGTGAGAGACTGTGTGGTGCTTATCTGCCCACTGAGGTTAACCCACAACACATGCCCTGCCTGTTTGTCTCTCAGTGGCAGGAACAGTGGATGACCCCAAGGGCCTGCATGTCTTAATGAATTCCTAGGCTCTATTTTTTTCTGACATGACCAGATGATGAGTACAGAAGAGTGCTTCTGATTCTGAGTCTGCCGGGTTCCCTAATCATTCCCTGGAATGTTTCCCATGAAACTCTTGGCTCCCTTAGGAGGTGACTCCACTCAGTGGCTGAAAATCTCTGTGCCTTTCTAACAGTTTGATGACTCATCCCCCCCGAGCATGAACATACCAAGAGACCCACTCAAAAGCACATACTCATTGGTCCCGGCTTCGAGTATGACTATGCTCTCCTTCGTCATTGCATTTGTCAGGACTTCTTAGTTAAGTTGTGGCTTCTATGAGGTATTGATGTATCTCCTGTGTGGTGAGTGCACAGCTGTGCCTTCATCTCCCCACCAACCTAGGAGATCTCCAATGAACTCTGACGTGCCTAGTCGTGCTGGCCACACTATTCCGGATACAAGCCAGGATGCCCTTGGCCTTCTTGGCCACCTGGGCACACTGCCCGCTCATATTCAGCCGGCTGTCGACCAACACCCCCAGGTCCTTTTCCGCCAGGCAGCTTTCCAGCCACTCCTCCCCAAGCCTGTAGCGTTGCCTGGGGTTGTTGTGACCCAAGTGCAGGACTTGGCACTTGGCCTTGTTGAACCTCATACAATTGGTCTCAGCCCATCGATGCAGCCTGTGCAGATCCCTCTGTAGAGCCTTCCTGCCCTCCAGCAGATCAACACTCCCTCCCAACTTGGTGTCATCTGCAAACTCACTGAGGGTGCACTCGATCCCCTTGTCCAGATCATGATTAAAGATATTAAACAGAACTGGCCCCAATGCTGAGCCCTGGGGAACACCACTTGTGACCGGACTCATATCAAGGTCCTCCAGGTGGCCTGGGGTCCCTGGTTTAAGAATGATGAGATGTCCATGACTTCCTATGTTCCAGAGAATATCATGTAAGATAGATAGACTTATCTTTTCATGATGAAATGCTTGGCCATATCACTGTATGTGACTAAACTGCGTGACTAACATGATCTCCTTCTATGACAAGGTGAGCCGCTTAATGGATGAGGGAAAGGCTGCGGACGTTGTCTACCTAGACTTCAGTAAAGCCTTTGACACCATTTCCCACAGCATTCTCCTGGAGAAACTGGCTGCTGATGGCTTGGATGGGTGCACTCTTTGCTGGGTAAGAAACTGGCTGGATGGCCAGGCCCAAAGAGTGGTGGTGAATGGAGTTCAATCCAGTTGGCGGCCGGTCACAAGTGGTGTTCTCCAGGGCTCAGCATTGGGGCCAGTTCTGTTTAGCATCTTTAATCATGATCTGGACGAGGGGATCGAGTGCACCCTCAGTGAGTTTGCAGATGACACCAAGTTGGGCGGGAGTGTTGATCTGCTGGAGGGCAGGAAGGCTCTACAGAGGGATCTGCACAGGCTGCATCGATGGGCCGAGGCCAATTGTATGAGGTTCAACAAGGCCAAGTGCCAAGTCCTGCACTTGGGTCACAACAACCCCAGGCAACGCTACAGGCTTGGGGAGGAGTGGCTGGAAAGCTGCCTGGCGGAAAAGGACCTGGGGGTGTTGGTCGACAGCCGGCTGAATATGAGCGGGCAGTGTGCCCAGGTGGCCAAGAAGGCCAAGGGCATCCTGGCTTGTATCAGGAACAGTATGGCCAGCACGACTAGGGACATGATTGTCCCCCTGTACTTGGCACTGGTGAGGCCACACCTTGAATAGTGTGTTCAGTTTTGGGCCCCTCACTACAAGACAGACATTGAGGTGGTGGAGCGCATCCAAGGAAGAGTGGGGAAGCTGTTGAAGGGTCTAGAGCACAAGTCTTATGAGGAGCAGCTGAGGGAACTGGGGTTCTTTAGCCTGGAGAACAGGAGGCTGAGGGGAGACCTTATCGCTGTCTACAGCTACCTGAAAGGAGGTTGTAGCAAGGTGGGTGTTGGACTCTTCTCCCAAGTAAGAAGCCATAGGACAAGAGGAAATGGCCTCAAGTTGCTCCAGGGGAGGTTTAGATTGGATATTAAGAAAAAGGTCTTCATCAAAAGGGTTGTCAAGCATTGGAACAGGCTGTCCAGAGACATGGTTGAGTCACCATCCCTGGAGGTACTGAAAAGGCGTGTAGATGTGGTGCTTAGGGACATGGTTTAGTGGTGGACTTGGCGGTGTTAGGTTTGCAGTTGGACTCGATGATCTTAAAGGTGTCTTCCAACCTAAACAATTCCATGATTCTATGATTCTGTGTTACCTACAGTAATGTAGCCTCTACTGATTTCAGAAGGATGGTTCCCATGCATTGGGAACTCACTTATGTAAGTGTCAGAACTTGTTCCCATCAGCTTCAACAAGAATTTGGCTGCCGTTAGGAAGAATTTGCAGGGTGGGAGAGCAAAGTCCTTGAATGCAGATATTGACTTTGGAACAGATACCAGACAGATCTGAGCCTGGCTGTACCATGGACATTCTTAACACTCAGATTAAGTTGCTTGACCTTAGGTTTTCCAGCATTTTTATTTGCTTTTTGCACAATTTCTTTGTTATTTCAGCAGATGCTCTACTTTAATCATGAGAAAACACTGAAGCAAATCAGCCTTTGAAGAAGTATTTAAAACGTGCCACATATTCTGTTGTTCAAGCCTTTGTGTTTTTATTGAGTTTGAAAAAATAAGAAAAGGCAGAGACTCTGGGATTAGCTTTGCAGAACTGGTGCAAACAACAAGTGGCAGATGGCTTCACTCCGTCAAGTGCAGGTTGTCCTTTCACACATAAACCTGTTTGACCTCAGAGGAAAACAGGAAAACTATGAATGAAGGTAAGAAGCTTTGCAAATCCTTAAAAGTTTAAAAATTTTCTTTAGAGTTACTGGAAAAGGGTTTGTAGTAACAGGATGTGTCATGTTTCCTTTCACTCTTTTGAAGCTACAGGGTGTCGAAGGTGTGTTTCTTCCTCAGATTTAAACTATTTCTATACAAATAATGGCACCTGTGGCTTCACCCTTTTGTGTTTCTCAGACTCCCAGCCCTGTGAGACAAGAGAAATCCATTTACATGTACAAATGTAACATTTCCTCATCTGCACAGCTGACATGAAGATAATAAAGGTGGATTCTTCCCTCAATACATATGAAGGGAAAATGGATGGAAAAAACATGAAACTCATGGAAGATGGTGAGAATTTTGCTCTTGACTTCAGTTGCAGTGGTTTGATCAGGGTGGGTAACGTGCCAGGAAACCTCATCTTTCTCATACTGTCTCCTCTGAAGTGTACATATACTAAGCTGGTTTTCCCTCTAGCCCCATCTCCAAGATAGCAAGTTTGCTATTTGTGCATGCATCTCCAGAAGCCCTTGACTGCAAGGAAGCATTCAGAAGATTAGTGACCTTTGTTTTCCTCTAGCTCTGGAACAGGGAATACACGTCATCTTTTCTCAGTCTGTTTCTTCACACCTGCCTGTGAATCTTTAATAACCACTACAGATTGTTCTGACATGAGAGGAGTGTCCCATCACACAGCATCTTGTTCATACTTGGGTTGACACTTGCAGAGGGAAAGAGGGAGGGAAAACCCAGTATCTGTTCACTACTGGGATCTTCACAAGTAAGTTGCTTTGGGGAAGAAAGGAAGGGGGAACCCCTATTCACTCAGTGGAGTGCTCCACTTGAAGCCGTTCCTCATAAAGGTAGGAATAATTTCCGTTAGCAGTGACTGTGCTCCTCTCCTTATTTTGCCTAGATTAAAAGCTGCAAAACATGCTCTTGCTTGAGGTTGCTGGAGCTGTGCCACTTGTTGTAGCTACTGAGTGAGAGTCACTGAGAGAAGGGAGATCTGGGCTGAGCCAAGCACCGTCATTAACTCCTTCCCACCCCAGGGGACTGGACAGTGGGCTAGCCTGCCACCACTCACCCCAGTCGTGAAGACTGAGCACTTCCTAAGTGCTAGGAGCTGCTGTAGGTACAGCATCCTCATCCGAGGGATGATGCTGGCACCTCACACCTGCTTCATAACCAGAGTGATAACCTGTCTAGATAGCTGGGAAGGTACATGGGGATAATCTAGCTATCTGATGAACCAGCCACCATTATCCTCGTGCACTGGGAGATCATGAATACATCCTGCCTAGAAGCAAGTTAATACAACCCTCCTAGATGCTAGTTAATAAAAAAAAATTGCTGGTGAGGGCAGCTCTTCTTTCACACTCCCCAAGACCTTGGGCCAGCTGGACTGACAGACCCATTCAATGCCACTCGTCCTCAAGAAGTTGCTGAAGAAGTGGACGTAAGGCCTCATCACTGTAGTTCTCAGTTGTGGGAAACCAACAGATCCACCTATCAAGCAGTAACATTTCTCCCCAACTCATAAATTGACAGGAGGACTTCTGTTGTCCCAGTTCAGCCTTCCCTTGGGACTGCCCCACTGCCACCCAATATGTATCTTGCAGTTACAGCAACAACGGGATCTATTAGGGTGCAGGAGGCTATGGGTGGGTTGGGGTATAGTTTTCTGGCAAGGACTTGCAGCAGAACACAGGTATCATGGCACTGTGGATATTTGTGCCAAGGTGCAGCGAGGGCCAGTAGCTCCCTCAGGGTCTGGGAGTTGGGAGCTGAGTGTGGTAACACCAAGGTCTGTCCCACTGCCCTCATCGAGGGAGCAGAGCAGGCCTGGAGACCCTCGGCGGGTTCAATCACGCCTGCAGATCATCAAGCAGGTTCACAGTGATGAGGCAGGATGAATTCAAGCCAGGAAGTCAATCTGCAGGTCAGAGTCATGTCCAGGGATGGACAGGCAGAGCTGTGGGGATGGGGACAGGCCGAGGACGGGCTGGGATGTTGGCTCACTGGTGAGCCTGGCTTGTTGGGGCCCATGGCCAGGCCAGGCAAGGCTGGAGGAAGCTGGAAACTGACAGCCTGCAGTGTTGCTGGGACAGAGACTGACAGCCCTGATTGGGGCTGGAGGGGGATCTTGGGCCATGGACAGGGTGGAGGGAGGCCCGGGGGGCTGGTCAGGGCCCTGGCAATCATGGAGGCAGTGTGTCTGGTAAGGCAGTTAATTAATACGTTTTGTTCCTAAGCTAGGAGAGACCCATGACGCAGTTATGAGGCCAGGGAAAGAGAAGCAATGCAGACTTCTCACACCTGCATTATTTACCCAGTCCATTGCAGGGAAACCCACGTAGTGAGATCCGGTGGTAATGGAGGGCAGGGAGCATTTCCTGCCTGTGACACAGCGTGCTAGGACAGGCTTTTCTTATGCCAAGTCCTGTTCTCGCTCCTTCCCAGTCCCACCATACCCACAGTTCAGCCATTTCCTTTTTCTATGGTGTTAGCTATCTTGCTGCATCCTTACACGTTCTGAGTCCTTAGGCAGATTATAGCCTGAAATTAATTCCAGCTTAACGGAAAATGTTATCAGTTGCCATGGAACTGCCTTATCATGTGATTGTGGTTGTACTTCCTGTTGTGCTTAAGGCTAAAACCATTAGATGACCCTCGTTTTTACACTTTCTTACAGTTCTCCTATAAATATCTGTTACTCATAACTGTGGTCAGAACATTCAGTCTTCTAACATGTGTCATTTTATTTTTTATGCTGTGATCTTATGCCAGGCTATTAAACACTTACGCTAAAGCTTTCTTTAACAGAGATCCTCAGACTTCCTGGTTTGTTATTTAAGATCTGCAAAGCCAAATTCCTGCAGATAACTATCAACTGTCAAGGAAATGGGCTGATTTCCATGAGTGAAGAAAATGCGCTAGTATGCAGGAGGTAAGGGCTGCTGCTCCAGGCAGCCCAGCATGGAAAACTGCCCAAGTGCCGGGTGACTCCTGGCCAGCGTTGACAACTGTAAACAGCACCTCCTTTTGCTCAGCGATAGGTCTGCCATCACAAACACCTCATCTAGGGATCTGTGCTGGCTCTTTCTTTCTTCATCATATACATTGGGATTCAAGTAACACGGTTTTGTACAAGTTCATCTATGCTGTTGTCATCATCAAAGAAAAGCCTCCCCCCACTATCAGCAGTGCCCCCTCCAACAATCTTTGGACAATGCTTTTGTTACTGGTAGCTCCACTTGAAGACCTCCAGAGCAATGGAAACACCTGCACTATAAGGTCTTTCACCTGCACAACAAGGTCACCACAGCCATTTGATCCTCACTGTCACAATCAGAGTAACATAGAGAATTTGGGTTGGGAGAGACCTCTGGAGGTCTTTAGCCCCCTACTTAAAGCAGGGCTAACACCAAAGTTAGGACATGTTACTCAGGGTCTTGTCCAGCTGAACTTTTAATGTTGACAAAGAAGGAGATTCCCCACCCCTCTCTGGCTACCTCTTCCAGGGCTTATCTGCTCTCATGGCATACTTCCCTTGTGCAATGTGTGACCATTGCCTTACATTCTTTCACTGTGCACCTCTGAGAAAAGGCAGGCTCTGGATAGTGGAAGACATCAATTAGATCTCCTCAGCCTTCCTTCTTGGAGAGATTGTGGTGCTGGACAGCTGTGGTGTGGTGCAGCGTATGGGTGTCATCCGGCTACTCGTCAACAGAGCTGCAGCATCAGCCTGTGCCAAGCCAGGGCACTCACCTCTTGAAACCAACTGCTCCCAGAGCAGCTTCTGCACACAGACAGGGACAGTATAAACTATGGATCCTCTCTAGATATCATGCTGTCCTTAACCATCCCTGCACCCTGGCACACATCCTGGCATGCTTACTCAGGGCCACTGACATCGGCCTGCAGGCTCACATGCAACTGCAACCTGCTGTTACTCAGTGAATAGTGCCAGGTATGGATGAACTCTAGTACTGTCTGAAGTACTTCTTCATTGCAAGCTTTTCTTACAATTGTAAGCTTGCAACATGAGCATCCCTCATGACTACAGACTCTTGGCATTTAAAGGTCCTCACAGTTGCACAGAAAACCAGACAACAACCCTCCCTCTTATGCAGCCTGCTCCTGACAGCCCTCCTTCCTTGGCATCTTGGGACTCCGAGGAACTAGCCCCAGACTGTGCTAATTCCTTTCTTGACTCTGTAGCATGACAGCCACGGGATTCAGGTGACAATTGGCAGCAAGCTGCCAGTGCTGCCGGGCAGGTCCTGCAGCATGCTCTTGGGCAAGAGACAACTGCTGGCTGGGGCACTGCTGGGACACAGGGGCTGTACAATGGGTGTTTAGTTGTGCCTGAACAAAACTGGGACGGAGATCCTGCAGCATCTGGCTATCTGTGCCAGTTATCCTCTGGGAATCAAAAAGCAGACTGGCCAAGAAAAGTTTTAATAATGCTGCTGTGACCAGAGTTGTCAGTGGCTCAGGATTTTTACAGAATACAAAAAAGAGAAATTCAATCCAGGATATCCCCCTCCAAAAAGAGACTGCAGAAGGGTAAGCAACTCTGAGGAAGTGACAGGAAATTGCCGAAGAGCCTGGAAACCTGGAGCCTCTTGGAACGGGAACCAGTTAATGTGATGAAAGTGCTTTGGCCTGGGTCACTGGCAAGCCTGACTTTGTGGTAACAATCTGTTGGGATGCAGAGAGCTAAGCAGATTGCATTGTCTTCATGGTCTCATCAGTGTTGTCATTCTTCTTTGTTCCTCCAGATTCTCAGCTTTGTCTTTATCAAAAGAACTTGGCCAGATGAAACTGCTAGGTAAGCATTTTCATTGGTTCAAAAGCTCAAAGGTACAAAACAGGGAAACAAAGCCCCAAGAAAACAAGCAACAGGTTCGAGAGGAGAGATCAGCAAACAGTTGTGAACTGTAGCTCACAGCTTGTCTTTGAAGCTGGAGGGGTGCAAAGCACCTAAACAAGAATATCATGGATGTATTCAAATGAAAAAATCACATGGGAGATCTTACTCAAATAACATATTTCTCTTCTTGACTTCATATATCAAAACCATAATGTGCTTTACCTCTTTGAACAGCAAAGATGCATGGTAAATGCAATGCTATATGGCCATTTTTGCAATGAAACAAAATTTTGGGGGATAAAGGTCAGGTCACAAAATGAAAAACCACTGGTGTGAAAGATGCGGAGATAGCATCTCATCTCAATTTTAACTTCATTTTCCAAAGATCCATCATTAGGCGAGGAAAGTTCTGGTTAGCCTTTGTGCATCATGGACAAACTGGCCATGTTCTGCACCATCTAACTGAAAATGGGAAGAAGCCTGGGCTTCTCTAGCACTCGGACATAGACAGACAATTCTTTTGATGTGACAATTATTGAAGAGCTTGCAAATCTTCACCCATATACCATCACTGGATTTCCACTGGAGGTGTCCAAATACAGGTATGAGTGCGCCTCTTTGGCCACACAGCTGCCATCAGGCCACTACTTCTCATAAAGTGGCATGGACTGGACAAGCGCATGCTTTGAATTGGAGACATCTCAAAAGCTTTTTTTAACCTTGCTACATGTGTTAAGTCTCCCTCGTTAAGGTGGTGGGAACCTGAGCTTGTGGGTCATGAGAAGTATGTGTGAATAAGCCCCACGCTTGTAAAGGAGACAGAGCATCCAGAGCCCCGCTTCACAGTCATGGCACTTCTCCCTGGTAAAGGGCTTTCCCACTCGGACAGTATAATACCCCACCTCACTGGCGTCGCCCAAAAGCAATGCTGTTGGGCTCCCAGGGCTTGGTTTGCATTATGGCTACCAAGGAAGCCACTTCAGGCTCCCTACACACACAGGCAATCTGCAGAGCTGTAGAGGGTGACAATTATTCTGATTGCTAAAGTGCAGGAGCACGGATATGTGAGTGAGCCTTGTTACAGAATCGTTTGAAACCAGAGCCCACTGCACCAGCTCTTCTGCAAAATGCTCTCCGACTCTGTGGCAGCTGAGCTGTCAGCACCCTATGCCCCTCTTCCCTGACAAAGTGATCCACAGACACTCACAGGCACAGCATTTGTTCAAACGAGTGATTTATTGACAACTTTGCACACGGTAATCTCTCACGGCGTGAACGGGCTCTCTCGAAGAGGGAGGGCGGGGCAGTCGCAGTCCAGGTGGTAACGGAGTCTCTGTTGCAAGGCTCCTTGCAATGGCCCCTTCAGCTGCACCGGGTCCACTGCCCAGAGTGTCCTTTTGCTGTGGAGGAATATCTGGAACCAGCGAGTGGTTTTGTCCATGTCTTTGCACACAGTAAAGCTCCCAAGGGAACGGGACTCTCTCAAAGTGGGGTTTTGGTCGCTGTCCACGTGGTAACGGGAGTCGCTGTCACAAGGCTCCTTGCAACGGCCTCTTCAGCTGCATCGGGTCCCACTCCCCAGACCGTACTTTGGCTGTGGAGGAAAGGTGCGGCAGCAATTCCCCCTGCCGACAGGGCAGCGTCCTCTCTGTGCCCAGCATTCTCGCTTCTGCAGCACCAGCTCCCCGGGGAGTGCCTACGATGGGCAGATTCTCCACCTGGACCCCAGTGAACACACAGAGGCACATCAGCGGTGCCCCTCGCTTGGTTCTTGCACAGCTGGAGCTGCCGGCAAGAATTTCTGGGCACATGTGAAGTCACCATCCTGGCCGCCCCAGTGCGAGGGCAAAGCAGGGCGAAATTCGTCTTGTTGCCACTGTAGTTGCCACCGGCTGCTTTGCTGGGGCGACCATCGAGAGGAGAACGCTGCCGCTCCTGGCAGAGGGCTGCTGCACAGAGTTTTCCCTTTCCTTTCCTTGTCCCGCAGAGTCCCCTCTTTTCCCGGCAGCATGAGGTCGTCGTCTGCTGTCAGCTGTGGGCCCCCGCAAACACAGCTCTGTGCATGAAGACCTCTTTCAGCAGCTGGAGGATCAGCAGTC
The DNA here is from genome assembly GCA_009819775.1 of Phoenicopterus ruber ruber. Taxonomy (NCBI): domain Eukaryota; kingdom Metazoa; phylum Chordata; class Aves; order Phoenicopteriformes; family Phoenicopteridae; genus Phoenicopterus; species Phoenicopterus ruber. The sequence continues at coordinate 6,485,674 of CM020219.1, forward strand.
TTTTGAGCCGATCTCGCAGCTCCACAAAACTCCTGCAGCGCCTCGGCTGTAGGCATCCAGATCCTGTGCCAGGTGCTGGAAGAGGTTGAGCGGCTCAGCCGTTTGCAAGTCTGGGGGCAAGACGATCTCTTCAGGCACCCTCTGGTTGCCTAAGAAGAAGTGGTCGAGGCGTTTCTCCTCCAGGCAGCAGCGCAGGTACCGTATGATATCCTGCAGCCGCAGCAGGAAATCCCTCCTGCGCCAGCCTGACAGGGGCATGGTGGTCAGGAGGTGCATCACAACTGTCTTCAAGGCATAGGTGGAAAAGCCGGTGCCCCCCAGGATGTGGGCGCAGAGCTGCAGGCATTTGAGGTGGAAGCCGTCCTGCGGGGCCTGCCTGGCCGTCTGCCTGAAGAACTTCACCTCTGCCACAGCGTAGCTCTCTGGCCATGTCGTGCTTGGGGTGAAGATGGACCTCTGTACTCTCGCTGCTCACGAAGATGTCCGAGTCGCCTTGCTGCACCCCAAACATCAGCTCAATGACCAGGCTTTTGTTGTTGTCTTTTGTCACCTGGAATTTGCAGGAGCGGCTGGAGGGCAGCATCGTTAAACGGTATGTTGGACGACTCAGGCAAAACCACCCAGGCTGCTTTCACCAATTGTTGGAACCAGCGGGCAGTTTCTGCACGTCTAGGTAGGGGCCGGTGCAGAGGGTGCGTAGGAGGCTGGGGTCCCTGATTTCCTCCTCAGCTCCTCCTCAGGGGTGGTGGAGGAAGCACAGCATGTCCCCTCACCAGCCGCTCCCTCATGCAGGTGCATATCACGCTCCACGCTGCACGGAAGAAGTTCCTTGCCGACATCTCCTCCGCGGTGCCCAGCTCCAGGTGGAAGATGTGCCCACGGGGGCGGCTTCAGGGGCACGAGGAGGCGGTAGACAGCATCATCCTCACGGTGACTCCAACCTTTGCAGGTGCCACCCACCCCAATGGCTGGCTTCAGTCGCGGCATGAAACTATTCCTGGAGAGTTTTCGGCAGCTACAGAGAAGTTCTTCCACCAGCTCCTCCACCATCATGAACGATTCTGGCAGGTCCAGGAGGCGATTGGCCAAAATTCTGCCCACATCCAGTGCAACACTGGGTTTTACTTCTTGCTTCTCCTTATGCGCCTTGTTTCTGGAACTGCCTTCCTTGCTGCTGCCGTCTGGCTCACGGCTCCTTTTCCTGAGCCACCAGCAGAGCCCGAAGAGCAGGACCAGGACTGCAGCCACAGCCCAGAACTGCCACTGCTGCAAGGCAGCAAAGAGCAGGGTTCCCCAGGCAAAGCCGCTCTGCTCCGGGCTCCTCTGCTCCAGCTCCTGCAGCAGCCGAGTCATCTCCCGATGCAGCATCTCCGCACGCTGCTGCATGCGCTCGCGCGTGGCCTCATCCAGCTCATCACCCACCATATGTGCTTTCCGGACGATGCTTAGCGCAAGCTGGGTGAAGATTTCTGTGGCAGCCATGGCCTGCAGGAGGAAGGAGAGAAGGGGTTCAGTGGGGCTGGCAGGGAGGGAGGTGGCGGCGGGGGGAGCGGGCACGGGAGCCACAGGGAGCTGGGGCAGGATGGAGAGGGGCTGAGGCAGCTGGGAGGCAGCCAGGCCTGCGCCCAGCCCCGCCGGCGGCGGCACCGTGCCCTGCCCAAGGCGCTCCCGCGAGCGGCTGGGCCCTGGATGCAGGCTGAGATCCCAGCGCCCCGGGGACCCGCGTTTCTGCCCCGGCCCTCGTCCAGCCCAGCCTCCCGCCGCGTGCACACACACCGCTGGCCCAGGCTGTACTGGGGCAGCGCTGCCTGCTGGCGCCCCTGATAAACCGCCCCCATTGTGACTCGTCCCCCGTGATGTCACAGGTGCCCGAACGCATCACAGGCGCCCGAGCGCATCACAGGCACGCCCGCCAGCCAGCCCCGCCTTCGGCCCCACCCCGGCTCAGCGCCTCGCAGCTGCCCTGGTGTACTGGTTAAGGCTGGGCTAGGGTTAATTTTCTTCACAGGAGCTTGTGTGGTGCTTTATTTTGGATTTATTATCACCTTCCAGCCAATGGCAATCTCATAATCATGGAATATCCAGAGTTGGAAGGGACCCATGAGGATGATCGAGTCCAACCCCTGACTCCACACCAGGTAACCTTGAAGATGAATCACACAATCATAGAAACTTTGTCGTTCCCCAGCAGTGATGCATGGGCACTCACGGATGCAGCGTTTGTTCAAACAAGTGATTTATTGACATCTTTGCACACGGTAAAGCTCCCAAAGGGAATGGACTCTCTGAAGCGAGTTGGGTTGCCATCCAGGTGCTAACGGGAGTCGCTGTCACAAGCCTCCTTCAACGGCCTCTTCAGCTGCATCGGGTCCCACTCCCCAGAGTGTGCTTTTGCCGTGGAGGAAAGGTGCAGCAGCAATTCCCACTGCCGATAGAGCAGCGTCCTCTCTGTGCCCAGCGTGCTCAGTTCTTATCATAGAATCATAGAATCGTTTAGGTTGAAAGGGACCTTTAAGATCATCGAGTCCAACCGCAAACCTAACACCGCCAAGTCCACCACTAAACCATGTCCCTAAGCACCACATCTACACGCCTTTTCAGTACCTCCAGGGATGGTGACTCAACCATGTCTCTGGACAGCCTGTTCCAATGCTTGACAACCCTTTTGATGAAGACCTTTTTCTTAATATCCAATCTAAACCTCCCCTGGAGCAACTTGAGGCCGTTTCCTCTTGTCCTATGGCTTCTTACTTGGGAGAAGAGTCCAACACCCACCTTGCTACAACCTCCTTTCAGGTAGCTGTAGACAGCGATAAGGTCTCCCCTCAGCCTCCTGTTCTCCAGGCTAAACAACCCCAGTTTCCTCAGCCGCTCCTCATAAGACTTGTGCTCTAGACCCTTCAACAGCTTCCCCACTCTTCCTTGGATGCGCTCCACCACCTCAACGTCTGTCTTGTAGTGAGGGGCCCAAAACTGAACACACTATTCAAGGTGTGGCCTCACCAGCGCCAAGTACAGGGGGACAATCACGTGCCTAGTCGTGCTGGCCACGCTGTTTCTGATACAAGCCAGGATGCCCTTGGCCTTCTTGGCCACCTGGGCACACTGCCCGCTCACATTCAGCCGGCTGTCGACCAACACCCCCAGGTCCTTTTCCGCCAGGCAGCTTTCCAGCCACTCCTCCCCAAGCCTGTAGCGTTGCCTGGGGTTGTTGTGACCCAAGTGCAGGACTTGGCACTTGGCCTTGTTGAACCTCATACAATTGGCCTCGGCCCATCGATGCAGCCTGTGCAGATCCCTCTGTAGAGCCTTCCTGCCCTCCAGCAGATCAACACTCCCGCCCAACTTGGTGTCATCTGCAAACTCACTGAGGGTGCACTCGATCCCCTCGTCCAGATCATGATTAAAGATATTAAACAGAACTGGCCCCAGTGCTGAGCCCTGGAGAACACCACTTGTGACTGGCCGCCAACTGGATTGAACTCCATTCACCACCACTCTTTGGGCTCGGCCATCCAGCCAGTTTCTTACCCAGCAAAGTGTGCACCCATCCAAGCCATCAGCAGCCAGTTTCTCCAGGAGAATACTGTGGGAAACTGTGTCAATGGCTTTACTAAAGTCGAGGCAGACAACGTCCGCAGCCTTTCCCTCATCCACTAAGTGGCTCACCTTGTCATAGAAGGAGATCATGTTAGTCACACAGGACCTGCCTTTCGTAAAGCCGTGCTGACTGGGCCTGATCGCCTGGTTGTCCTGTACGTGTCGCGTGACGGCACTCAAGATGATCTGCTCCATAACCTTCGCCGCCACCGAGGTCAGACTGACAGGCCTGTGGTTCCCCGGATCCTCCTTCCGACCCTTCCTGTAGATGGGCTCACATTTGCTAACCTCCAGTCAACTGGGACCTCCCCGGTTAGCCAGGACTGCTGATAAATGACGGAAAGCGGCTCGGTGAGCACTTCTGCCAGCTCCCTCAGTACTTTTGGGTGGATCCCATCCAGCCCCGTAGACTTGTGTGTGTCTCAGTGGTGTAGCAGGTCGCTAGCAATTTCCCCTTGGGTTATCGGGGCTTCATTCTGCTCCCCGTCCCTGTCTTCCAGCTCAGGGGGCTGGGTACCCTGAGTCTTACTATTAAAGACTCGGAGCCAGGTATTGATAAGTTGTGTCCGCCTGTTTCTTTTGATGTTATTGCCTACAACTGGGAGGACAGAGGAGATACTACCTGTGCTCCTGATGCCTTTACCAATCTTCCCGAGGCCCTGAAGTCTCTTTTGACCGCCCTTGGGCTTCTCATCACAACTCAGTTGGTATCCACATGAAAAAGCAAGAGCGGTTAATAATCTGAGCGCCGTGCAAGGCTAGGAAGTTTCCTGGTAACGTCTTCAACCCGAGCCCCAGGGAGGCAGAACGCTTCACGAAAAGGCAGGTCTGCTCAGTGGACCAGGAGAGTACTGAATGAATTCTTTATTTGGCTTTGCCAGGGCGTGTAGCTCTTGCTTTACCTACCAAACTGTCTTCTCTCAACGCACAAGTTCTCCCACTTTTACCCTTCAGATTCTCTCCACCATCCCAGCGGGGGAAAGCGACTGAGCAGCTGTGTGATGCCAAGCTGCCTACTGGGATTAACCAGTGCACTGACACTCACAGGCGCAGCATTTGTTCAAACGAGTGATTTATTGACAACTTTGCACACGGTAAATCTCCCGGAGGGAACGGGCTCTCTCGAAGAGGGAGGGCGGGCAGTCGCTGTCCAGGTAGTAACGGAGTCTCTGTTGCAAGGCTCCTTGCAATGGCCCCTTCAGCTGCACCGGGTCCCACTGCCCAGAGTGTCCTTTTGCTGTGGAGGAAATACCTGGAACCAGCGAGTGGTTTTGTCCATGTCTTTGCACACAGTAAAGCTCCCAAAGGGAACGGACTCTCTCAAAGTGGGGTTTTGGTCGCTGTCCACGTGGTAACGGGAGTCGCTGTCACAAGGCTCCTTGCAACGGCCTCTTCAGCTGCATCGGGTCCCACTCCCCAGACCGTACTTTGGCTGTAGAGGAAAGGTGCGGCAGCAATTCCCCCTGCCGACAGGGCAGCGTCCTCTCTGTGCCCAGCATTCTCGCTTCTGCAGCACCAGCTCCCCGGGGAGTGCCTACGATGGGCAGATTCTCCACCTGGACCCAGTGAACACACAGAGGCACATCAGCGGTGCCCCTCGCTTGGTTCTTGCACAGCTGGAGCTGCCGGCAAGAATTTCTGGGCACATGTGAAGTCACCATCCTGGCTGCCCCAGTGCGAGGGCAAAGCAGGGCGAAATTCGTCTTTGTTGCCACTGTAGTTGCCACCGGCTGCTGCGCTGGGGCGACCGTCGAGAGGAGAACGCTGCCGCTCCTGGCAGAGGGCTGCTGCACAGAGTTTTCCCTTTCCTTTCCTTTCCTTGTCCCGCAGAGTCCCCTCTTTTCCCCGGCAGCATGAGGTCGTCGTCTGCTGTCAGCTGTGAGCCCCACAAACACAGCTCTGTGCATGAAGACCTCTTTCAGCGGCCGTAGATCAGCAGTCTTGTGAGCCGATCTCGCAGCTCCACAAACTCCTGCAGCGCCTCGGCGTGGGCATCCAGATCCTGCGCCAGGCGCTGGAAGAGGTTGAGCGGTTCAGCCGTTTGCAAGTCTGGGGGCAAGACGATCTCCTCAGGCACCCTCTGGTTGCCTAAGAAGAAGTGGTCGAGGCGTTTCTCCTCCAGGCAGCGGCGCAGGTACTGCATGATATCCTGCAGCCGCAGCAGGAAATCCCTCCTGCGCCAGCCTGACAGGGGCATGGTGGTCAGGAGGTGCATCACAACTGTCTTCAAGGTAGAGGTGGAAAAGCCGGTGCCCACCAGGATGTAAGCGCAGAGCTGCAGGCATTTGAGGTGGAAGCTGTCCTGCGGGGCCTGCCTGGCCGTCTGCCTGAAGAACTTCACCTCTGCCACAGCGTAGCTCTCTGGCCACGTTGTGCTTGGGGTGAAGATGGCCTCTGTACTCTCGCTGCTCACGAAGATGTCAGAGTCGCCTTGCTGCACCCCAAACATCAGCTCAATGACCAGGCTTTTGTTGTTGTCTTTTGTCACCTGGAATTTGCAGGAGCGGCTGGAGGGCAGCATCGTTAAACGGTATTTGGACGACTCAGGCAAAACCACCCAGGCTGCTTTCACCAATTGTTGGAACCAGCGGGCAGTTTTCTGCACGTCTAGGTAGGGGCCGGTGCAGAGGGTGCGTAGGAGGCTGGGGTCCTGATTCCTCCTCAGCTCCTCTTCGGGGTGGTGGAGGAAGCACAGCATGTCCCCCACCAGCTGATCCCTCCTGCAGGTGCACTCCAGCTCCACGTGGACGCAGAAGTTCCTCGCTGGCATCTCCAACGCAGTGACCAGCTCCACGTTGAAGACATGCCCACGGGGGGGCTGCAGGGGCACGAGCAGCTGGTAGATAATGTCTGTCTCAGGGGGACTCCAGCCTTCGAAGGCGCTGCCCACCCCGATGGCTGGTTCGAGCACTGGGTAGAAAGTATTTGACAAGACCCCTCTGAAGACAATGATGAAGGTGCCAACCAGACTCTCCACCGCACGGCCCTCAGTGTCCAGGTTCTGAACTGGCCACTGTATGTGCTCCTCAAGAAACCTTCCCACGTCCTTTGTGTCATCGTCTTCTTCTTCCTCCTCCTCCTCCTGCACGTGCTCCCTGTCGCTGCTGGAGCTCTCCTCGTCGCTGCTGCCATCTGGCTCACGGCTCCTCTTCCTGAGCCACCAGCAGAGCCCGAAGAGCAGGACCAGGACTGCAGCCACAGCCCAGAACTGCCACTGCTGCAAGGCAGCAAAGAGCAGGGCTCCCCAGGCAAAGCCGCTCTGCTCCGGGATCCTCTGCTCCAGGCTGCTCTGCTCCTGGCTCCTCTGCTCCAGCTCCTGCAACAGCCGAGTCATCTCCTGGCTCAGCATCTCCTCACGCTGCTGCATGCGCTCGCGCGTCGCCTCATCCAGCTCATCACCGACCATCTGCGGGCACTGGATGATGCTTTGCACAAGCACGGCGAGGAATTTTGTGGCAGCCATGGCCTGCATGGAGGAAGGAGAGAAGGGGTTCAGTGGGGCTGGCAGGGAGGGAGGTGGCGGCGGGGGGAGCGGGCACGGGAGCCACAGGGAGCTGGGGCAGGATGGAGAGGGGCTGAGGCAGCTGGGAGGCAGCCAGGCCTGCGCCCAGCCCCGCCGGCGGCGGCACCGTGCCCTGCCCAAGGCGCTCCCGCGAGCGGCTGGGCCCTGGATGCAGGCTGAGATCCCAGCGCCCCGGGGACCCGCGTTTCTGCCCCGGCCCTCGTCCAGCCCAGCCTCCCGCCGCGTGCGCACTCACCGCTGGCCCAGGCTGTACTGGGGCAGCGCTGCCTGCTGGCGCCCCTGATAAACCGCCCCCATTGTGACTCGTCCCCCGTGATGTCACAGGCGCCCGAGCGCATCACAGGCGCCCGAGCGCATCACAGGCACGCCCGCCAGCCAGCCCCGCCTTCGGCCCCACCCCGGCTCAGCGCCTCGCAGCTGCCCCGGGCAGCCAAAGCCGCGACACCCACAAAGTACAGGCGCACCCGGCAGGACAGGGCTCCCAGGGGCTCCCTTTACAAAAGGCCTTTACAAGAGCCCCCCGAACCCTTACCAAACAGAACACCGGGTGATGTGTCCCGTGGATGCTGCGCTGGGTTGGCCTTGGCTGGACGCCAGGTGCCCACCAGGCCGCTCTATCGCTCTCCCTCTTCAACCGGACACGGGAGAGAAAGTTTAACGCGAGGCTCGTGTGTTGAGAAAAGGACAGGGAGGTGCCTCAGCAATCACCGTCACGGCAAACCAGACTCGACTTGGGGAAATCAATTTAACTTATTACCAATCAAATCAGAGGAGGATAATGAGAAATAAAACCAAATCTGAAAACACCTTCCCCCCACCCCTCCCTTCTTCCTGCACTCAACTTCGCTCCCCATTTCTCTGCCTCCTCCCCGCAAGCGGCACAGGGGGGCGGGGAATGGGGGTTGCGGTCAGTTCATCACACGTTGTCTCTGCCGCTTCTTCCTCCTCACTCTCTTCCCCTGCTCCAGCGTGGGCTCCCCTCTCCATGGGGCCACAGGTCCTGCCAGGAGCCTGCTCCAGCGTGGGCTTCCCAGGGCTCACAGCCTCCTTCGGGCGCATCCACCTGCTCAGGCGTGGGGTGCTCCACGGGCTGCAGGTGGATATCTGCTCCACCGTGCACCTCCATGGGCTATAGGAGGACAACCTGCTTCACCATGGTCTTCCCCACAGGCTGCAGGGGAATGTCTGCTCCGGCGCCTGGAGCACCTCCTCCTCCTCCTTCTTCACCGACCTTGGTTTCCGCATAGTTGTTTCTCTCACATATTCACACTCCTCTCTTCGGCTGCTGTTGCGCAGCAGTTTTTCCCCCTTCTTGAAGATGTTATCCCAGAGGCGCTACCACCGTCACTGCTTGGCTCAGTCTTGGCCAGCGGTGGGTTCATCTTGGAGCCGCCTGGCACTGGCTCTATCGGACAGACATAGGGGAAACTTCTGGCATCTTCTCACAGAAGCCGGCCCTGCAGCCCTTCTGCTACCAAAACCTTGCTACACAAACCCAGCACCGATGCTTTGCTCCTTGAGATCTCATCCGATGAGATGGGATCGGCTCCCTTGGTGCTGGCCTCTCTGCTTATGGGCATATGTGTGCTCGTGGTGCCTTCGTGACACCGATGGGTGGGTGATGATGGCTATCTTGGTGGCAGGATGAGGCCTCTCCCTGGCAGGATTCTGTCCTTGCTGTGCCACTGCGAGAAGACGTTGCTTCCAAAGAGACATTGCCCAAGGGTGACGGGGGAAAGGAGGTGCCTGGCGCTTGCAGGACGCTCATTCCTCCTGCGTCAGCCTTAGCTGCGCTTCCAGCTCTCAGAGCCGCTGCTCCGCTTTGGTTGGTGCCCGTGCCTCCCGCTGGAGCTTCAGCAAGAGCAGTGGGACCCCGCTCTGCACTCCTGGTACTTTTACCCTGTGCAAAGGGCTCCCTTCCCAGAGAGCCTGATATCTGCCTCCCTGGGGTCACCAAGGGCGATGCTGTCGGGCTCCCCAGGCTTGGATTGCCTCGAGCTCCGTAGGCACCCACGGCAGCCTCCCTACGCCGCATAAGAATCATGCAGAGCTATGGAGGGCCATCAGTTAGTCCAATTCCCCTAACAGAGGATCACGGACAGGCAGGGGAGCCTTAGAGAATCAGTGAAACCAGAGCCCACTGCGTCAGCTCTTCTGCCAAATGTCTCCTGACTCTGTGGCAGCTGAGCAGTCAAAGACTCATAGAATCATAGAATCATAGAATAGTTTGGGTTTGAAGGGACCTTTTAAAGGTCGTCTAGGCCAACCCCCCTGCAATGAGCAGGGACATCCTCAACTAGGTCAGGTTGCCCAGAGCCCCGTCCAGCCTGACCTTGAATGCCTCCAGGGATGGGGCACCTACCACCTCTCTGGGCAACCTGTGCCAGTGCTTCACCACCCACCCTCATTGTGAAAAGCTTCTTCCTTATATCTAGTCTAAATCTCCCCTCTTTTAGTTTAAAACCATTACCTCTTGTTCTGTCTCAACTGGATCTGCTAAAAGTTTTTCCCCATCTTTCCTATAAGCCCCCTTTAAGTACTGAAAGGCTGCAATAAGGTCTCCCCGGAGCCTTCCCTTCTCCAGGCTGAACCAGCCCAACTGTCTCAGCCTGTCTTCAGAGGAGAGGTGCTCCAGCCCTCTGATCATTTTTGTGGCCCTCCTCTGGACACGCGCCAGCAGGTCCATGTCCTTCTTGTGCTGAGGCCCCAGAGCTGGAGGCAGCACTGCAGGTGGGGTCTCACCAGAGCGGAGCAGAGGGGCAGAATCCCCTCTCTCGACCCACCTGGCCACGCTTCTTTTGATGCAGCCCAGGATACGGTTGGCCTTCTGGGCTGCAAGCGCACATTGCCGGCTCAGGTCCAGCTTTTCATCCACCAGCACCTCCAAGTCCTTCTCAGCAGGGCTGCTCTTGATCCCATCATCCCCCCCCAGCCTGTATTGATATACCGGGGGTTGCCTCGGCCCAGGTGCAGCACCTTGCACTTGGCCCTGTTGAACCTCATGAGGTTCACCCGGGCCCACCTCTCGAGCTTGTCCAGGTCCCTCTGGATGGCATCCCATCCCTCAGGCGTGTCCACCGCACCACTCAGCTTGGTGTCGTCCCCAAACTTACTGAGGGTGCACTCGATCCCGCTGCCTATGTCATTGATGAAGATATTAAACAGTACTGGTCCCAGTATGGACCCCTGAGGGACACCACTTGGCACGGATCTCCATCTCAGCCATTGACCACTACCCTCTGGATGCGACCATCCAACCAATTTCTCATCCACTGATCAGTCCACTCATCAAATCCGTATCTCTCCGATTTAGAGAGAAGGATTTTGTGGGGGACTGTGTCAAAGGCCTTACAGAAGTCCAGATAGATGACATCCATAGCTCTTCCCTTGTCCACTGATGTAGTCATTCCATCATAGAAGGCCACTAGGTTGGTCAGGCCCTATGCCCGCGTTCTCTGAGAAAAAGTGAGGCACGGACACTCACAGGCTCTGCACTTGTTCAAACACACCATTTATTGGCAACTTTGCACAGACTAAAGCTCCCAGAAGGAACGGACTCTCTTGAAGAGGCAGGGGCGGTCGCTGTCCACGTGGTAACGGGAGTCGCTGTCACAAGCCTCCTTGCAACGGCCTCTTCAGCCGCACCGGGTCCCACTCCCCAGACCGTACTTCGGCTGTGGAGGGAAGGTGCAGCAGCAATTCCCCCTGCCGACAGGGCAGCGTCCTCTCTGTGCCCAGCGTGCTCAGTTCTGCAGCACCAGCTCCCCGGGGAGTGACTTCAGGCCTGGCCCCGTGCCTGAAGAACTGCACCTCTGCCATGGCACAGCTCTCTGGCCCCGTCCTGCTGCTGGTAACGCTGCCCTCTGCCTACTCAATGCTCAGGAAGGTGTCCGTGTCACCTTGCTGCAGCCCAAATATCATCTCAATCAGGAAGGTACCACTGGAAGCGTTTGTCAGCCGGAGCCTGCAGGAGCGCTTGGAGGGCAGCACTGTTAGACGGCAGTGTCTCGACTGAGGCAAAAACACCCAGGCTGCTTTTACCAATATCTGGAACCAGTGGGTGGTTTTCTCCATGTCTAGGTAGGGGCCGGTGCAGAGGGTGCGTAGGAGGCTGGCCCCCTGATTTTTCCTGAGCTCCTCCTCAGGGTGGTGGAGGAAGCACAGCATGTCCCCCACCAGCCGCTCCCTCATGCAGGTGCACTCCAGCTCCACGCGGAGGAAGGAGTTCCTTGCCGACATCTCCTCCGCGGTGCCCAGCTCCAGGTGGAAGATGTGCCCACGGGGCGGCTTCAGGGGCACGAGGAGGCGGTAGACAGCATCATCCTCACGGTGACTCCAACCTTTGCAGGTGCCACCCACCCCAATGGCTGGCTTCAGTCGCGGCATGAAACTATTCCTGGAGAGTTTTCGGCAGCTACAGAGAAGTTCTTCCACCAGCTCCTCCACCATCATGAACGATTCTGGCAGGTCCAGGAGGCGATTGGCCAAAATTCTGCCCACATCCAGTGCAACACTGGGTTTTACTTCTTGCTTCTCCTTATGCGCCTTGTTTCTGGAACTGCCTTCCTTGCTGCTGCCGTCTGGCTCACGGCTCCTTTTCCTGAGCCACCAGCAGAGCCCGAAGAGCAGGACCAGGACTGCAGCCACAGCCCAGAACTGCCACTGCTGCAAGGCAGCAAAGAGCAGGGTTCCCCAGGCAAAGCCGCTCTGCTCCGGGCTCCTCTGCTCCAGCTCCTGCAGCAGCCGAGTCATCTCCCGATGCAGCATCTCCGCACGCTGCTGCATGCGCTCGCGCGTGGCCTCATCCAGCTCATCACCCACCATATGTGCTTTCCGGACGATGCTTAGCGCAAGCTGGGTGAAGATTTCTGTGGCAGCCATGGCCTGCAGGAGGAAGGAGAGAAGGGGTTCAGTGGGGCTGGCAGGGAGGGAGGTGGCGGCGGGGGGGAGCGGGCACGGGAGCCACAGGGAGCTGGGGCAGGATGGAGAGGGGCTGAGGCAGCTGGGAGGCAGCCAGGCCTGCGCCCAGCCCCGCCGGCGGCGGCACCGTGCCCTGCCCAAGGCGCTCCCGCGAGCGGCTGGGCCCTGGATGCAGGCTGAGATCCCAGCGCCCCGGGGACCCGCGTTTCTGCCCCGGCCCTCGTCCAGCCCAGCCTCCCGCCGCGTGCACACACACCGCTGGCCCAGGCTGTACTGGGGCAGCGCTGCCTGCTGGCGCCCCTGATAAACCGCCCCCATTGTGACTCGTCCCCCGTGATGTCACAGGTGCCCGAACGCATCACAGGCGCCCGAGCGCATCACAGGCACGCCCGCCAGCCAGCCCCGCCTTCGGCCCCACCCCGGCTCAGCGCCTCGCAGCTGCCCTGGTGTACTGGTTAAGGCTGGGCTAGGGTTAATTTTCTTCACAGGAGCTTGTGTGGTGCTTTATTTTGGATTTATTATCACCTTCCAGCCAATGGCAATCTCATAATCATGGAATATCCAGAGTTGGAAGGGACCCATGAGGATGATCGAGTCCAACCCCTGACTCCACACCAGGTAACCTTGAAGATGAATCACACAATCATAGAAACTTTGTCGTTCCCCAGCAGTGATGCATGGGCACTCACGGATGCAGCGTTTGTTCAAACAAGTGATTTATTGACATCTTTGCACACGGTAAAGCTCCCAAAGGGAATGGACTCTCTGAAGCGAGTTGGGTTGCCATCCAGGTGCTAACGGGAGTCGCTGTCACAAGCCTCCTTCAACGGCCTCTTCAGCTGCATCGGGTCCCACTCCCCAGAGTGTGCTTTTGCCGTGGAGGAAAGGTGCAGCAGCAATTCCCACTGCCGATAGAGCAGCGTCCTCTCTGTGCCCAGCGTGCTCAGTTCTTATCATAGAATCATAGAATCGTTTAGGTTGAAAGGGACCTTTAAGATCATCGAGTCCAACCGCAAACCTAACACCGCCAAGTCCACCACTAAACCATGTCCCTAAGCACCACATCTACACGCCTTTTCAGTACCTCCAGGGATGGTGACTCAACCATGTCTCTGGACAGCCTGTTCCAATGCTTGACAACCCTTTTGATGAAGACCTTTTTCTTAATATCCAATCTAAACCTCCCCTGGAGCAACTTGAGGCCATTTCCTCTTGTCCTATGGCTTCTTACTTGGGAGAAGAGTCCAACACCCACCTTGCTACAACCTCCTTTCAGGTAGCTGTAGACAGCGATAAGGTCTCCCCTCAGCCTCCTGTTCTCCAGGCTAAACAACCCCAGTTTCCTCAGCCGCTCCTCATAAGACTTGTGCTCTAGACCCTTCAACAGCTTCCCCACTCTTCCTTGGATGCGCTCCACCACCTCAACGTCTGTCTTGTAGTGAGGGGCCCAAAACTGAACACACTATTCAAGGTGTGGCCTCACCAGCGCCAAGTACAGGGGGACAATCACGTGCCTAGTCGTGCTGGCCACGCTGTTTCTGATACAAGCCAGGATGCCCTTGGCCTTCTTGGCCACCTGGGCACACTGCCCGCTCACATTCAGCCGGCTGTCGACCAACACCCCCAGGTCCTTTTCCGCCAGGCAGCTTTCCAGCCACTCCTCCCCAAGCCTGTAGCGTTGCCTGGGGTTGTTGTGACCCAAGTGCAGGACTTGGCACTTGGCCTTGTTGAACCTCATACAATTGGCCTCGGCCCATCGATGCAGCCTGTGCAGATCCCTCTGTAGAGCCTTCCTGCCCTCCAGCAGATCAACACTCCCGCCCAACTTGGTGTCATCTGCAAACTCACTGAGGGTGCACTCGATCCCCTCGTCCAGATCATGATTAAAGATATTAAACAGAACTGGCCCCAGTGCTGAGCCCTGGAGAACACCACTTGTGACTGGCCGCCAACTGGATTGAACTCCATTCACCACCACTCTTTGGGCTCGGCCATCCAGCCAGTTTCTTACCCAGCAAAGTGTGCACCCATCCAAGCCATCAGCAGCCAGTTTCTCCAGGAGAATACTGTGGGAAACTGTGTCAATGGCTTTACTAAAGTCGAGGCAGACAACGTCCGCAGCCTTTCCCTCATCCACTAAGTGGCTCACCTTGTCATAGAAGGAGATCATGTTAGTCACACAGGACCTGCCTTTCGTAAAGCCGTGCTGACTGGGCCTGATCGCCTGGTTGTCCTGTACGTGTCGCGTGACGGCACTCAAGATGATCTGCTCCATAACCTTCGCCGCCACCGAGGTCAGACTGACAGGCCTGTGGTTCCCCGGATCCTCCTTCCGACCCTTCCTGTAGATGGGCTCACATTTGCTAACCTCCAGTCAACTGGGACCTCCCCGGTTAGCCAGGACTGCTGATAAATGACGGAAAGCGGCTCGGTGAGCACTTCTGCCAGCTCCCTCAGTACTTTTGGGTGGATCCCATCCAGCCCCGTAGACTTGTGTGTGTCTCAGTGGTGTAGCAGGTCGCTAGCAATTTCCCCTTGGGTTATCGGGGCTTCATTCTGCTCCCCGTCCCTGTCTTCCAGCTCAGGGGGCTGGGTACCCTGAGTCTTACTATTAAAGACTCGGAGCCAGGTATTGATAAGTTGTGTCCGCCTGTTTCTTTTGATGTTATTGCCTACAACTGGGAGGACAGAGGAGATACTACCTGTGCTCCTGATGCCTTTACCAATCTTCCCGAGGCCCTGAAGTCTCTTTTGACCGCCCTTGGGCTTCTCATCACAACTCAGTTGGTATCCACATGAAAAAGCAAGAGCGGTTAATAATCTGAGCGCCGTGCAAGGCTAGGAAGTTTCCTGGTAACGTCTTCAACCCGAGCCCCAGGGAGGCAGAACGCTTCACGAAAAGGCAGGTCTGCTCAGTGGACCAGGAGAGTACTGAATGAATTCTTTATTTGGCTTTGCCAGGGCGTGTAGCTCTTGCTTTACCTACCAAACTGTCTTCTCTCAACGCACAAGTTCTCCCACTTTTACCCTTCAGATTCTCTCCACCATCCCAGCGGGGGAAAGCGACTGAGCAGCTGTGTGATGCCAAGCTGCCTACTGGGATTAACCAGTGCACTGACACTCACAGGCGCAGCATTTGTTCAAACGAGTGATTTATTGACAACTTTGCACACGGTAAATCTCCCGGAGGGAACGGGCTCTCTCGAAGAGGGAGGGCGGGCAGTCGCTGTCCAGGTAGTAACGGAGTCTCTGTTGCAAGGCTCCTTGCAATGGCCCCTTCAGCTGCACCGGGTCCCACTGCCCAGAGTGTCCTTTTGCTGTGGAGGAAATACCTGGAACCAGCGAGTGGTTTTGTCCATGTCTTTGCACACAGTAAAGCTCCCAAAGGGAACGGACTCTCTCAAAGTGGGGTTTTGGTCGCTGTCCACGTGGTAACGGGAGTCGCTGTCACAAGGCTCCTTGCAACGGCCTCTTCAGCTGCATCGGGTCCCACTCCCCAGACCGTACTTTGGCTGTAGAGGAAAGGTGCGGCAGCAATTCCCCCTGCCGACAGGGCAGCGTCCTCTCTGTGCCCAGCATTCTCGCTTCTGCAGCACCAGCTCCCCGGGGAGTGCCTACGATGGGCAGATTCTCCACCTGGACCCCAGTGAACACACAGAGGCACATCAGCGGTGCCCCTCGCTTGGTTCTTGCACAGCTGGAGCTGCCGGCAAGAATTTCTGGGCACATGTGAAGTCACCATCCTGGCTGCCCCAGTGCGAGGGCAAAGCAGGGCGAAATTCGTCTTTGTTGCCACTGTAGTTGCCACCGGCTGCTGCGCTGGGGCGACCGTCGAGAGGAGAACGCTGCCGCTCCTGGCAGAGGGCTGCTGCACAGAGTTTTCCCTTTCCTTTCCTTTCCTTGTCCCGCAGAGTCCCCTCTTTTCCCCGGCAGCATGAGGTCGTCGTCTGCTGTCAGCTGTGAGCCCCACAAACACAGCTCTGTGCATGAAGACCTCTTTCAGCGGCCGTAGATCAGCAGTCTTGTGAGCCGATCTCGCAGCTCCACAAACTCCTGCAGCGCCTCGGCGTGGGCATCCAGATCCTGCGCCAGGCGCTGGAAGAGGTTGAGCGGTTCAGCCGTTTGCAAGTCTGGGGCAAGACGATCTCCTCAGGCACCCTCTGGTTGCCTAAGAAGAAGTGGTCGAGGCGTTTCTCCTCCAGGCAGCGGCGCAGGTACTGCATGATATCCTGCAGCCGCAGCAGGAAATCCCTCCTGCGCCAGCCTGACAGGGGCATGGTGGTCAGGAGGTGCATCACAACTGTCTTCAAGGTAGAGGTGGAAAAGCCGGTGCCCACCAGGATGTAAGCGCAGAGCTGCAGGCATTTGAGGTGGAAGCTGTCCTGCGGGGCCTGCCTGGCCGTCTGCCTGAAGAACTTCACCTCTGCCACAGCGTAGCTCTCTGGCCACGTTGTGCTTGGGGTGAAGATGGCCTCTGTACTCTCGCTGCTCACGAAGATGTCAGAGTCGCCTTGCTGCACCCCAAACATCAGCTCAATGACCAGGCTTTTGTTGTTGTCTTTTGTCACCTGGAATTTGCAGGAGCGGCTGGAGGGCAGCATCGTTAAACGGTATTTGGACGACTCAGGCAAAACCACCCAGGCTGCTTTCACCAATTGTTGGAACCAGCGGGCAGTTTTCTGCACGTCTAGGTAGGGGCCGGTGCAGAGGGTGCATAGGAGGCTGGGGTCCTGATTCCTCCTCAGCTCCTCTTCGGGGTGGTGGAGGAAGCACAGCATGTCCCCCACCAGCTGATCCCTCCTGCAGGTGCACTCCAGCTCCACGTGGACGCAGAAGTTCCTCGCTGGCATCTCCAATGCAGTGACCAGCTCCACGTTGAAGACATGCCCACGGGGGGGCTGCAGGGGCACGAGCAGCTGGTAGATAATGTCTGTCTCAGGGGGACTCCAGCCTTCGAAGGCGCTGCCCACCCCGATGGCTGGTTCGAGCACTGGGTAGAAAGTATTTGACAAGACCCCTCTGAAGACAATGATGAAGGTGCCAACCAGACTCTCCACCGCACGGCCCTCAGTGTCCAGGTTCTGAACTGGCCACTGTATGTGCTCCTCAAGAAACCTTCCCACGTCCTTTGTGTCATCGTCTTCTTCTTCCTCCTCCTCCTCCTGCACGTGCTCCCTGTCGCTGCTGGAGCTCTCCTCGTCGCTGCTGCCATCTGGCTCACGGCTCCTCTTCCTGAGCCACCAGCAGAGCCCGAAGAGCAGGACCAGGACTGCAGCCACAGCCCAGAACTGCCACTGCTGCAAGGCAGCAAAGAGCAGGGCTCCCCAGGCAAAGCCGCTCTGCTCCGGGATCCTCTGCTCCAGGCTGCTCTGCTCCGGGCTCCTCTGCTCCAGCTCCTGCAACAGCCGAGTCATCTCCCGGCTCAGCATCTCCTCACGCTGCTGCATGCGCTCGCGCGTCGCCTCATCCAGCTCATCACCGACCATCTGCGGGCACTGGATGATGCTTTGCACAAGCACGGCGAGGAATTTTGTGGCAGCCATGGCCTGCTGGAGGAAGGAGAGAAGGGGTTCAGTGGGGCTGGCAGGGAGGGAGGTGGCGGCGGGGGGAGCGGGCACGGGAGCCACAGGGAGCTGGGGCAGGATGGAGAGGGGCTGAGGCAGCTGGGAGGCAGCCAGGCCTGCCCCAGCCCCGCCGGCGGCGGCACCGTGCCCTGCCCAAGGCGCTCCCGCGAGCGGCTGGGCCCTGGATGCAGGCTGAGATCCCAGCGCCCCGGGGACCCGCGTTTCTGCCCCGGCCCTCGTCCAGCCCAGCCTCCCGCCGCGTGCGCACTCACCGCTGGCCCAGGCTGTACTGGGGCAGCGCTGCCTGCTGGCGCCCCTGATAAACCGCCCCCATTGTGACTCGTCCCCCGTGATGTCACAGGCGCCCGAGCGCATCACAGGCGCCCGAGCGCATCACAGGCACGCCCGCCAGCCAGCCCCGCCTTCGGCCCCACCCCGGCTCAGCGCCTCGCAGCTGCCCTGGGCAGCCAAAGCCGCGACACCCACAAAGTACAGGCGCACCCGGCAGGACAGGGCTCCCAGGGGCTCCCTTTACAAAAGGCCTTTACAAGAGCCCCCCGAACCCTTACCAAACAGAACACCGGGTGACGTGTCCCGTGGATGCTGCGCTGGGTTGGCCTTGGCTGGACGCCAGGTGCCCACCAGGCCGCTCTATCGCTCTCCCTCTTCAACCGGACACGGGAGAGAAAGTTTAACGCGAGGCTCGTGTGTTGAGAAAAGGACAGGGAGGTGCCTCAGCAATCACCGTCACGGCAAACCAGACTCGACTTGGGGAAATCAATTTAACTTATTACCAATCAAATCAGAGGAGGATAATGAGAAATAAAACCAAATCTGAAAACACCTTCCCCCCACCCCTCCCTTCTTCCTGCACTCAACTTCGCTCCCCATTTCTCTGCCTCCTCCCCGCAAGCGGCACAGGGGGGCGGGGAATGGGGGTTGCGGTCAGTTCATCACACGTTGTCTCTGCCGCTTCTTCCTCCTCACTCTCTTCCCCTGCTCCAGCGTGGGCTCCCCTCTCCATGGGGCCACAGGTCCTGCCAGGAGCCTGCTCCAGCGTGGGCTTCCCAGGGCTCACAGCCTCCTTCGGGCGCATCCACCTGCTCAGGCGTGGGGTGCTCCACGGGCTGCAGGTGGATATCTGCTCCACCGTGCACCTCCATGGGCTATAGGAGGACAACCTGCTTCACCATGGTCTTCCCCACAGGCTGCAGGGGAATGTCTGCTCCGGCGCCTGGAGCACCTCCTCCTCCTCCTTCTTCACCGACCTTGGTTTCCGCATAGTTGTTTCTCTCACATATTCACACTCCTCTCTTCGGCTGCTGTTGCGCAGCAGTTTTTCCCCCTTCTTGAAGATGTTATCCCAGAGGCGCTACCACCGTCACTGCTTGGCTCAGTCTTGGCCAGCGGTGGGTTCATCTTGGAGCCGCCTGGCACTGGCTCTATCGGACAGACATAGGGGAAACTTCTGGCATCTTCTCACAGAAGCCGGCCCTGCAGCCCTTCTGCTACCAAAACCTTGCTACACAAACCCAGCACCGATGCTTTGCTCCTTGAGATCTCATCCGATGAGATGGGATCGGCTCCCTTGGTGCTGGCCTCTCTGCTTATGGGCATATGTGTGCTCGTGGTGCCTTCGTGACACCGATGGGTGGGTGATGATGGCTATCTTGGTGGCAGGATGAGGCCTCTCCCTGGCAGGATTCTGTCCTTGCTGTGCCACTGCGAGAAGACGTTGCTTCCAAAGAGACATTGCCCAAGGGTGACGGGGGAAAGGAGGTGCCTGGCGCTTGCAGGACGCTCATTCCTCCTGCGTCAGCCTTAGCTGCGCTTCCAGCTCTCAGAGCCGCTGCTCCGCTTTGGTTGGTGCCCGTGCCTCCCGCTGGAGCTTCAGCAAGAGCAGTGGGACCCCGCTCTGCACTCCTGGTACTTTTACCCTGTGCAAAGGGCTCCCTTCCCAGAGAGCCTGATATCTGCCTCCCTGGGGTCACCAAGGGCGATGCTGTCGGGCTCCCCAGGCTTGGATTGCCTCGAGCTCCGTAGGCACCCACGGCAGCCTCCCTACGCCGCATAAGAATCATGCAGAGCTATGGAGGGCCATCAGTTAGTCCAATTCCCCTAACAGAGGATCACGGACAGGCAGGGGAGCCTTAGAGAATCAGTGAAACCAGAGCCCACTGCGTCAGCTCTTCTGCCAAATGTCTCCTGACTCTGTGGCAGCTGAGCAGTCAAAGACTCATAGAATCATAGAATCATAGAATAGTTTGGGTTTGAAGGGACCTTTTAAAGGTCGTCTAGGCCAACCCCCCTGCAATGAGCAGGGACATCCTCAACTAGGTCAGGTTGCCCAGAGCCCCGTCCAGCCTGACCTTGAATGCCTCCAGGGATGGGGCACCTACCACCTCTCTGGGCAACCTGTGCCAGTGCTTCACCACCCACCCTCATTGTGAAAAGCTTCTTCCTTATATCTAGTCTAAATCTCCCCTCTTTTAGTTTAAAACCATTACCTCTTGTTCTGTCTCAACTGGATCTGCTAAAAGTTTTTCCCCATCTTTCCTATAAGCCCCCTTTAAGTACTGAAAGGCTGCAATAAGGTCTCCCCGGAGCCTTCCCTTCTCCAGGCTGAACCAGCCCAACTGTCTCAGCCTGTCTTCAGAGGAGAGGTGCTCCAGCCCTCTGATCATTTTTGTGGCCCTCCTCTGGACACGCGCCAGCAGGTCCATGTCCTTCTTGTGCTGAGGCCCCAGAGCTGGAGGCAGCACTGCAGGTGGGGTCTCACCAGAGCGGAGCAGAGGGGCAGAATCCCCTCTCTCGACCCACCTGGCCACGCTTCTTTTGATGCAGCCCAGGATACGGTTGGCCTTCTGGGCTGCAAGCGCACATTGCCGGCTCAGGTCCAGCTTTTCATCCACCAGCACCTCCAAGTCCTTCTCAGCAGGGCTGCTCTTGATCCCATCATCCCCCCCCAGCCTGTATTGATATACCGGGGGTTGCCTCGGCCCAGGTGCAGCACCTTGCACTTGGCCCTGTTGAACCTCATGAGGTTCACCCGGGCCCACCTCTCGAGCTTGTCCAGGTCCCTCTGGATGGCATCCCATCCCTCAGGCGTGTCCACCGCACCACTCAGCTTGGTGTCGTCCCCAAACTTACTGAGGGTGCACTCGATCCCGCTGCCTATGTCATTGATGAAGATATTAAACAGTACTGGTCCCAGTATGGACCCCTGAGGGACACCACTTGGCACGGATCTCCATCTGGACATTGAGCCACTACCCTCTGGATGCGACCATCCAACCAATTTCTCATCCACTGATCAGTGAAGAAATTTTTACGAATGTCCAACCTAAACCTCCCCCGGTGCAACTTGAGGCCATTTCCTCTTGTTTGTTGGATGTTACTAGGGAGAAGAGTCCGACCCCCGTCTCTCTACAACCTCCTTCAGGTAGTTGTAGAGAGCAATAAGGTCTCACTCAGCCTCCTTTTCTCCAGACCAAACATCCCCAGCTCCCTCAGCCGCTCCTCACCGGACTTGTGTTCCAGACCCTTCACCAGCCTCGTTGCCTGCTCTGGACACGCTCCATCACCTCAATGTCTTCTTGTAGTGAGGGGCCCAAAACTGAACACAGTATTCGAGGTGCGGCCTCACCAGGGCCGAGTACAGGGTTGGACATTCATAAAAATTTCTTCACTGAAAGGGTTGTCGGGCATTGGAACAGGCTGCCCAGGGAGGTGGTGGAGTCACCATCTCTGGGGGTATTCAAAAGACGTTTAGATGAGGCCCTAAGGGGTATGATTTAGTGGGGGACTTGGCAGTGCTAGGTTAATGGTTGGACCCGATGATCTCGGAGGTCTTTTCCAACCAGAACAAATCTATGATTCTATGATTCTATGATAGGGGTCAGGTGATTATCTCTGCTTCTGCCTCTCCTGTTCTTGTGATGTCCCTGATTCATCCTTACGTTTCATTAGGCACTTGGCCTTGTTGAACCTCATACAATTGGCCTCGGCCCATCGATCCAGCCTGTCCAGGTACCGCTGTAGCACCTGCCTGCCTTCCAGCAGATCAACACTCCCTCCCAATTTGGTGTCATCTGCAAACTTACTGAGGGTGCACTTGATCCCCTCGTCCAGATCATTGATAAAGATATTGAACAGGACTGGCCCCAGTACTGAGCCCTGGGGAACACCACTTGTGACTGGCCGCCAACCGGATTGAAACTCCATTCACCACCACTCTTTAGGCCCGGCCATCCAGCCAGTTTTTTTTACCCAGCGCAGAGTACGCCCATCCAAGCCATGGGCAGCCAGTTTCTCCAGGAGAATACTGTGGGAGACAGTGTCAAAGGCTTTACTAAGGTCCAGGTACACAACGTCCACAGCCTTTCCTCGTCCACTAAGCGGGTCACCATTTCGTAGAAGGAGATCAGGTTGGTCAGACAGGACCTGCCTTTCATAAACCCGTGCTGACTGGGCCCGATCACCTGGTTGTCCCGTACGTGCCGCGTGATGGCACTCAAGATGATCTGCTCCATAACCTTCCCGGGCACCGAGGTCAGACTGACAGGCCTGTAGTTCCCCGGATCCTCCTTCCGGCCCTTCTTGTAGATGGGCGTCACATTTGCCAGCCTCCAGTCAACTGGACCTCCCCGGTTAGCCAGGACTGCTGATAAATGATGGAGAGTGGCTTGGTGAGCACTTCTGCCAGCTCTTTCAGCACCCTTGGGTGGATCCCATCCGGCCCCATAGACTTGTGCATGTCTAGGTGGCGTAGAGGTCACTGACCATTTCCCCTTGGACTACAGGGTCTTCATTCTGCTCCCCATCCCTGTCTTCCTGCTCAGGGGGCTGGGTGCCCAGAGAGCAACTTCCCTTGCTGTTGAAGACTGAGGCAAAGAAGGCATTTAGCACCTCAGCCTTTTCCTCATCCCTTGACACTACGTTTCCCTCCACATCAATAGAGGAGGGAGATTTTCCTTAGCCCCCTTTTTATTGTTAATGTATTTGTAGAAGGACTTTTTGTTGTCTTTTACGGCAGTAGCCACACTAAGTTCTAGCTGGGCCTTGGCCCTTCTAATTTTCTCCCTACATAACCTCACAAAATCCTTGTAGTCCTCCTGAGTTGCCTGCCCCTTCCTCCAAAGGTGGTAGACTCTCTTTTTTTTCCTAAGTTCCAGCCGGAGCTCTCTGCTCAGCCAGGCTGGTCTTCTTCCCCGCCGGCTCATCTTTCAGCTCATGGGGATGGCCTGCTCCTGCGCCTTTAGATTTCCCTCTTAAAGAATGTCCAGCCTTCTGGACGCCTTTGCCCTCCAGGTCTGCCTCCCAAGGGACTCTGCCAACCAGACTCCTAAACAGGCCAAAGTCTGCCCTCCGGAAGTCCAAGGTGGCAGTTCTGGTGACCCTCCTCTTTACTTCTCTGAGAATCGAGAACTCTTATCATTTCGTGGTCACTGTGCCCAAGACGGCCTCCAACTGTCACATCACCCACCAAGACCTTCTCTGTTCACAAACAACAGGTCCAGCGGGGCACCTTCTCTCGTGGGCTCCCTCACCAGCTGCGTGAGGAAGTTATCCTCCACACACTCCAGGAACCTCCTGGACTGTTTCCTCTCTGCTGCATTGTATTTCCAGCAGACATCTGGCAAGTTGAAGTCCCCCATGAGAACAAGGGCCAGCGATCGTGAGGCTTCTCCCAGCTGCCTGTAGAATACTTCATCTGCCTCCTCATCCTGATTGGGTGGTCTATAACAGACTCCCACCACAATGTCTGCCTTGGTGGCCTTCCCCCTGATTCTAACCCATAGGCACTCAACCCTCGTGTCACCATCCTCGAGCTCAAGGCAGTCCAGACTCTCCTTGACATAGAGGGCTACCCCACCGCCTCTCCTTCCTTGCCTATCCCTTCTAAAGAGTTTATAGCCGTCCATCGCAGCACTCCAGCTATGTGTGTCATCCCACCATGTTTCCGTGATGGCAACTATCTCATAGTTTTCCCCTTTCACAACAGCCTCAAGCTCCTCCTGTTTGTTGCCCATGCTCCGTGCCTTCGTGTAGATGCCCTTCAGCTGGGCTAATGATCCTGTCGCCTTTGTGGTGGGGAGAAGCCCTACTCCCTACATGTCCCATCTCAGGTATTTCCGTGGTTCCTAGCTGGTCAAATGGCCCCTGTGTCCCTGCTGCCGCACGGGTCTCTCTGTCCTACATCGTCTGAGACAGCTGGACCGAAGGTGCCTCGCTGGCACGCCATCCCTCATTCATTGGCGTGCCACCCCAGGCTTCTCTCTAGCAAGCCTAGTTTTATCCCCCTTCCCCCTTCAATCTAGTTTAAAGTGAATGAGCTGTGAGATATCCGAAAATATTTCAGCCATCAGCAAGGTGAGCAACTTGTCACCTGGCTGCTCCGATGCTGGGACAATGGGGCCAGTAGACCTGGAACTAGAGGGCAGGGAAGCCAGGCAGCTGGGATCCCTGTCTAGGGAAGCAGCCATGGACAGGGCGATTGGAAGAGAGGCAGGTGCCCACAGGCTTCTGGAGGGAGACTCCTGTCAGGCGTTAAGGACAGGTATTTCTTCAAGGAAGGTATTATATGCCACCCAAGCAAGTGGACCACCATGGAGATAGATATCCAGTACCTGAGGGAGTTAGCTGTGCAGGAGCTGATTTATCGTGACCTGGATAACCCGCAGACACCCATAGATCCAGATGAAATCGAATGTGCTGATAGACTTCCATGCCCCAGCAGGTTGGCCATGCCGTGTCACTGGGGCTGGCTTGGGCTTTGGACAGGGCTTCAAGGCACTGGCAGCGCTTGTCTGCAAAAATGAAAACCAGAACAAATTGCCAACTTCATAACATAGGTGTGGAGACAGTATGGAAAAGATCCAAAGGAGTTAGACATGACAATATACGTTGTGGAAAGGCTATTATGCATCCCTCCCTGTTTTTCATAATGTATCAATGATGTTATTAACCCCCCACAACAAAGCTTCAGCTGTCTACTGTCCAGCAGTGGTCCTGGTCTATACTCCATGATAAGGAAAACCAAAGGTCGCTGTGGATGAAAAGCCTTCTGTTTTTTCCATACCTGAGGATCGAGCACATTACTTTGGGGGCCTTCTCCAGGGGTTGCTGCTAAAAAAATTCCCTTTGTGGTGGACATCACCGGAGGGTTTAACTCGCTCTGCCCTCTACACGGACCTTGTAGAGCACCAGCTTGTTGGAGACTTCACAGTTTATTACTGCACTGCATTCCGACCATTGGGAATAAAAATGAGACTGTCACAGTGGACATATGCTAAGGCTGACTACATGCTGGTAAACCATCAGCACAATGAAACAATCAGCAATGAAATACCGACCAGAACAAGCATGTCTCGTTTTGCTGCAGGCAGGGAAGGTGATTGTTAAGCGGTATCTTCAGCCTCCAGAAGCCACTGCCAGTTTAAGAAAAGATGACAAAATGGTAGCCTTAAAAAATTATGGGGACCCATCCTTGTACATGAGCTGACTTTACGCTTTTCAAGGCTTTCCTGCCATGTATGATGTGGGTGTTGGAGGTATATTCTGCAGATTCTTAAAAAGTCCGTCTCACATTTGAAAAGGGTGTTGGAAAATTGTTACACCTCACATTAAAGCACCACTCACAATCTTGGAAAAAAATGTTTGAATGTGTTGTCAAGCCTGACATGGACAAGTGGAAATGGTAGCATGTAAGGAGGGCACAGGACTGCTTATATTCAAAGAAAAAAAAGTTTAAAAGAAAGAGCGCCATGTCATGCCCCTAGAGGGGAAGGCCTCCCAAGACCTTCAAAGCAAAAGGGACAAGGGTGCCAGACAACAGTCTGACAAGGACCCAAAAGAAGAAGAAGAACCAAACTGAAAAGTGCACACGAAACAGAAAATTGACAGAAAGATCTGGGGTGGGGCCAAAGGCGGGGCTGGCCGGCGGGCGTGCCTGTGATGCGCTCGGGCGCCTGTGATGCGCTCGGGCACCTGTGACATCACGGGGGACGAGTCACAATGGGGCGGTTTATTGGGGCGCCAGCAGGCAGCGCTGCCCCAGTACAGCCTGGGCCAGCGGTGAGTGCGCACGCGGCGGGAGGCTGGGCTGGACGAGGGCCGGGGCAGAAACGCGGGCCCCCGGGGCGCTGGGATCTCAGCCTGCATCCAGGGCCCAGCCGCTCGGGGAGTGCCTTGGGCGGGCACGGTGGCCGCCGCCGGGGGCTGGGCGCAGGCCTGGCTGCCTCCCAGCTGCCTCAGCCCCTCTCCATCCTGACCCAGCTCCCTGCGGCTCCCGTGCCCGCTCCCCCCCGCCACCTCCCTCCCTGCCAGCCCCACTGAACCCCTTCTCTCCCTCCTCCTGCAGGCCATGGCTGCCACAAAATTCCTCGCCGTGCTTGTGCAAAGCATCATCCAGTGCCCGCAGATGGTCGGTGATGAGTTGGATGAGGCGACGCGCGAGCGCATGCAGCAGTGTGAGGAGATGCTGAGCCGGGAGATGACTCGGCTGCTGCAGGAGCTGGAGCAGAGGAGCCCGGAGCAGAGCGGCTTTGCCTGGGGAGCCCTGCTCTTTGCTGCCTTGCAGCAGTGGCAGTTCTGGGCTGTGGCTGCAGTCCTGGTCCTGCTCTTCGGGCTCTGCTGGTGGCTCAGAAAGAGGAGCCGTGAGCCGACGGCAGCAGCCAGGAGGAGAGCTCCAGCAGCAACAGGGAGCAGGTAGAGGAGGAGGAGGAGGAGAGGAAGAAGAAGAAGATGATGACACAAAGGACCTGGAGAGGTTTCTGAGGAGCACATACAGTCGCCAGTTCAGAACCCGGACAGAGTGCCGTGCAGTGGAGGATATGGTTGGCACCTTCATCCTTGCTTTCAGAGAACTCTTGTCAAATACTTTCTACCCAGTGCTCGAACCAGCCATCGGGGTGGGCAGCGCCTTCGAAGGTTGGAGTCCCCTGAGACACATTATCTACCAGCTGCTCGTGCCCTGCAGCCCCCCGTGGGCATGTCTTCAACGTGGAGCTGGTCACTGCGTTGGAGATGCCAGTGAGGAACTTCTGCGTCCACGTGGAGCTGGAGTGCACCTGCAGGAGGGATCAGCTGGTGGGGGACATGCTGTGCTTCCTCCACCACCCCGAGGAGAGGAGCTGAGGAGGAATCAGGGACTTCAGCCTTAAGCACCCTCTGCACGGCCCCTACCTAGAGTGCAGAAAAACTGCCGCTGGTTCCAACAATTGGTGAAAGTAGCCTGGGTGGTTTTGCCTGAGTCGTCCACATACCGTTAACGATGCTGCCCTCCAGCCGCTCCTGCAAATTCCAGGTGACAAAAGACAACAACAAAAGCCTGGTCATTGAGATGATGTTTGGGGTGCAGCAAGGCGACTCGGAATCTTCGTGAGCAGCAGCGAGGTACAGAGGCCATCTTCACCCAAGCACGAGGTGGACAGAGAGCTACGCTGTGGCAGAGGTGAAGTTCTTCAGGCAGGCGGCCAGGCAGGCCCCGCAGGACGGCTTCCACCTCAAATGCCTGCAGCTCTGCGACCACATCCTGGGGGCACGGCTTTTCCACTATGCTTGAAGACAGTTGTGATGCACCTCCTGACACACGTGCCCCTGTCAGGCTGGGCAGGAGGGATTCCTGCTGCGGCTGCAGGATATCATACGGTACCTGCGCCGCTGCCTGGAGGAGAAACGCCTCGACATTCTTCTTAGGCAACCAGAGGGTGCCTGAAGAGATCGTCTTGCTCCCAGACTTCCAAACAGCTGAGCCGCTCAACCTCTTCAGCACCTGGCACAGGATTCGGCCGCTACGCCAAGGCACTGCATGAGTTCGATGAGCTGCGAGATCGGCTCACAAGACTGCTGTTCTACGGCCACTGAAAAGAGGTCTTCATGCACAGAGCTGTGTTGCGGGGCTCACAGCTGACAGCAGACGACGACCTCATGCTGCCAGGGAAAAGAGGGGATCTGCGGGACAAGGAAAGGAAAGGGAAAACTCTGTGCAGCAGCCCCTGCCAGGAGCGGCAGCGTTCTTCTCGACGGTCGCCCCAGCGCAGCAGCGGTGATGACTATGATGGCTACAAAGATGACTTTTGCCCAGCTTTCCCTGCGCACTGGCTGCAGCCAGGATGGCGATTTCCCACGGGCCCAGAAATTCTTGCTGGCAGCTCCAGCTGTGCAAGAACCAAGCGAGGGGCACTGCTGAGTGCCTCTGTGTGTTCGCTGGGGTCCAGGTGGAGAATGCTCATAGGCACTCCCCGGGGAGCTTGTGCCGCAGAAACTGAGCATGCAGGAGATGGAGAAGAACATCAATTGGCAGTGGGAATGCTGCCAACACCTTTCCTCCACAGCAAAAGGGCACTATGGGGAGGCGGGACCCGGTGCGGCTGAAGAGGCCGTTGCAAGGAGGCTGTGAAGCGACCCGTTACCACATGGACAGCGACCGCCCCTGCCTCTTCGAGAGAGTCCGTCCTTCCTGGGAGCTTTACTCTGTGCAAAGTTGCCAATAAATGGGTGTGTTTGAACAAGTGCAGAGCCTGTGAGTGTCTGTGCATCACTTTGTTGGGGAACACGAGCAAAGGGTGTGCTGATGCTCAGCTGCCACAGAGTCAGGGGACATTTTGCTGAAGAGCTGACCGCAGTGGGCTTGGTTGCACTGATTCTGAACTAAGGCTCCCTGCCTGTCTGGGCTCCGCACTGGGGCAATGAGAATAACTTGTCACCCTCTAGAGCTGTGCACAACAAAGTGACTCATCCAGGGCAGCAGATAGTGCAGAGGACCCCGGACCAGAGAGGCGAGTCTTGGGGAGCTTGCTCTTTAATGCTTGCAGCAGTGGCAGGTCCGGGTCTGCCTTAGTCCTTGGCCTGCTCTTTGAGTTCTGCTGGCGATTGACGAAAAAGGAGCGTGAGGAGGTCAGCAGCAGTGAGGAGGTCAGCAGCAGTGAGGAGGAGAGAGCTCCAGCAGCAACATGGAGCAGGAGGAGGAAGAGGAGGGGGGGCGCGAGGGGGAGGAGGAGGAAGACAGCGAAAAGAGATCCCTATGATGATAGCAATTGGGCATGGTTTTGAAACGTGCATTCGGTGTCCAGTGCAGAACATGGCACAAGTGCCAGGGGGGAGGAGTGGTGGCAACTTCCATGTTTTCAGATGACTTTGCTTTCGAAAGTTTCTTCACCGGTGCTGCAGCAGCCATCAGGGTGGGCAGCGCCTTTGACAGCTGCTATCTGCCACCTGCTTGTGCCCCTGCATCCTCTCCTTGGGCATGCCTTTGTCGTGGTTTAACCCCAAATTGTAACCCAGTACCACGCAGCCGCTCGCTCACTTCCCCCGCTCCCCGCTGGGGTGGGGAGGAGAATTGGAGAGAAAGGAAAACTCGCGGGTTGAGAGAAAAACAGCTCACCAGGACAGCAAAGGAGAAATATGAAAATATATTAATAATGCTAATAATGATAATATATACAAGGATAATAGAATATCTAAAACAAACGATACACAATTTCTCACCACCCGACGACCGATACAGCCCGTCCCGAGCAGCAGGCAGGGAGCAGGGGTACCCCCCCAGCTATCCCAGAACAGCAAGTTCCAGAGAGAGCAGGCGAGGGAACAAACAGCCAAACGAACGAAAAAACAAAAAGGTAAAAATAGGGAAACAAAAAGCAACCCGAAGGGAAGCTTAAGGATTAAGGCAAGTTAAGGGTCTCAAAAACCTCAAAAGCCTCAAAGGCCTGAAGATCTAGTGGCCCACCGACCGACCCTCCCTTATATCGGGCATGACGTCTATGGTATGGAATACTCTCTTTGGCCAGCTTGAATCAACTATCCTGTCTCTACCCCTCCCAAGTTTTGCATCTGCACGTTAGCAGAACCTGGAAAACAGCAAAATGTCCTTGGTCGTCCAGCAGCAACCAGCAACATCAGCGTGCTATCACCGTTCTTCTCACACTAAAGCCAAAACACAGGAGCTGCTGAAAACAAAACTAGCTCCGTCCTGGCCTAAACCAGGACAGCCTTCCACCTTGATCTGGGCACCACGGCGGAGATGCCGCGAGAGACTCCTGCATCCGCGTGGAGCTGGAGTGTACCTGCAGGAGGGAGCGGCTGGTGGAAAACATGCTGTGCTTCCTCCACTACCCTGAGGATGCGCTGAGTAAATACCTGTCTCACCCCCCTCCCAGGTAACGGTGCTGTCCTCCTCCCACTACTGCAAACTCCGGCTAGCTGACACCTTCAGGAGGACGGTTTTCATTGTATTGGCATTTGGCAGGGAGAAAGGCAACTAAGACATCTTCCTAAGCATTTGGTAGGCCGAGGCAGGCTTTACTGGCTTTTACTTTCTCTCTGATAGGATTGTACTTTTCAAGTAGCATTTGATCAGCTCATGACATCATATTCATCCTTCATCCAAGGCATCTTTGACACTCCCTCTATTTTAACTCTGAAATTAGTTTCTATCCCCAAAGAGGAAAACTGCACTGGTAACTATGCTGGGTAGGAGACTTTTTTTGAGTATGAGGGCTTTAAAGGTGCACTCCCGATGGCTTCATGTGTGGGAGGAAAGAGCCACTCTGCTGCCAAGGGGTCATACATATTATGGACGGAGAGTGTCTCTGGAAAACCCACCTACTATCAGCAGTAGCTCCCACAAACTGTGCTGCGAACCCTGCTCGTGATCCTGTTGCAAGAGGGACAAGCCCAGTCAGCCAGCAGAGCTCCTACGGGCTTTCTGGGTTGGTGCAGGTTTTTCTGAGCACTTGAGTGCACTTAAAGGAACTGCTGTGTTTTGGGAGGGGGATATTGATGGATGTAAAGGAAAACCATTCATAGAACCATAGAATCCCAGGTTGGAAGGGATCTCAAGGATCATCTGGTGCAACCTTTCCTGGCAAAAGCACAGTTTAGACAAGATGGCCCCGCACCCTGTCCAGCTGAATCTTAGAAGTGTCCAATTGGGGAATCCACCACTTCCCTGGGGACAGTATTCCAATGGCTGATTGGAATGTTCTCACCGGGAAAAATTTTCCCCTTGTGTCCAGTTGGAATCTTCCCAGGAGTAACTTGTACCCATTACCCCTCATCTTTTCCAGGTGACTCTTGTAAAAAGGGAGTCCCCATTTTCCTTGTAGCCACCCTTTAACTACTGGAACGTGGTGACAAGGTCTCCCTTAAGCCTTCTTTTCTCAAGGCTGAGCAAACCCAGTTCTCTCAGCCTTTCCTCATATGACAGGCTTGTTTCCCCTGGCAGGGTTGCTTTTCCTTTGTTTAAGCCTCCAGAAGACACCCTCCTCTATGTCAGATTTCTCAGGCCACTCTCATACTTCACCTGGACTGCTGTTCCCTCTAGGCTCCCAAACACACTGTCCCCTGGAAACTCCCCAAACCACAAGTGCTGAGCAGGAGTCTCCAGCGAGATGGTTTGGTCCTCTTGTTGCCCCTCCGTGTCTTTGCCAGTTACATCCCATGAGGGCTTTTTTCCCTGGTCTTTGCTTTTTCACAGTCCTAATTCTCTTGGTAATTCTCACACGTCTTGCCTACACTTCCAGCCTCGGCCACCCAGACGTGTCACCGGGTGACTGCACCACGCTGTCGGGGGTGAGGTTCATAGGTTCTGCCCTGAGGTCCCAGTCCTCCAGATATGTTGAATCGCCTCCCTTGCACTCGAGGAGTTGACTCAGCTCTCAGCACCGACATGGACAACTTGTTCTTCCTCTGTTCTCTCTGGTCTCTCCATGTGAGCTCCTGGGGAGAAGTAGCCTCCCTCCTTTGGTGTCTGAGCGTACTGTGCACATCCTAGCTGGGCTGGCTTCTAGCTGTGGTAACACCCCATGGGGGTCAGTGTCTGCCCAATGGGCTCACTGGCACATCCCCTTGTATTGCTGCCACTCCCCACGGTGTGATCTGGTGTGCCAGCATCCCTCAGCACATCCCCTTGCCCAGGCACCTGCTTTGCTCACCAGAGGACAGAAATGGGGCTGAACTGGCTGGCCATCATATGATGCTCCTTAACGATGCTGATCCCTGCCTAGCTGGGGAAGGTAGGCACTGCGCTCACGGGGCTTCACCTTTAATGGAGCAGCCAGGCTTTGTGCTTAACTACCAGGGCAATAGCTCAGTCAAACAGAGGTCTTGTTTCACAATGTCAAGTAGGGTTAATACATTACAAGGCTCATTGGCTTGATAACATAGAGGGAGGGAAGGGAACAACGTCCCATCTTGTTGCTTGATCGACAAGGAGGAAAGTCATGCTGTCTGGGATGGACAGCATGTGAAAGTCTCTGTAGTCTCTGCTATTCTCATTCTTTTGGTATATTTAGGATAGCGCACCATGCACCTTAACACAGCACAGCAATACTTTATAATGAGAGCTCCTTTCAGGTTAGAAACCTAGCCGTGAATGGCCTCTAGCTGGAGCCAGAGATTTAGGTATTCCACTATGGTCCTGAAGAAGCATAACAAGTGAATGGCTAAAGACATTCTTGCCCTCTCCAAAACACCAATCTTCCATTGTCTGTAGTTGCTCCCTAGTCTTGTTAAAGCAACATGAGCTGGGGAAGAGAGAGAAACAGCCATTTCCAAATGTTTGGCTACCCCAAATCACACCTACTGTGGAACAAAGGATGGGAATTGCCCATGAAGTACTTGCTGGGTTTCTTTCCTCCTCTCTAGCAGCTGTTTCTTCTGTATGGTGATCCTTTCTCTTGTGTTGGTGAAGCAACATGCAAGAAAACAAGTAGAGCCATCCATCAGACTACAAGTTAGGTCACTGCAAAGGTCAGAGGTTAATCCATTAATCCATTGCAAAGCACAGGGTAGAGTGAAACCTGCCTGTGTCAAGTGTGGAGCACTGTAACAGGCCACAGCAGCAGTGGCATGAGAGACCGGACCGCTCCCGCACCAGGAAGGAGGAAAGCGTACACATGCGCTGCCAGGGGCTTTTGGTCACCACGGAGCCAGTCCCACTGGAGGTGCCATTGGCAGCTCCCAAGGACAAACCTGGACCAGACCAAGGTCTCCAGACTTTGGCAGGGTGGCAAAGCTGAATCCTGGCCTGAGTGCAACCACTGTGGCTCAAATCCTTCTCTGTGCAAGCATGATCCAGCAATACCCCTCATGGTGCTAGACTGAGTTGTCCGCAGCACCTGCTGCCTGTGGGCACTGGCATCTGCTCAGGGTTAAGTTCGGGCCGAAGTAACACCTCAGAGGAGAATACGTCTTTGTATTTCTGCAGGAGACTATTGAAACCAGTGGCTAATGACACTGCTGAAGCTTTCCCAATGACTGTGGCAAGCTGCGGGTGAAAGCTGGAGGCATGACGGGGAGCAGGTTTTGAGCGAAATACCATTTCGTAGGGTCATTTCATAAAGTCCGAGGCGCTGAGCCGGGCTGGGGCCGAAGGCGGGGCTGGCCGGCGGGCGTGCCTGTGATGCGCTCGGGCGCCTGTGATGCGCTCGGGCGCCTGTGACATCACGGGGGACGAGTCACAATGGGGCGGTTTTTGGGGCGCCAGCAGGCAGCGCTGCCCCAGTACAGCCTGGGCCAGCGGTGAGTGCGCACGCGGCGGGAGGCTGGGCTGGACGAGGGCCGGGGCAGCGTGCGGAGATGCTGAGCCGGGAGATGACTCGGCTGCTGCAGGAGCTGGAGCAGCAGGGCCAGGAGCAGAGTGGCTTTGCCTGGGGAACCCTGCTCTTCACTGCCTTGCAGCAGTGGCAGTTCTGGGCCGTTGCTGCTGTCCTGGTCCTGCTCTTCGGGCTCTGCTGGTGGCTCAGGAAAAGGAGCCGTGAGCCAGCCAGCAGCAGCAAGGAAGGCAGTTCCAGAAACAAGGCGCATAAGGAGGAGCCAGAAGTAGAACCCAGTGTTGCACTGGATGTGGGCAGACTTTTGGCCAATCGCCTCCTGGACCTGCCAGAATCATTCATGATGGTGGAGGAGCTGGTGGAAGAACTTCTCCGTAGCTGCCGAAAACTTTCCAGGAATAGTTTCAAGCCGCGACTGCAGCCAGCCATCGGGGTGGGCCGCACCTTTGAACGTTGGAGTCTCCGTGAGGATGATGCTGTCTACCGCCTGCTCGTGCCCCTGAAGCCCCCCCATGGGCACATCTTCCACCTGGAGCTGGGCACCGCGGAGGAGATGTCGGCAAGGAACTCCTTCCTCCGCGTGGAGCTGGAGTGCACCTGCATGAGGGAGCGGCTGGTGGGGGACATGCTGTGCTTCCTCCACCACCCTGAGGAGGAGCTCAGGAAAAATCAGGGGGCCAGCCTCCTACGCACCCTCTGCCGGCCCCTACCTAGACATGGAGAAAACCACCTTCTGTTCCAGATATTGGTAAAAGCAGCCTGGGTGTTTTGCCTCAGTCGAGACACTGCCGTCTAACAGTGCTGCCCTCCAAGCGCTCCTGCAGGCTCCGGCTGACAAACGCTTCCAGTGGTACCTTCCTGATTGAGGATATTTGGGCTGCAGCAAGGTGACACGGACACCTTCCTGAGCATCGAGTAGGCAGAGGGCAGCGTTACCAGCAGCAGGACTGCGACCGCCCTCCCTCTTCAGAGAGAGTCCCTTCCCTTCGGGAGATTTACCGTGCGCAAAGTTGCCAATAAATCACTTGTTTTAGCAAGAGCTACATACACAGGCAAAGCAAGATAAAGTATTCACTCACTACAGACATTACCAGGGAACTTCTGAGTCTCGTACTGATATGGGGGGAACTAACACTCAAGGGTTAATAGTAGAGACGTTGCCTAGTCTAAGCTCATCATGTAAGGTGTAAGATGTTTAAAAAGAAAGAAGGTGTTGAAGCGGTAGAACGGTTGCGCCGACCTTGCTGGCAGATAAGGGAACAATCTGTGTTCAAAGAAGGAACCTGAAAACAGGAGAAAGCAGGACAGTCATGACTGACCACCGGCCTTGCTAAAGAAACCACATTGTTAAAAACAGGAGCTTCTCAGAGGGGGGAGAATGAATTCCGGGCTCCTTGTCAAAAGAACCGGTTTCATCCAAGTTTCGCGGCAAAGGTGAAAAGTGCACAGCGAGGAAGACATACGGCCTTCATCCCCGAGACCCTGGCCCACGACCACCAGGAGGCACTGCGCGTGCGCAACTGGGAGGAGTTAAAGGCAGCGAGCTCATTTTAATAAAGACCGCCTTTTCGGGGAAAGGTGATGAATATGTATAGGCGTATGATGAATATGTAACACTTTGCTGCATAAATACCAGGCGAGCTGCTGCGGTGGCAGCGGGCACGATTGTGGTGGGGCGACCCCCCGTGCCGCTCAGCACTGAATAAACATACCTACTTTACAACTTTACAAGTTGTGGAGTCTGCTTTCCGCACGTCAGTACGGTGCTCAGATTATTACCCACTCTTGCTTTTTCCTGTGGGTACCAACAAAATTGTGACGAGAAGCCCAAGGCTGGTCAAAAGAGACTTCAGGGCCTCAGGGAGATTGGTAAAGGATCAGGAGCACAGGTAGTATTCTCCTCTCTCTTCCCAGCTGGAGGTAATGATAGCGAAAGTAACAGGTGGACGCAACTTATCAATACCTGGCTCCGAGGCTAGCGTCACTGGCATAATCTGGGGTTTTTCAAACACGGGATGGTCTCACTTCGAGCGAGTCCGTTCCCTCCAGGAGACTGACCATGTGCACAGATGTCGATAAAGCAACTCGTTTGAACAAATGCCGTGCCTGTGAGTGTCTGTGCAGCACTTTGTCGGGGAACGCGGGCACAGGGTGCTGACAGCTCAGCTGCCACAGAGTCAGGGAGCATTTTGCAGAAGAGCTGGTGCAGTGGGCTCAACGATTCACTGGGCTTTGGCTTCGCAGGGGTTGTGGGTTAATCCCAGTAGGCAGCTTAGCTGGACAAGGGCCGGGGCAGAAACGCGGGCCCCCGGGGCGCTGGGATCTCAGCCTGCATCCAGGGCCCAGCCGCTCGCGGGAGCGCCTTGGGCAGGGCACGGTGCTGCCGCCGGCGGGGCTGGGCGCAGGCCTGGCTGCCTCCCAGCTGCCTCAGCCCCTCTCCATCCTGACCCAGCTCCCTGCGGCTCCCGTGCCCGCTCCCCCCGCCGCCACCTCCCTCCCTGCCAGCCCCACTGAACCCCTCTCCCTCCTCCGGCAGGCCATGGCTGCCACAAAATTCCTCGCCGTGCTTGTGCGAAGCATCATCCAGTGCCCGCAGATGGTCGGTGATGAGCTGGGTGAGGCCACGCGCGAGCGCATGCAGCAGCGTGAGGAGATGCTGAGCCAGGAGATGACTCAGCTGCTGCAGGAGCTGGAGCAGCGGAGCCAGGAGCAGAGCAGCCTGGAGCAGAGGAGCCCGGAGCAGAGTGGGTTTGCCTGGGGAGCCCTGCTCTTTGCTGCCTTGCAGCAGTGGCAGTTCTGGGCTGTTGCTGGAGGCTTGCTCCTGCTCTTTAGGCTCTGCTGGTAGCTCAGGAAAAGAAGCTGTCAGCCAGCTAGAAGCCGCAAGGAGGGTGTCTGCAGAAGCAAGAGGATAAGGAGGAGGAAGAAGAAAACCCCGCTATTTCGTTAGATGCGGGAAGAGTTTTGAAAAATCGCTTCCATGTGCATGTGCAGGACCTGCCCTACAGGTCCAAATTAGTTAAGCACCTGGTGGACAACCTTCTGTGTGCATGCCAAGTATTGTCCAAGAACGATTTCATGGCACGACTGCAGCCAGCCATCAGGGTGAGCAGAGCCATCAAAGTCAGGGGTCCTCGTAAGGATGATGCCATCTACCACCTGCTTGTGCCCCTGAAGCCCTGCCATGGGCACATCTTCCACCTGGAGCTGGGCACTGCAGGTGACCTACCCACAAAGAACTCCTTCCTCCGCGTGGAGCTGGTTTGTACCTGATGAGGCAGTGGCTGGTGGGGGACATGCTGTGCTTCCTCCACCACCCCGAGGAGGAGCTGAGAAAAAAACAGGGTCCCAGCCTCCTAGGCACCCTCTGCACCGGCTCCTACCTAGATATAGAGAAAACTGCCGCTGGTTCCAAGAACCGCTGACAACAACCTTGGAGGTTTTGCCTCTATCCTCTAAATGGAGTCTAACGGTG
Source organism: Phoenicopterus ruber ruber (assembly GCA_009819775.1). NCBI lineage: Eukaryota > Metazoa > Chordata > Aves > Phoenicopteriformes > Phoenicopteridae > Phoenicopterus > Phoenicopterus ruber. The sequence goes on from CM020219.1 coordinate 6,522,313, forward strand.
CTGCCCTGCAGCCGCTCCTGCAACCTCCAAATCACAAGTGCTGCCAAGAGATCCCTCCTGACTGAGATGGTTTTTGGGCTGCAGCAAGGCAACTTGGACAACTTCATGAGCATCGACTGGGCAGAGGCACTTGTTACCAGCCGTACGATGTGGCCAGAGAAGCGCGCTGTGGCAGAGGTGAAGTTCTTCAGGCAGGCGGCCAGGCAGGCCCCGCAGGACGGCTTCCACCTCAAATGCCTGCAGCTCTGCGCCCGCATCCTGGTGGACACCAGCTTTTACACCTATGCCTTGGAGACAGTTGTGATGCATCTCCTGACCACCTGTCCTGGTTTAGGCCGTGACGGAGCTAGTTTTGTTTTCAGCAGCTCCTGTGGATTTAGTGTGTGAAGAATGGTGGTAGCACACTGATGTTACTGGTTGCTGCTGAACGACCAAGGACACTTGGAAGTTTCCCGGGTTTTGCTAATGTGCAGGTGCAAAAACTTGGGAGGGGCAGAGCCAGAATAGTTGATCCAAACGAGCCAAAGAGAGTATTCCATACCATAGACGTCACGCCCGGTATAAGGGAGGGTCGGCCGGTGGGCCACTAGGCTTTTAGACCCTTAACTTGCCTTAATCGTTAAGCTTCCCTTCGGTTGCTTTTTGTTTCCCTGTTTTTCCTTTTTGTTTTTTGTTCGTTTGGCTGTTGGTTCCCTCGCCTGCTTTCCCTGGAACTTGCTGTTCTGGGATAGCTGGAGGGGGAATACCCCGGCTCCCTGCCTGCTGCTCGGGACAGGCTGTATCGGTCGTGGGTGGTGAGAAATTGTGTATCGTTTGTTTTATATATTCTATTATCCTTATATATGTTATTCTTATTATCATTATACATAGATTTTTCTATTTTCCTTTGCTGTCCTGGTGAACTGTTTTTATCTCAACCCGCGAGTTTCCTTTCTCTCCGATTCTCCTCCCCACCCCAGCGGGGAGGGGGGAAGTGAGCGAGCGGCTGCGTGGTACTGGGTTACAATTTGGGGTTAAACCACCACACCACCATGCCACTGTCAGGCTGGCACAGGAGGGATTTCCTGCTGCGGCTGCAGGGTATCATGCGGTACCTGCACTGCGGCCTGGAGGAGAAACGGCTCGACCACTTCTTCTGAGGCAACGAGAGGGTGCCCGAGGAGATCGTCTTGCCCCCAGACTTGCAAACGGCCAAACCGCTCAACATCTTCCAGTGCCTGGCGCAGGATCCAGCCACCCAGGACCAGACAATGTGCAAAGTTGATGAGCTGCGAGATCAGCTCACAGGACTGCTGATTTACAGGCGCTGAAAGAGGGCGTCACACACCGAGCTGTGTTTGCGGGGCTCACAGCTGACAGCAGACAATGACCTCATGCCACGGGGAAAAAGAGGGGAGAATGTGGAGCACAAAAAAGGAAGAGAAAACCCTGCCCAGCAGCCCTCTGCCAAGAGCATCAGCGTCCTCATCCTGGCGGTCTCCCTATGCGAAGGAGTTGGTGACACCTACAGTGGATACAAGGACTCCATGTGTTCCCTGGGGAACACTGGGATAGCTCCCACAGGTTTACTCCTCAAAAGCACACTCTGGGGAGTGGGAGCCGATGCAGCTGAAGAGGCTGTTGCAAGGAGGCTTGTGACAGAGACTCCCGTTACCACCTGCATGCTGGCTGCCCTCCCTCTTCAAGAGAGTCCGTTCCTCCCCGGGCCTTTTACCCGGTGCAAAGATGCCAATAAACGGCTTGTTGGAACAAACACTGCGTCTGTGAATGTCTGTGCAGCACTTTGTTGGGGAACACCAGCAAAGGGTGCTGACTGCTCAGCTGCCACAGAGTCAGGGGACGTTTGGCAGAAGAGCTGACGCAGTGGGCTCTGGTCTCACTGATTCTCTAACTAAGGCTCCCCTGCCTGTCCGTGATCCTCTGTTAGGGGAATTGGACTACCTGATGGCCCTCCACAGCTCTGCATGTTTCTTATGCGGCGTAGGGAGGCTGCAGTGGGTGCCTACGGAGCTCGAGGCAATCCAAGCCCGGGGAGCCCGACAGCATCGCCCTTGGTGACCCCAGGGAGGCAGATATCAGGCTCTCCGGGAAGGAAGCCCTTTGCACAGGGTAAAAGTACCAGGAGTGCAGAGCGGGGTCCCACTGCTCTTGCTGAAGCTCCAGCGGAGGCACGGGCACCAACCAATGCGGAGCAGCGGCTCTGAGAGCTGGAAGCGCAGCTAAGGCTGACGCAGGAGGAATGAGCGTCCTGCAAGCGCCAGGCACCTCCTTTCCCCCGCCACCCTTGGGCAATGTCTCTTTGGAAGCAACGTCTTCTCGCAGTGGCACAGCAAGGACAGAATCCTGCCAGGGAGAGGCCTCATCCTGCCACCAAGATAGCCATCATCACCCACCCATCGGTGTCACGAAGGCACCACGAGCACACATATGCCCATAAGCAGAGAGGCCAGCACCAAGGGAGCCGATCCCATCTCACGAGATGGGATTTCAAGGAGCAAAGCATCGGTGTTGGGTTTGTGTAGCAAGGTTTTGGTAGCAGAAGGGCTGCAGGGCCGGCTTCTGTGAGAAGATGCCAGAAGTTTCCCCTATGTCTGTCCGATAGAGCCAGTGCCAGGCGGCTCCAAGACGAACCCAACACTGGCCAAGACTGAGCCAAGCGGTGACAGTGGTAGCCTCTGGGATAACATCTTCAAGAAGGGGGAAAAACTGCTGCGCAACAGCAGCCGAAGAGAGGAGTGCGAATATGTGGAGAAACAACTATGCGGAAACCAAGGTCGGTGAAGAAGGAGGAGGAGGAGGTGCTCCAGGCGCCGGAGCAGACATTCCCCTGCAGCCTGGGGAAGACCATGGTGAAGCAGGTTGTCCTCCTATAGCCCATGGAGGTCCATGGTGGAGCAGATATCCACCTGCAGCCCGTGGAGCACCTCACGCCTGAGCAGGTGGATGCGCCCGAAGGAGGCTGTGAGCCCTGGGAAGCCCACGCTGGAGCAGGCTCCTGGCAGGACCTGTGCCCCATGGAGAGGGGAGCCCACGCTGGAGCAGGGGAAGAGAGTGAGGGGAAGGAGCGGCAGAGACAACGTGTGATGAACTGACCGCAACCCCCATTCCCCGCCCCCCTGTGCCGCTTGCGGGGAGGAGGCAGAGAAATGGGGAGCGAAGTTGAGTGCAGGAAGAAGGGAGGGGTGGGGGGAAGGTGTTTCAGATTTGGTTTTATTTCTCATTATCCTCCTCTTTGGTATTGGATTTGATTGGTAATAAGTTAAATTGATTTCCCCAAGTCGAGTCTGGTTTGCCGTGACGGTGATTGCTGAGGCACCTCCCTGTCCTTTTCTCAACGCACGAGCCTCGCGTTAAACTTTCTCTCCCGTGTCCTGTTGAAGAGGGAGAGCGATAGAGCGGCCTGGTGGGCACCTGGCGTCCAGCCAAGGCCAACCCAGCGCAGCATCCACGGACACGTCACCCGGTGTTCTGTTTGGTAAGGGTTCGGGGGGCTCTTGTAAAGGCCTTTTGTAAAGGGAGCCCCTGGGAGCCCTGTCCTGCCGGGTGCGCCTGTACTTTGTGGGTGTCGCGGCTTTGGCTGCCCGGGGCAGCTGCGAGGCGCTGAGCCGGGGTGGGGCCGAAGGCGGGGCTGGCCGGCGGGCGTGCCTGTGATGCGCTCGGCGCCTGTGATGCGCTCGGGCGCCTGTGACATCACGGGGGACGAGTCACAATGGGGGCGGTTTATGGGGCGCCAGCAGGCAGCGCTGCCCCAGTACAGCCTGGGCCAGCGTGAGTGCGCACGCGGCGGGAGGCTGGGCTGGACGAGGGCCGGGGCAGAAACGCGGGCCCCCGGGGCGCTGGGATCTCAGCCTGCATCCAGGGCCCAGCCGCTCGCGGGAGCGCCTTGGGCAGGGCACGGTGCCGCCGCCGGCGGGGCTGGGCGCAGGCCTGGCTGCCTCCCAGCTGCCTCAGCCCCTCTCCATCCTGACCCAGCTCCCTGGCTCCCGTGCCCGCTCCCCCCGCCGCCACCTCCCTCCCTGCCAGCCCCACTGAACCCCTTCTCTCCTCCTGCAGGCCATGGCTGCCACAAAATTCCTCGCCGTGCTTGTGCAAAGCATCATCCAGTGCCCGCAGATGGTCGGTGATGAGCTGGATGAGGCACGCGCGAGCGCATGCAGCAGCGTGAGGAGATGCTGAGCCAGGAGATGACTCGGCTGCTGCAGGAGCTGGAGCAGAGGAGCCGGAGCAGAGCAGCCTGGAGCAGACGAGCCTGGAGCAGAGCGGCTTTGCCTGGGGAGCCCTGCTCTTTGCTGCCTTGCAGCAGTGGCAGTTCTGGGCTGTGGCTGCAGTCTGGTCCTGCTCTTCGGGCTCTGCTGGGGCTCAGGAAAAGGAGCCGTGAGCCAGACGGCAGCAGCCAGGAGGAGAGCTCCAGCAGCAACAGGGAGCAGGTAGAGGAGGAGGAGGAGGAGGAGGAAGAAGAAGAAGATGATGACACAAAGGACCTGGAGAGGTTTCTTGAGGAGCACATACAGTCGCCAGTTCAGAACCCGGACACAGAGTGCCGTGCAGCGGAGGATCTGGTTGGCACCTTCATCCTTGTTTTCAGAGAACTCTCGTCAAATACTTTCTACCCAGTGCTCCAACCAGCCATCGGGGTGGGCAGCGCCTTCGAAGGTTGGAGTCCCCCTGAGACAGACATTATCTACCAGCTGCTCGTGCCCCTGCAGCCCCCCCGTGGGCATGTCTTCAACGTGGAGCTGGTCACTGCGTTGGAGATGCCAGTGAGGAACTTCTGCGTCCACGTGGAGCTGCAGTGCACCTGCAGGAGGGATCAGCTGGTGGGGGACATGCTGTGCTTCCTCCACCACCCCAAGGAGGAGCTGAGGAGGAATCAGGACCCCAGCCTCCTACGCACCCTCTGCACCGGCCCCTACCTAGACGTGCAGAAAACTGCCCGCTGGTTCCAACAATTGGTGAAAGTAGCCTGGGTGGTTTTGCCTGAGTCGTCCACATACCGTTTAACGATGCTGCCCTCCAGCCGCTCCTGCAAATTCCAGGTGACAAAAGACAACAAAAAGCCTGGTCATTGAGCTGATGTTTGGGGTGCAGCAAGGCGACTCGGACATCTTCGTGAGCAGCGAGAGTACAGAGGCCATCTTCACCCCAAGCACGAGGTGGACAGAGAGCTACGCTGTGGCAGAGGTGAAGTTTTCAGGCAGGCGGCCAGGCAGGCCCCGCAGGACGGCTTCCACCTCAAATGCCTGCAGCTCTGCGCCCACATCCTGGGGGCACCGGCTTTTCCACCTATGCCTTGAAGACAGTTGTGATGCACCTCCTGACCACCGTGCCCCTGTCAGGTGGCGCAGGAGGGATTTCCTGCTGCGGCTGCAGGATATCATGCGGTACCTGCGCCGCTGCCTGGAGGAGAAACGCCTCGACCACTTCTTCTTAGGCAACCAGAGGGTGCCTGAAGAGATCGTCTTGCTCCCAGACTTCCAAACAGCTGAGCCGCTCAACCTCTTCCAGCGCCTGGCGCAGGATCTGGATGCCTACGCCGAGGCGCTGCAGGAGTTTGTGGAGCTGCGAGATCGGCTCACAAGACTGCTGTTCTACGGCCACTGAAAGAGGTCTTCGTGCACAGAGCTGTGTTTGCGGGGCTCACAGCTGACAGCAGACGACGACCTCATGCTGCCGGGGAAAAGAGGGGACTCTGTGGGACAAGGAAAGGAAAGGGAAAACTCTGTGCAGCAGCCCTCTGCCAGGAGCGGCAGCGTTCTCCTCTCGACAGTTGCCCCAGCACAGCAGCCGTGGCAACTACAGTGGCAAGAAAGACGAATTTCGCCCTGCTTTGCCCTCGCGCTGGGGTGGCCAGGATGGTGACTTCACATGTGCCCAGAAATTCTTCCTGGCAGCTCCAGCTGTGCAAGAACCAAGCGAGGGGCACCGCTGATGTGCCTCTGTGTGTTCACTGGGTCCAGGTGGAGAATTTGCCCATCGTAGGCACTCCCCGGGGAGCTGGTGCTGCAGAACCGAGCACGCTGGGCACAGAGAGGACGCTGCCCTGTCGGCAGGGGGAATTGCTGCTGCACCTTCCCTCCACAGCCAAAGTACGGTCTGGGGAGTGGGACCCGATGCAGCTGAAGAGGCCGTTGCAAGGAGGCTTGTGACAGCGACTCCGTTACCACCTGGACAGCGACCAAAACCCCACTTTGAGAGAGTCCGTTCCCTTTGGGAGCTTCACTGTGTGCAGAGACATGGACAAAACCACTCGCTGGTTCCAGGTATTTCCTCCACAGCAAAAGGACACTCTGGGCAGTGGGACCGGGTGCAGCTGAAGGGGCCATTGCAAGGAGCCTTGCAACAGAGACTCCGTTACCACCTGGACAGCGACTGCCCTCCCTCCCTCTTTGAGAGAGCCCGTTCCCTCCGGGAGATTTACTGTGTGCAAAGTTGTCAATAAATCACTCGTTTGAACAAATGCTGCGCCTGTGAGTGTCTGTGCGGCGCTTTGTTGGGGAACGCGGGCGTAGGGTGCTGACAGCTCAGCTGCCACAGAGTCGGGGAGCATTTGCAGAAGAAGCTGGTGCAGTGGGCTCTGGTTTCAACGATTCACTGGGCTTTGGCTTCGCAGGGGTTGTGGGTTAATCCCAGTAGGCAGCTTGGCTGGATGAGGGCTGGGGCAGAAACGCGGGCCCCCGGGCGCTGGGTTCTCAGCCTGCATCCAGGGCCCAGCCGCTCGCGGGAGGCAAACGCCTCGACCACTTCTTAAGCAACGGAGGGTGCCCGAGAAGATTGTCTTGCCCCCAGACTTCTGAACGGCCGAACCGCTCAACCTCTTCCAGCACCTGGTGCAGGTTCCAGGCGCCCAGGACCGGGCAATGCGCACAGTTGAGCTGCGAGATCAGCTCACAGGACTGCTGATTTATGGGCGCTGAAAGAGGCCGTCACACACCGAGCTGTGTTTGCGGGGCTCATAGCTGACAGCAGACAATGACCTCATGCCACGGGGAAAAGAGAGGGGAGAATGTGGAGCACAAAAAAGGAAGAGAAAACCCTGCCCAGCAGCCCTCTGCCAAGAGCATCAGCGTCCTCATCCTGGCGGTCTCCCTATGCGAAGGAGTTGGTGACACCTACAGTGGATACAAGGACTCCATGTGTTCCCTGGGGAACACTGGGATTGCTCCCACAGGTTTACTCCTCAAAAAGCACACTCTGGGGAGTGGGAGCCGATGCAGCTGAAGAGGCTGTTGCAAGGAGGCTTGTGACAGAGACTCCCGTTACCACCTGCATGCTGGCTGCCCTCCCTCTTCAAGAGAGTCCGTTCCTCCCCGGGCCTTTTACCCGGTGCAAAGATGCCAATAAACGGCTTGTTGGAACAAACACTGCGTCTGTGAATGTCTGTGCAGCACTTTGTTGGGGAACACCAGCAAAGGGTGCTGACTGCTCAGCTGCCACAGAGTCAGGGGACATTTGGCAGAAGAGCTGACGCAGCGGGCTCTGGTCTCACTGATTCTCTAACTAAGGCTCCCCTGCCTGTCCGTGATCCTCTGTTAGGGGAATTGGACTGATGGCCCTCCACAGCTCTGCATGTTTCTTATGCGGCGTAGGGAGGCTGCACTGGGTGCCTACGGAGCTCGAGGCAATCCAAGCCCGGGGAGCCCGACAGCATCGCCCTTGGTGACCCCAGGGAGGCAGATATCAGGCTCTCCGGGAAGGAAGCCCTTTGCACAGGGTAAAAGTACCAGGAGTGCAGAGCGGGGTCCCACTGCTCTTGCTGAAGCTCCAGCGGGAGGCACGGGCACCAACCAATGCGGAGCAGGCTCTGAGAGCTGGAAGCGCAGCTAAGGCTGACGCAGGAGGAATGAGCGTCCTGCAAGCGCCAGGCACCTCCTTTCCCCCGCCACCCTTGGGCAATGTCTCTTTGGAAGCAACGTCTTCTCGCAGTGGCACAGCAAGGACAGAATCCTGCCAGGGAGAGGCCTCATCCTGCCACCAAGATAGCCATCATCACCCACCATCGGTGTCACGAAGGCACCACGAGCACACATATGCCCATAAGCAGAGAGGCCAGCACCAAGGGAGCCGATCCCATCTCACGAGATGGGATTTCAAGGAGCAAAGCATCGGTGTTGGGTTTGTGTAGCAAGGTTTTGGTAGCAGAAGGGCTGCAGGGCCGGCTTCTGTGAGAAGATGCCAGAAGTTTCCCTATGTCTGTCCGATAGAGCCAGTGCCAGGCGGCTCCAAGACGAACCCAACACTGGCCAAGACTGAGCCAAGCGGTGACAGTGGTAGCGCCTCTGGGATAACATCTTCAAGAAGGGGGAAAAAACTGCTGCGCAACAGCAGCCGAAGAGAGGAGTGCGAATATGTGGGAGAAACAACTATGCGGAAACCAAGGTCGGTGAAGAAGGAGGAGGAGGAGGTGCTCCAGGCCGGAGCAGACATTCCCCTGCAGCCTGGGGAAGACCATGGTGAAGCAGGTTGTCCTCTATAGCCCATGGAGGTGCACGGTGGAGCAGATATCCACCTGCAGCCCGTGGGACCCCACGCCTGAGCAGGTGGATGCGCCCGAAGGAGGCTGTGAGCCCTGGGAAGCCCACGCTGGAGCAGGCTCTGGCAGGACCTGTGGCCCCATGGAGAGGGGAGCCCACGCTGGAGCAGGGGAAGAGAGTGAGGAGGAAGGAGCGGCAGAGACAACGTGTGATGAACTGACCGCAACCCCCATTCCCCGCCCCCCTGTGCCGCTTGCGGGGAGGAGGCAGAGAAATGGGGAGCGAAGTTGAGTGCAGGAAGAAGGGAGGGTGGGGGGAAGGTGTTTTCAGATTTGGTTTTATTTCTCATTATCCTCCTCTTTGGTATTGGATTTGATTGGTAATAAGTTAAATTGATTTCCCCAAGTCGAGTCTGGTTTGCCGTGACGGTGATTGCTGAGGCACCTCCCTGTCCTTTTCTCAACGCACGAGCTCGCGTTAAACTTTCTCTCCCGTGTCCGGTTGAAGAGGGAGAGCGATAGAGCGGCCTGGTGGGCACCTGGCGTCCAGCCAAGGCCAACCCAGCGCAGCATCCACGGGACACGTCACCCGGTGTTCTGTTTGGTAGGGTTCGGGGGGCTCTTGTAAAGGCCTTTGTAAAGGGAGCCCTGGGAGCCCTGTCCTGCCGGGTGCGCCTGTACTTGTGTGGGTGTCGCGGCTTTGGCTGCCCGGGGCAGCTGCGAGGCGCTGAGCCGGGGTGGGGCCGAAGGCAGGGCTGGCCGGCGGGCGTGCCTGTGATGCGCTCGGGCGCCTGTGCATCACGGGGGACGAGTCACAATGGGGGCGGTTTATCAGGGGCGCCAGCAGGCAGCGCTGCCCCAGTACAGCCTGGGCCAGCAGCGAGTGCGCACGCGGCGGGGGAGGCTGGGCTGGACGAGGGCCGGGGCAGAAACGCGGGTCCCCGGGGCGCTGGGATCTCAGCCTGCATCCAGGGCCCAGCCGCTCGCGGGAGCGCCTTGGGCAGGGCACGGTGCCGCCGCCGGCGGGGCTGGGCGCAGGCCTGGCTGCCCCCAGCTGCCTCAGCCCCTCTCCATCCTGACCCAGCTCCCTGCGGCTCCCGTGCCCGCTCCCCCGCCGCCACCTCCCTCCCTGCCAGCCCCACTGAACCCTTCTCTCCCTCCTCCGGCAGGCCATGGCTGCCACAAAATTCCTCGCCGTGCTTGTGCAAAGCATCATCCAGTGCCCGCAGATGGTCGGTGATGAGCTGGATGAGGCCACGCGCGAGCGCATGCAGCAGCGTGAGGAGATGCTGAGCCAGGAGATGACTCGGCTGCTGCAGGAGCTGGAGCAGAGGAGCCAGGAGCAGAGCAGCCTGGAGCAGACGAGCCTGGAGCAGAGCGGCTTTGCCTGGGGAGCCCTGCTCTTTGCTGCCTTGCAGCAGTGGCAGTTCTGGGCTGTGGCTGCAGTCCTGGTCCTGCTCTTCGGGCTCTGCTGGTGGCTCAGGAAAAGGAGCCGTGAGCCAGACGGCAGCAGCCAGGAGGAGAGCTCCAGCAGCAACAGGGAGCAGGTAGAGGAGGAGGAGGAGGAGGAGGAAGAAGAAGAAGATGATGACACAAAGGACCTGGAGAGGTTTCTTGAGGAGCACATACAGTCGCCAGTTCAGAACCCGGACACAGAGTGCCGTGCAGCGGAGGATCTGGTTGGCACCTTCATCCTTGTTTTCAGAGAACTCTCGTCAAATACTTTCTACCCAGTGCTCCAACCAGCCATCGGGGTGGGCAGCGCCTTCGAAGGTTGGAGTCCCCCTGAGACAGACATTATCTACCAGCTGCTCGTGCCCCTGCAGCCCCCGTGGGCATGTCTTCAACGTGGAGCTGGTCACTGCGTTGGAGATGCCAGTGAGGAACTTCTGCGTCCACGTGGAGCTGCAGTGCACCTGCAGGAGGGATCAGCTGGTGGGGGACATGCTGTGCTTCCTCCACCACCCAAGGAGGAGCTGAGGAGGAATCAGGACCCCAGCCTCCTACGCACCCTCTGCACCGGCCCCTACCTAGACGTGCAGAAACTGCCCGCTGGTTCCAACAATTGGTGAAAGTAGCCTGGGTGGTTTTGCCTGAGTCGTCCACATACCGTTTAACGATGCTGCCCTCCAGCCGCTCCTGCAAATTCCAGGTGACAAAAGACAACAACAAAAGCCTGGTCATTGAGCTGATGTTTGGGGTGCAGCAAGGCGACTCGGACATCTTCGTGAGCAGCGAGAGTACAGAGGCCATCTTCACCCCAAGCACGAGGTGGACAGAGAGCTACGCTGTGGCAGAGGTGAAGTTCTTCAGGCAGGCGGCCAGGCAGGCCCCGCAGGACGGCTTCCACCTCAAATGCCTGCAGCTCTGCGCCCACATCCTGGGGGGCACCGGCTTTTCCACCTATGCCTTGAAGACAGTTGTGATGCACCTCCTGACCACCGTGCCCCTGTCAGGCTGGCGCAGGAGGGATTTCCTGCTGCGGCTGCAGGATATCATGCGGTACTGCGCCGCTGCCTGGAGGAGAAACGCCTCGACCACTTCTTCTTAGGCAACCAGAGGGTGCCTGAAGAGATCGTCTTGCTCCAGACTTCCAAACAGCTGAGCCGCTCAACCTCTTCCAGCGCCTGGGCAGGATCTGGATGCCTACGCCGAGGCGCTGCAGGAGTTTGTGGAGCTGCGAGATCGGCTCACAAGACTGCTGTTCTACGGCCACTGAAAGAGGTCTTCGTGCACAGAGCTGTGTTTGCGGGGCTCACAGCTGACAGCAGACGACGACCTCATGCTGCGGGGGAAAAGAGGGGACTCTGTGGGACAAGGAAAGGAAAGGGAAAACTCTGTGCAGCAGCCCTCTGCCAGGAGCGGCAGCGTTCTCCTCTCGACAGTTGCCCCAGCACAGCAGCCGGTGGCAACTACAGTGGCAAGAAAGACGAATTTCGCCCTGCTTTGCCCTCGCGCTGGGGTGGCCAGGATGGTGACTTCACATGTGCCCAGAAATTCTTCCTGGCAGCTCCAGCTGTGCAAGAACCAAGCGAGGGGCACCGCTGATGTGCCTCTGTGTGTTCACTGGGGTCCAGGTGGAGAATTTGCCCATCGTAGGCACTCCCGGGGAGCTGGTGCTGCAGAACCGAGCACGCTGGGCACAGAGAGGACGCTGCCCTGTCGGCAGGGGGAATTGCTGCCTGCACCTTCCCTCCACAGCCAAAGTACGGTCTGGGGAGTGGGACCCGATGCAGCTGAAGAGGCCGTTGCAAGGAGCCTTGTGACAGCGACTCCCGTTACCACCTGGACAGCGACCAAAACCCCACTTTGAGAGAGTCCGTTCCCTTTGGGAGCTTCACTGTGTGCAGAGACATGGACAAAACCACTCGCTGGTTCCAGGTATTTCCTCCACAGCAAAAGGACACTCTGGGCAGTGGGACCGGGTGCAGCTGAAGGGGCCATTGCAAGGAGCCTTGCAACAGAGACTCCGTTACCACCTGGACAGCGACTGCCCTCCTCCCTCTTTGAGAGAGCCCGTTCCCTCCGGGAGATTTACTGTGTGCAAAGTTGTCAATAAATCACTCGTTTGAACAAATGCTGCGCCTGTGAGTGTCTGTGCGGCGCTTTGTTGGGGAACGCGGGCGTAGGGTGCTGACAGCTCAGCTGCCACAGAGTCGGGGAGCATTTTGCAGAAGAGCTGGTGCAGTGGGCTCTGGTTTCAACGATTCACTGGGCTTTGGCTTCGCAGGGGTTGTGGGTTAATCCCAGTAGGCAGCTTGGCTGGATGAGGGCTGGGGCAGAAACGCGGGCCCCCGGGGCGCTGGGTTCTCAGCCTGCATCCAGGGCCCAGCCGCTCGCGGGAGGCAAAACGCCTCGACCACTTCTTAAGCAACGAGAGGGTGCCGAGAAGATTGTCTTGCCCCCAGACTTCTGAACGGCCGAACGCTCAACCTCTTCCAGCACCTGGTGCAGGTTCCAGGCGCCCAGGACCGGGCAATGCGCACAGTTGAGCTGCGAGATCAGCTCACAGGACTGCTGATTTATGGGCGCTGAAAGAGGCCGTCACACACCGAGCTGTGTTGCGGGGCTCATAGCTGACAGCAGACAATGACCTCATGCCACGGGGAAAAAGAGGGGAGAATGTGGAGCACAAAAAAGGAAGAGAAAACCCTGCCCAGCAGCCCTCTGCCAAGAGCATCAGCGTCCTCATCCTGGCGGTCTCCCTATGCGAAGGAGTTGGTGACATACAGTGGATACAAGGACTCCATGTGTTCCCTGGGGAACACTGGGATTGCTCCCACAGGTTTACTCCTCAAAAAGCACACTCTGGGGAGTGGGAGCCGATGCAGCTGAAGAGGCTGTTGCAAGGAGGCTTGTGACAGAGACTCCCGTTACCACCTGCATGCTGGCTGCCCTCCCTCTTCAAGAGAGTCCGTTCCTCCCGGGCCTTTTACCCGGTGCAAAGATGCCAATAAACGGCTTGTTGGAACAAACACTGCGTCTGTGAATGTCTGTGCAGCACTTTGTTGGGGAACACCAGCAAAGGGTGCTGACTGCTCAGCTGCCACAGAGTCAGGGGACATTTGGCAGAAGAGCTGACGCAGCGGGCTCTGGTCTCACTGATTCTCTAACTAAGGCTCCCCTGCCTGTCCGTGATCCTCTGTTAGGGGAATTGGACTACCTGATGGCCCTCCACAGCTCTGCATGTTTCTTATGCGGCGTAGGGAGGCTGCACTGGGTGCCTACGGAGCTCGAGGCAATCCAAGCCCGGGGAGCCCGACAGCATCGCCCTTGGTGACCCCAGGGAGGCAGATATCAGGCTCTCCGGGAAGGAAGCCCTTTGCACAGGGTAAAAGTACCAGGAGTGCAGAGCGGGGTCCCACTGTGCTGAAGCTCCAGCGGGAGGCACGGGCACCAACCAATGCGGAGCAGCGGCTCTGAGAGCTGGAAGCGCAGCTAAGGCTGACGCAGGAGGAATGAGCGTCTGCAAGCGCCAGGCACCTCCTTTCCCCCGCCACCCTTGGGCAATGTCTCTTGGAAGCAACGTCTTCTCGCAGTGGCACAGCAAGGACAGAATCCTGCCAGGGAGAGGCCTCATCCTGCCACCAAGATAGCCATCATCACCCACCCATCGGTGTCACGAAGGCACCACGAGCACACATATGCCATAAGCAGAGAGGCCAGCACCAAGGGAGCCGATCCCATCTCACGAGATGGGATTTCAAGGAGCAAAGCATCGGTGTTGGGTTTGTGTAGCAAGGTTTTGGTAGCAGAAGGGCTGCAGGGCCGGCTTCTGTGAGAAGATGCCAGAAGTTTCCCCTATGTCTGTCCGATAGAGCCAGTGCCAGGCGGCTCCAAGACGAACCCAACACTGGCCAAGACTGAGCCAAGCGGTGACAGTGGTAGCGCCTCTGGGATAACATCTTCAAGAAGGGGGAAAAACTGCTGCGCAACAGCAGCCGAAGAGAGGAGTGCGAATATGTGGGAGAAACAACTATGCAGAAACCAAGGTCAGTGAAGAAGGAGGAGGAGGAGGTGCTCCAGGCGCCGGAGCAGACATTCCCCTGCAGCCTGTGGGGAAGACCATGGTGAAGCAGGTTGTCCTCCTATAGCCCATGGAGGTCCATGGTGGAGCAGATATCCACCTGCAGCCCGTGGAGCACCTCACGCCTGAGCAGGTGGATGCGCCCGAAGGAGGCTGTGAGCCCTGGGAAGCCCACGCTGGAGCAGGCTCCTGGCAGGACCTGTGGCCCCATGGAGAGGGGAGCCCACTGGAGCAGGGGAAGAGAGTGAGGGAAGGAGCGGCAGAGACAACGTGTGATGAACTGACCGCAACCCCCATTCCCCCCCCCTGTGCCGCTTGCGGGGAGGAGGCAGAGAAATGGGGAGCGAAGTTGAGTGCAGGAAGAAGGGAGGGGTGGGGGGAAGGTGTTTTCAGATTTGGTTTTATTTCTCATTATCCTCCTCTTTGGTATTGGATTTGATTGGTAATAAGTTAAATTGATTTCCCCAAGTCGAGTCTGGTTTGCCGTGACGGTGATTGCTGAGGCACCTCCCTGTCCTTTTCTCAACGCACGAGCCTCGCGTTAAACTTTCTCTCCCGTGTCCGGTTGAAGAGGGAGAGCGATAGAGCGGCCTGGTGGGCACCTGGCGTCCAGCCAAGGCCAACCCAGCGCAGCATCCACGGGACACGTCACCCGGTGTTCTGTTTGGTAAGGGTTCGGGGGGCTCTTGTAAAGGCCTTTTGTAAAGGGAGCCCCTGGGAGCCCTGTCCTGCCGGGTGCGCCTGTACTTTGTGGGTGTCGCGGCTTTGGCTGCCCGGGGCAGCTGCGAGGCGCTGAGCCGGGGTGGGGCCGAAGGCAGGGCTGGCCGGCGGGCGTGCCTGTGATGCGCTCGGGCGCCTGTGACATCACGGGGGACGAGTCACAATGGGGGCGGTTTATCAGGGGCGCCAGCAGGCAGCGCTGCCCCAGTACAGCCTGGGCAGCAGCGAGTGCGCACGCGGCGGGAGGCTGGGCTGGACGAGGGCCGGGGCAGAAACGCGGGCCCCCGGGGCGCTGGGATCTCACTGCATCCAGGGCCCAGCGCTCGCGGGAGCGCCTTGGGCAGGGCACGGTGCCGCCGCCGCGGGGCTGGGCGCAGGCCTGGCTGCCTCCCAGCTGCCTCAGCCCCTCTCCATCCTGACCCAGCTCCCTGCGGCTCCCGTGCCCGCTCCCCCGCCGCCACCTCCCTCCCTGCCAGCCCCACTGAACCCCTTCTCTCTCCTCCGGCACGCCATGGCTGCCACAAAATTCCTCGCCGTGCTTGTGCAAAGCATCATCCAGTGCCCGCAGATGGTCGGTGATGAGCTGGATGAGGCACGCGCGAGCGCATGCAGCAGCGTGAGGAGATGCTGAGCCAGGAGATGACTCGGCTGCTGCAGGAGCTGGAGCAGAGGAGCCAGGAGCAGAGCAGCCTGGAGCAGACGAGCCTGGAGCAGAGGCTTTGCCTGGGGACCTGCTCTTGCTGCCTTGCAGCAGTGGCAGTTCTGGGCTGTGGCTGCAGTCCTGGTCCTGCTCTTCGGGCTCTGCTGGTGGCTCAGGAAAAGGAGCCGTGAGCCAGACGGCAGCAGCCAGGAGGAGAGCTCCAGCAGCAACAGGGAGCAGGTAGAGGAGGAGGAGGAGGAGGGGAAGAAGAAGAAGATGATGACACAAAGGACCTGGAGAGGTTTCTTGAGGAGCACATACAGTCGCCAGTTCAGAACCCGGACACAGAGTGCCGTGCAGCGGAGGATCTGGTTGGCACCTCATCCTTGTTTTCAGAGAACTCTCGTCAAATACTTTCTACCCAGTGCTCCAACCAGCCATCGGGGTGGGCAGCGCCTTCGAAGGTTGGAGTCCCCTGAGACAGACATTATCTACCAGCTGCTCGTGCCCCTGCAGCCCCCCCGTGGGCATGTCTTCAACGTGGAGCTGGTCACTGCGTTGGAGATGCCAGTGAGGAACTTCTGCGTCCACGTGGAGCTGCAGTGCACCTGCAGGAGGGATCAGCTGGTGGGGGACATGCTGTGCTTCCTCCACCACCCAAGGAGGAGCTGAGGAGGAATCAGGACCCCAGCCTCCTGCACCCTCGCACCGGCCCCTACCTAGACGTGCAGAAAACTGCCCGCTGGTTCCAACAATTGGTGTGAAAGTAGCCTGGGTGGTTTTGCCTGAGTTGTCCACATACCGTTTAACGATGCTGCCCTCCAGCCGCTCCTGCAAATTCCAGGTGACAAAAGACAACAACAAAAGCCTGGTCATTGAGCTGATGTTTGGGGTGCAGCAAGGCGACTCGGACATCTTCGTGAGCAGCGAGAGTACAGAGGCCATCTTCACCCCAAGCACGAGGTGGACAGAGAGCTACGCTGTGGCAGAGGTGAAGTTCTTCAGGCAGGCGGCCAGGCAGGCCCCGCAGGCTTCCACCTCAAATGCCTGCAGCTCTGCGCCCACATCCTGGGGGGCACCGGCTTTTCCACCTATGCCTTGAAGACAGTGTGTGATGCACCTTGACCACCGTGCCCCTGTCAGGCTGGCGCAGGAGGGATTTCCTGCTGCGGCTGCAGGATATCATGCGGTACCTGCGCTGCCTGGAGGAGAAACGCCTCGACCACTTCTCTTAGGCAACCAGAGGGTGCCTGAAGAGATCGTCTTGCTCCCAGACTTCCAAACAGCTGAGCCGCTCAACCTCTTCCAGCGCCTGGCGCAGGATCTGGATGCCTACGCCGAGGCGCTGCAGGAGTTTGTGGAGCTGCGAGATCGGCTCACAAGACTGCTGTTCTACGGCCACTGAAAGAGGTCTTCGTGCACAGAGCTGTGTTTGCGGGGCTCACAGCTGACAGCAGACGACGACCTCATGCTGCCAGGGAAAAGAGGGGACTCTGTGGGACAAGGAAAGGAAAGGGAAAACTCTGTGCAGCAGCCCTCTGCCAGGAGCGGCAGCGTTCTCCTCTCGACAGTTGCCCCAGCACAGCAGCCGGTGGCAACTACAGTGGCAAGAAAGACGAATTTCGCCCTGCTTTGCCCTCGCGCTGGGGTGGCCAGGATGGTGACTTCACATGTGCCCAGAAATTCTTCCTGGCAGCTCCAGCTGTGCAAGAACCAAGCGAGGGGCACCGCTGATGTGCCTCTGTGTGTTCACTGGGGTCCAGGTGGAGAATTTGCCCATCGTAGGCACTCCCCGGGGAGCTGGTGCTGCAGAACCGAGCACGCTGGGCACAGAGAGGACGCTGCCCTGTCGGCAGGGGGAATTGCTGCCGCACCTTCCCTCCACAGCCAAAGTACGGTCTGGGGAGTGGGACCCGATGCAGCTGAAGAGGCCGTTGCAAGGAGCCTTGTGACAGCGACTCCCGTTACCACCTGGACAGCGACCAAAACCCCACTTTGAGAGAGTCCGTTCCCTTTGGGAGCTTCACTGTGTGCAGGACATGGACAAAACCACTCGCTGGTTCCAGGTATTTCCTCCACAGCAAAAGGACACTCTGGGCAGTGGGACCGGGTGCAGCTGAAGGGGCCATTGCAAGGAGCCTTGCAACAGAGACTCCGTTACCACCTGGACAGCGACTGCCCTCCCTCCCTCTTTGAGAGAGCCCGTTCCCTCCGGGAGATTTACTGTGTGCAAAGTTGTCAATAAATCACTCGTTTGAACAAATGCTGCGCCTGTGAGTGTCTGTGCGGCGCTTTGTTGGGGAACGCGGGCGTAGGGTGCTGACAGCTCAGCTGCCACAGAGTCGGGGAGCATTTTGCAGAAGAGCTGGTGCAGTGGGCTCTGGTTTCAACGATTCACTGGGCTTTGGCTTCGCAGGGGTTGTGGGTTAATCCCAGTAGGCAGCTTGGCTGGATGAGGGCTGGGGCAGAAACGCGGGCCCCCGGGGCGCTGGGTTCTCAGCCTGCATCCAGGGCCCAGCCGCTCGCGGGAGGCAAAACGCCTCGACCACTTCTTAAGCAACGAGAGGGTGCCCGAGAAGATTGTCTTGCCCCCAGACTTCTGAACGGCCGAACCGCTCAACCTCTTCCAGCACCTGGTGCAGGTTCCAGGCGCCCAGGACGGGCAATGCGCACAGTTGAGCTGCGAGATCAGCTCACAGGACTGCTGATTTATGGGCGCTGAAAGAGGCCGTCACACACCGAGCTGTGTTTGCGGGGCTCATAGCTGACAGCAGACAATGACCTCATGCCACGGGGAAAAAAGGGGAGAATGTGGAGCACAAAAAAGGAAGAGAAAACCCTGCCCAGCAGCCCTCTGCCAAGAGCATCAGCGTCCTCATCCTGGCGGTCTCCCTATGCGAAGGAGTTGGTGACACCTACAGTGGATACAAGGACTCCATGTGTTCCCTGGGGAACACTGGGATGCTCCCACAGGTTTACTCCTCAAAAAGCACACTCTGGGAGTGGGAGCCGATGCAGCTGAAGAGGCTGTTGCAAGGAGGCTTGTGACAGAGACTCCCGTTACCACCTGCATGCTGGCTGCCCTCCCTCTTCAAGAGAGTCCGTTCCTCCCCGGGCCTTTTACCCGGTGCAAAGATGCCAATAAACGGCTTGTTGGAAACAAACACTGCGTCTGTGAATGTCTGTGCAGCACTTTGTTGGGGAACACCAGCAAAGGGTGCTGACTGCTCAGCTGCCACAGAGTCAGGGGATTTGGCAGAAGAGCTGACGCAGCGGGCTCTGGTCTCACTGATTCTCTAACTAAGGCTCCCCTGCCTGTCCGTGATCCTCTGTTAGGGGAATTGGACTACCTGATGGCCCTCCACAGCTCTGCATGTTTCTTATGCGGCGTAGGGAGGCTGCTGGGTGCCTACGGAGCTCGAGGCAATCCAAGGGGAGCCCGACAGCATCGCCCTTGGTGACCCCAGGGAGGCAGATATCAGGCTCTCCGGGAAGGAAGCCCTTTGCACAGGGTAAAAGTACCAGGAGTGCAGAGCGGGGTCCCACTGCTCTTGCTGAAGCTCCAGCGGGAGGCACGGGCACCAACCAATGCGGAGCAGCGGCTCTGAGAGCTGGAAGCGCAGCTAAGGCTGACGCAGGAGGAATGAGCGTCCTGCAAGCGCCAGGCACCTCCTTTCCCCCGCCACCCTTGGGCAATGTCTCTTTGGAAGCAACGTCTTCTCGCAGTGGCACAGCAAGGACAGAATCCTGCCAGGGAGAGGCCTCATCCTGCCACCAAGATAGCCATCATCACCCACCCATCGGTGTCACGAAGGCACCACGAGCACACATATGCCCATAAGCAGAGAGGCCAGCACCAAGGGAGCCGATCCCATCTCACGAGATGGGATTTCAAGGAGCAAAGCATCGGTGTTGGGTTTGTGTAGCAAGGTTTTGGTAGCAGAAGGGCTGCAGGGCCGGCTTCTGTGAGAAGATGCCAGAAGTTTCCCCTATGTCTGTCCGATAGAGCCAGTGCCAGGCGGCTCCAAGACGAACCCAACACTGGCCAAGACTGAGCCAAGCGGTGACAGTGGTAGCGCCTCTGGGATAACATCTTCAAGAAGGGGGAAAAACTGCTGCGCAACAGCAGCCGAAGAGAGGAGTGCGAATATGTGGGAGAAACAACTATGCGGAAACCAAGGTCGTGAAGAAGGAGGAGGAGGAGGTGCTCCAGGCGCCGGAGCAGACATTCCCCTGCAGCCTGTGGGGAAGACCATGGTGAAGCAGGTTGTCCTCCTATAGCCCATGGAGGTCCATGGTGGAGCAGATATCCACCTGCAGCCCGTGGAGCACCTCACGCCTGAGCAGGTGGATGCGCCGAAGGAGGCTGTGAGCCCTGGGAAGCCCACGCTGGAGCAGGCTCCTGGCAGGACCTGTGGCCCCATGGAGAGGGGAGCCCACGCTGGAGCAGGGGAAGAGAGTGAGGGGAAGGAGCGGCAGAGACAACGTGTGATGAACTGACCGCAACCCCCATTCCCCGCCCCCTGTGCCGCTTGCGGGGAGGAGGCAGAGAAATGGGGAGCGAAGTTGAGTGCAGGAAGAAGGGAGGGGTGGGGGGAAGGTGTTTTCAGATTTGGTTTTATTTCTCATTATCCTCCTCTTTGGTATTGGATTTGATTGGTAATAAGTTAAATTGATTTCCCCAAGTCGAGTCTGGTTTGCCGTGACGGTGATTGCTGAGGCACCTCCCTGTCCTTTTCTCAACGCACGAGCCTCGCGTTAAACTTTCTCTCCCGTGTCCGGTTGAAGAGGGAGAGCGATAGAGCGGCCTGGTGGGCGTCCAGCCAAGGCCAACCCAGCGCAGCATCCACGGGACACGTCACCCGGTGTTCTGTTTGGTAAGGGTTCGGGGGGCTCTTGTAAAGGCCTTTTGTAAAGGGAGCCCTGGGAGCCCTGTCCTGCCGGGTGCGCCTGTACTTTGTGGGTGTCGCGGCTTTGGCTGCCCGGGGCAGCTGCGAGGCGCTGAGGGGGGGGGCCGAAGGGGGCTGGCCGGCGGGCGTGCCTGTGATGCGCTCGGGCGCCTGTGATGCGCTCGGGCGCCTGTGACATCACGGGGGACGAGTCACAATGGGGGCGGTTTATTGGGGCGCCAGCAGGCAGCGCTGCCCCAGTACAGCCTGGGCCAGCGGTGTGTGTGCACGCGGCGGGGAGGCTGGGCTGGACGAGGGCCGGGGCAGAAACGCGGGTCCCCGGGGCGCTGGGATCTCAGCCTGCATCCAGGGCCCAGCCGCTCGCGGGAGCGCCTTGGGCAGGGCACGGTGCCGCCGCCGCGCGGGGCTGGGCGCAGGCCTGGCTGCCTCCCAGCTGCCTCAGCCCCTCTCCATCCTGACCCAGCTCCCTGCGGCTCCCGTGCCCGCTCCCCCCGCGCCACCTCCCTCCCTGCCAGCCCCACTGAACCCTTCTCTCCCTCCTCCGGCAGGCCATGGCTGCCACAAAATTCCTCGCCGTGCTTGTGCAAAGCATCATCCAGTGCCCGCAGATGGTCGGTGATGAGCTGGTGAGGCACGCGCGAGCGCATGCAGCAGCGTGAGGAGATGCTGAGCCAGGAGATGACTCGGCTGCTGCAGGAGCTGGAGCAGAGGAGCCGGAGCAGAGCAGCCTGGAGCAGACGAGCCTGGAGCAGAGCGGCTTTGCCTGGGGAGCCCTGCTCTTGCTGCCTTGCAGCAGTGGCAGTTCTGGGCTGTGGCTGCAGTCCTGGTCCTGGTCTTTGGACTCCGCTGGTGCCTCAGGAAGAGAAGATATGAGGTGGACAGCAGTGACGAAGAGGAGAGCAGCAACGCAGAGCAGGAGGAGGAGGAGGAGGAGGAGCAGGAAGAGGAAGAAAGTGAAGGAGAAGATCCTGATGATGAGAGGGATCTGGGCAGGATTTTTGCAAAGCGCATCCAGTGGCCAGTGCAGAACCTGGCCTACAGGAGCCGGTGGTGAAGGAGCTGGTGGGTGACCTCCTCGTGTCTTCCAAGAGCTCTTGTCAAATAGTTTCTTCCCGGTGCTGCAACCAGCCATTGGAGTGGGCAGCGCCTTTGAAGGCTGGAGTCCCCATGAGGATGATACTGTCTACCAACTGCTCATTCCACTGAAGCCCCCCCGTGGGCACACCTTCCACCTGGAGCTGGGTACTGCGTGGGAGATGCCAGAGAAGGACTCCTGCATCCGCGTGGAGCTGGAGTGCACCTGCATGAAGGAGCAGCTCGTGGAGAACATGCTGTGCTTCCTCCACCACCCCGAGGACGAGCTGAGGAGAAATCAGGACCCCAGCCTCCTAGGCACCCTCTGTACTGGCTCCTACCTAGACGTGCAGAAAACTGCCCTCTGGTTCCAGAACTTCGTGAGTTTCCTGGGCGGCAGTGCCTCAGTCGCGTCGCTACAATATGAAGGTGCTGCCCTCCACGCTCCTGCAAGCTGCAGCTGACGAATGCCTCCAGGAGAACTATCTTCATTGAGATGATGTTTGGAGTGCAGCAAGGTGACTCGGACATCTTCGTGAGCAGCGAGAGTACAGAGGCCATCTTCACCACCAGCACAACGTGGCCAGAGAGCTACGCTGTGGCAGAGGTGAAGTTCTTCAGGCATATGGACAGGCAGGTCCCTCTACGCAGCTTCCACCTCAAATGCCTGCAGCTCTGCACCCGCATCCTGGAGGGCACCGGCTTTTCCACCTTCAAGACAGTTGTGATGCACCTCCTGACCACCGTGCCCCTGTCAGGCTGGTGCAGGAGGGATTTCCTGCTGCGGCTGGAGGATATCATGCGTACCTGCGCTGCAGCCTGGAGGAGAAATGCCTCAACCACTTCTTCTTTGGCAATGAAAACATACCCGAGGAGATAATCTTGCCCCCAGCCTTCCAAACAGCTGAGCCGCTCAACCTCTTCCAGCACCTGGCACAGGATTCGGCCGCCTACGCCAAGGCACTGCATGAGTTCGATGGGCTGCAAGATCGGCTCACAAGACTGCTGTTCTACGGCCACTGAAAGAGGTCTTCATGCACAGAGCTGTGTTTGTGGGGCTCACAGCTGACAGCAGACGACGACCTCATGCTGCCGGGGAAAAGAGGGGACTCTGCGGGACAAGGAAAGGAAAGGGAAAACTCTGTGCAGCAGCCCTCTGCCAGGAGCGGCAGCGTTCTCCTCTCGACGGTCGCCCCAGCGCAGCAGCCGGTGATGACTATGATGGCTACAAAGATGACTTTTGCCCAGCTTTCCCTGCACTGGCTGCAGCCAGGATGGCGATTTCCCACGGGCCCAGAAATTCTTGCTGGCAGCTCCAGCTGTGCAAGAACCAAGCGAGGGGCACTGCTGATGTGCCTCTGTGTGTTCGCTGGGGTCCAGGTGGAGAATCTGCTCATCCTAGGCACTCCCCGGGGAGCTTGTGCCGCAGAACTGAGCATGCAGGAGATGGAGAAGACACTGCTCAATTGGCAGTGGGAATTGCTGCCGCACCTTTCCTCCACAGCAAAAGGGCACTCTGGGGAGCGGGACCCGGTGCGGCTGAAGAGGCCGTTGCAAGGAGGCTTGTGACAGCGACTCCCGTTACCACGTGGACAGCGACCGCCCCTGCCTCTTCGAGAGAGTCCGTTCCTTCTGGGAGCTTTACTCTGTGCAAAGTTGCCAATAAATGGTGTGTTTGAACAAGTGCAGAGCCTGTGAGTGTCTGTGCATCACTTTGTTGGGGAACACGAGCAAAGGGTGCTGACTGCTCAGCTGCCACAGAGTCAGGGACATTTTGCTGAAGAGCTGACGCAGTGGGCTCTGGTTGCACTGATTCTGAAACTAAGGCTCCCCTGCCTGTCTGGGCTCCTGCACTGGGGCAATGAGAATAACTTGTCACCCTCTAGAGCTGTGCACAACACAAGGTGACTCATCCAGTGCAGCAGATAGTGCAGAGGACCCCGGACCAGAGAGGCGAGTCTTGGGGAGCTCTGCTCTTTAATGCCTTGCAGCAGTGGCAGGTCCGGGTCTTGCCTCTAGTCCTTGGCCTGCTCTTTGAGTTCTGCTGGCGATTGACGAAAAGGAGCTGTGAGGAGAGGTCAGCAGCAGTGAGGAGGAGAGCTCCAGCAGCAACATGGAGCAGGAGGAGGAAGAGGAGGGGGGGCGAGGGGGAGGAGGAGGAAGACAGCGAAGAAGATCCCTATGATGATAGCAATTTGGGCATGGTTTTTGAAACGTGCATTCGGTGTCCAGTGCAGAACCTGGCCAACAAGTGCCAGGTGGGGGAGGAGCTGGTGGCAACTTCCATGTTTTCAGATTGCTCTTCCTGAATAGTTTCTTCCCGGTGCTGCAGCCAGCCATCAGGGTGGGCAGCGCCTTTGACAGCTGCTATCTGCCACCTGCTTGTGCCCCTGCATCCTCTCCTTGGGCATGCCTTTGTCGTGGTTTAACCCCAAATTGTAACCCATACCACGCAGCCGCTCGCTCATTCCCCCCTCCCCGCTGGGGTGGGGAGGAGAATTGGAGAGAAAGGAAAACTCGCGGGTTGAGAAAAAACAGCTCACCAGGACAGCAAAGGAGAAATATGAAAATATATTAATAATGCTAATAATGATAATATATACAAGGATAATAGAATATCTAAAACAAACGATACACAATTTCTCACCACCCGACGACCGATACAGCCCGTCCCGAGCAGCAGGCAGGGAGCAGGGGTATCCCCCCCAGCTATCCCAGAACAGCAAGTTCCAGAGAGAGCAGGCGGGGAACAAACAGCCAAACGAACGAAAAAACAAAAAGGTAAAAATAGGGAACAAAAAGCAACCCGAAGGGAAGCTTAAGGATTAAGGCAAGTTAAGGGTCTCAAAAACCTCAAAAGCCTCAAAGACCTGAAGATCTAGTGGCCCACCGACCGACCCTCCCTTATATCGGGCATGACGTCTATGGTAGGAATACTCTCTTTGGCCAGTTTGGATCAACTATCCTGTCTCTACCCCTCCCAAGTTTTGCATCTGCACGTTAGCAGAACCTGGAAAACAGCAAAATGTCCTTGGTCGTCCAGCAGCAACCAGCAACATCAGCGTGCTATCACTGTTCTTCTCACACTAAAGCCAAAACACAGGAGCTGCTGAAAACAAAACTAGCTCCGTCCTGGCCTAAACCAGGACAGCCTTCCACCTTGATCTGGGCACCACGGCGGAGATGCCACGAGAGACTCCTGCATCCGCGTGGAGCTGGAGTGTACCTGCAGGAGGGAGGCTGGTGGAAAACATGCTGTGCTTCCTCCACTACCCTGAGGATGCGCTGAGTAAATACCTGTCTCACCCCCCTCCCAGGTAACGGTGCTGTCCTCCTCCCACTACTGCAAACTCCGGCTAGCTGACACCTTCAGGAGGACAGTTTTCATTGTATTGACATTTGGCAGGGAGAAAGGCAACTAAGACATCTTCCTAAGCATTTGGTAGGCCGAGGCAGGCTTTACTGGCTTTTACTTTCTCTCTGATAGGATTGTACTTTTCAAGTAGCATTTGATCAGCTCATGACATCATATTCATCCTTCATGGGTCCTTAGGATTTTAAGCTGTAGCTTTTGATTTTAGATTGTCTTTAGCAGAAATGTACCACTTTTAGAGTAGCTAGAGCAAGCACGTGGGAGCTGTCTGCCTCCGTCTGTCTGGGTATTTATCACACACCCAGTTTGGCAATATTTAGGTGCATTGTATTTTTGTGGTGTTTCATTTCCTCCCTTTATGGCAGAGGCCCCTAAACATCACAGCCTGTGGCATCCCTCCTGCCCAAGGCATATACCAAGGCATCTTTGACACTCCCTCTATTTTAACTCTGAAATCAGTTTCTATCCCCAAAGAGGAAAACTGCACTGGTAACTGCTGGGTAGGAGACTTTTTTTGAATATGAGGGCTTTAAAGGTGCACTCCCGATGGCTTCATGTGTGGGAGGAAAGAGCCACTCTGCTGCCAAGGGGTCATACATATTACGGACGGAGAGTGTCTCTGGAAAACCCACCTACTATCAGCAGTAGCTCCCACAAACTGTGCTGCGAACCCTGCTCGTGATCCTGTTGCAAGAGGGACAAGCCCAGTCAGCCAGCAGAGCTCCTACGGGCTTTCTGGGTTGGTGCAGGTTTTTCTGAGCACTTGAGTGCACTTAAAGGAACTGCTGTGTTTTGGGAGGGGGATATTGATGGATGTAAAGGAAAACCATTCATAGAACCATAGAATCCCAGGTTGGAAGGGATCTCAAGGATCATCTGGTGCAACCTTTCCTGGCAAAAGCACAGTTTAGACAAGATGGCCCCGCACCCTGTCCAGCTGAATCTTAGAAGTGTCCAATGCTGGGGAATCCACCACTTCCCTGGGGACAGTATTCCAATGGCTGATTGGAATGTTCTCACCGGGAAAAATTTTCCCCTTGTGTCCAGTTGGAATCTTCCCAGGAGTAACTTGTACCCATTACCCCTCATCTTTTCCAGGTGACTCTTGTAAAAAGGGAGTCCCCATTTTCCTTGTAGCCACCCTTTAACTACTGGAACGTGGTGACAAGGTCTCCCTTAAGCCTTCTTTTCTCAAGGCTGAGCAAACCCAGTTCTCTCAGCCTTTCCTCATATGACAGGCTTGTTTCCCCTGGCAGGGTTGCTTTTCCTTTGTTTAAGCCTCCAGAAGACACCCTCCTCTATGTCAGATTTCTCAGGCCACTCTCATACTTCACCTGGACTGCTGTTCCCTCTAGGCTCCCAAACACCCACGCTGTCCCCTGGAAACTCCCCAAACCACAAGTGCTGAGCAGGAGTCTCCAGCGAGATGGTTTGGTCCTCTTGTTGCCCCTCCGTGTCTTTGCCAGTTACATCCCGTGAGGGCTTTTTTCCCTGGTCTTTGCTTTTTCACAGTCCTAATTCTCTTGGTAATTCTCACACGTCTTGCCTACACTTCCAGCCTCGGCCACCCAGACGTGTCACCGGGTGACTGCACCACGCTGTCGGGGGTGAGGTTCATAGGTTCTGCCCTGAGGTCCCAGTCCAGATATGTTGAATCGCCTCCCTTGCACTCGAGGAGTTGACTCAGCTCTCAGCACCGACATGGACAACTTGTTCTTCCTCTGTTCTCTCTGGTCTCTCCATGTGAGCTCCTGGGGAGAAGTAGCCTCCCTCCTTTGGTGTCTGAGCGTACTGTGCACATCCTAGCTGGGCTGGCTTCTAGCTGTGGTAACACCCCATGGGGGTCAGTGTCTGCCCAATGGGCTCACTGGCACATCCCCTTGTATTGCTGCCACTCCCCACGGTGTGATCTGGTGTGCCAGCATCCCTCAGCACATCCCCTTGCCCAGGCACCTGCTTTGCTCACCAGAGGACAGAAATGGGGCTGAACTGGCTGGCCATCATATGATGCTCCTTAACGATGCTGGTCTTTGGCTGGGGCGCCCTGCTCGCTACATGCAAGGAGGCTTGAGCAATACCACAAGTCTTGCCCAGGAATCAAGTCCTACCTGATCCCTGCCTAGCTGGGGAAGGTAGGCACTGCGCTCACGGGGCTTCACCTTTAATGGAGCAGCCAGGCTTTGTGCTTAACTACCAGGGCAATAGCTCAGTCAAACAGAGGTCTTGTTTCACAATGTCAAGTAGGGTTAATACATTACAAGGCTCATTGGCTTGATAACATAGAGGGAGGGAAGGGAACAACGTCCCATCTTGTTGCTTGATCGACAAGGAGGAAAGTCATGCTGTCTGGGATGGACAGCATGTGAAAGTCTCTGTAGTCTCTGCTATTCTCATTCTTTTTGGTATATTTAGGATAGCGCACCATGCACCTTAACACAGCACAGCAATACTTTATAATGAGAGCTCCTTTCAGGTTAGAAACCTAGCCGTGAATGGCCTCTAGCTGGAGCCAGAGATTTAGGTATTCCACTATGGTCCTGAAGAAGCATAACAAGTGAATGGCTAAAGACATTCTTGCCCTCTCCAAAACACCAATCTTCCATTGTCTGTAGTTGCTCCCTAGTCTTGTTAAAGCAACATGAGCTGGGGAAGAGAGAGAAACAGCCATTTCCAAATGTTTGGCTACCCCAAATCACACCTACTGTGGAACAAAGGATGGGAATTGCCCATGAAGTACTTGCTGGGTTTCTTTCCTCCTCCTAGCAGCTGTTTCTTCTGTATGGTGATCCTTTCTCTTGTGTTGGTGAAGCAAATGCAAGAAAACAAGTAGAGCCATCCATCAGACTACAAGTTAGGTCACTGCAAAGGTCAGAGGTTAATCCATTAATCCATTGCAAAGCACAGGGTAGAGTGAAACCTGCCTGTGTCAAGTGTGGAGCACTGTAACAGGCCACAGCAGCAGTGGCATGAGAGACCGGACCGCTCCCGCACCAGGAAGGAGGAAAGCGTACACATGCGCTGCCAGGGGCTTTTGGTCACCACGGAGCCAGTCCCACTGGAGGTGCCATTGGCAGCTCCCAAGGACAAACCTGGACCAGACCAAGGTCTCCAGACTTTGGCAGGGTGGCAAAGCTGAATCCTGGCCTGAGTGCAACCACTGTGGCTCAAATCCTTCTCTGTGCAAGCATGATCCAGCAATACCCCTCATGGTGCTAGACTGAGTTGTCCGCAGCACCTGCTGCCTGTGGGCACTGGCATCTGCTCAGGGTTAAGTTCGGGCCGAAGTAACACCTCAGAGGAGAATACGTCTTTGTATTTCTGCAGGAGACTATTGAAACCAGTGGCTAATGACACTGCTGAAGCTTTCCCAATGACTGTGGCAAGCTGCGGGTGAAAGCTGGAGGCATGACGGGGAGCAGGTTTGAGCGAAATAGCATTTCGTAGGGTCATTTCATAAAGTCCGAGGCGCTGAGCCGGGCTGGGGCCGAAGGCGGGCTGGCCGGCGGGCGTGCCTGTGATGCGCTCGGGCGCCTGTGATGCGCTCGGGGCCTGTGACATCACGGGGGACGAGTCACAATGGGGGCGGTTTATTGGGGCGCCAGCAGGCAGCGCTGCCCAATACAGCCTGGGCCAGCGGGAGTGCGCACGTGGGAGGCTGGGCTGGACGAGGCCGGGGCAGAAACGCGGGTCCCCGGGGCGCTGGGATCTCAGCCTGATCCAGGACCCAGCCGCTCGCGGGAGCGCCTTGGGCAGGGCACGGTGCCGCCGCCGGCGGGGCTGGGCGCAGGCCTGGCTGCCTCCCAGCTGCCTCAGCCCCTCTCCATCCTGACCCAGCTCCCTGCGGCTCCCGTGCCCGCTCCCCCCCCCGCTGCCACCTCCCTCCCTGCCAGCCCCACTGAACCCCTTCTCTCCCTCCTCCGGCACGCCATGGCTGCCACAAAATTCCTCGCCGTGCTTGTGCAAAGCATCATCCAGTGCCCGCAGATGGTCGGTGATGAGCTGGATGAGGCGACGCGCGAGCGCATGCAGCAGTGTGAGGAGGTGCTGAGCCGGGAGATGACTCGGCTGCTGCAGGAGCTGGAGCAGAGGAGCCCGGAGCAGAGCAGCCTGGAGCAGAGGATCCCGGAGCAGAGCGGCTTTGCCTGGGGAGCCCTGCTCTTTGCTGCCTTGCAGCAGTGGCAGTTCTGGGCTGTGGCTGCAGTCCTGGTCCTGCTCTTCGGGCTCTGCTGGTGGCTCAGAAAGAGGAGCCATGAGCCAGACGGCAGCAGCCAGGAGGAGAGCTCCAGCAGCAACAGGGAGCAGGTAGAGGAGGAGGAGGAGGAGGAGGAAGAAGAAGAAGATGATGACACAAAGGACCTGGAGAGGTTTCTTGAGGAGCACATACAGTCGCCAGTTCAGAACCCGGACACAGAGTGCCGTGCAGTGGAGGATATGGTTGGCACCTTCATCCTTGCTTTCGGAGAACTCTTGTCAAATACTTTCTACCCAGTGCTCGAACCAGCCATCGGGGTGGGCAGCGCCTTCGAAGGTTGGAGTCCCCCTGAGACAGACATTATCTACCAGCTGCTCGTGCCCCTGCAGCCCCCCCGTGGGCATGTCTTCAACGTGGAGCTGGTCACTGCGTTGGAGATGCCAGTGAGGAACTTCTGCGTCCACGTGGAGCTGGAGTGCACCTGCAGGAGGGATCAGCTGGTGGGGGACATGCTGTGCTTCCTCCACCACCCCGAGGAGGAGCTGAGGAGGAATCAGGACTTCAGCCTCCTACGCACCCTCTGCACCGGCCCCTACCTAGACGTGCAGAAAACTGCCCGCTGGTTCCAACAATTGGTGAAAGTAGCCTGGGTGGTTTTGCCTGAGTCGTCCACATACCGTTTAACGATGCTGCCCTCCAGCCGCTCCTGCAAATTCCAGGTGACAAAAGACAACAACAAAAGCCTGGTCATTGAGCTGATGTTTGGGGTGCAGCAAGGCGACTCGGACATCTTCGTGAGCAGCGAGAGTACAGAGGCCATCTTCACCCCAAGCACGAGGTGGACAGAGAGCTACGCTGTGGCAGAGGTGAAGTTCTTCAGGCAGACGGCCAGGCAGGCCCCGCAGGACGGCTTCCACCTCAAATGCCTGCAGCTCTGCGCCCACATCCTGGGGGGCACCGGCTTTTCCACCTATGCCTTGAAGACAGTTGTGATGCACCTCCTGACCACCGTGCCCCTGTCAGGCTGGCGCAGGAGGGATTTCCTGCTGCGGCTGCAGGATATCATACGGTACCTGCGCCGCTGCCTGGAGGAGAAACGCCTCGACCACTTCTTCTTAGGCAACCAGAGGGTGCCTGAAGAGATCGTCTTGCTCCCAGACTTCCAAACAGCTGAGCCGCTCAACCTCTTCCAGCACCTGGCACAGGATTCGGCCGCCTACGCCAAGGCACTGCATGAGTTCGATGAGCTGCGAGATCGGCTCACAAGGCTGCTGTTCTACGGCCACTGAAAGAGGTCTTCATGCACAGAGCTGTGTTTGGGGCTCACAGCTGACAGCAGACGACGACCTCATGCTGCCAGGGAAAAGAGGGGACTCTGCGGGACAAGGAAAGGAAAGGGAAAACTCTGTGCAGCAGCCCTCTGCCAGGAGCGGCAGCGTTCTCCTCTCGACGGTCGCCCCAGCGCAGCAGCCGGTGATGACTATGATGGCTACAAAGATGACTTTTGCCCAGCTTTCCCTGCGCACTGGCTGCAGCCAGGATGGCGATTTCCCACGGGCCCAGAAATTCTTGCTGGCAGCTCCAGCTGTGCAAGAACCAAGCGAGGGGCACTGCTGATGTGCCTCTGTGTGTTCGCTGGGGTCCAGGTGGAGAATCTGCTCATCCTAGGCACTCCCCGGGGAGCTTGTGCCGCAGAACTGAGCATGCAGGAGATGGAGAACACTGCTCAATTGGCAGTGGGAATTGCTGCCGCACCTTTCCTCCACAGCAAAAGGGCACTCTGGGGAGCGGGACCCGGTGCGGCTGAAGAGGCCGTTGCAAGGAGGCTTGTGACAGCGACTCCCGTTACCACGTGGACAGCGACCGCCCTGCCTCTTCGAGAGAGTCCGTTCCTTCTGGGAGCTTTACTCTGTGCAAAGTTGCCAATAAATGGTGTGTTTGAACAAGTGCAGAGCCTGTGAGTGTCTGTGCATCACTTTGTTGGGGAACACGAGCAAAGGGTGCTGACTGCTCAGCTGCCACAGAGTCAGGGGACATTTTGCTGAAGAGCTGACGCAGTGGGCTCTGGTTGCACTGATTCTGAAACTAAGGCTCCCCTGCCTGTCTGGGCTCCTGCACTGGGGCAATGAGAATAACTTGTCACCCTCTAGAGCTGTGCACAACACAAGGTGACTCATCCAGTGCAGCAGATAGTGCAGAGGACCCCGGACCAGAGAGGCGAGTCTTGGGGAGCTCTGCTCTTTAATGCCTTGCAGCAGTGGCAGGTCCGGGTCTTGCCTCTAGTCCTTGGCCTGCTCTTTGAGTTCTGCTGGCGATTGACGAAAAGGAGCTGTGAGGAGGTCAGCAGCAGTGAGGAGGTCAGCAGCAGTGAGGAGGAGAGCTCCAGCAGCAACATGGAGCAGGAGGAGGAAGAGGAGGGGGGGCGAGGGGGAGGAGGAGGAAGACAGCGAAGAAGATCCCTATGATGATAGCAATTTGGGCATGGTTTTTGAAACGTGCATTCGGTGTCCAGTGCAGAACCTGGCCAACAAGTGCCAGGTGGGGGAGGAGCTGGTGGCAACTTCCATGTTTTCAGATTGCTCTTCCTGAATAGTTTCTTCCCGGTGCTGCAGCCAGCCATCAGGGTGGGCAGCGCCTTTGACAGCTGCTATCTGCCACCTGCTTGTGCCCCTGCATCCTCTCCTTGGGCATGCCTTTGTCGTGGTTTAACCCCAAATTGTAACCCAGTACCACGCAGCCGCTCGCTCACTTCCCCCCTCCCCGCTGGGGTGGGGAGGAGAATTGGAGAGAAAGGAAAACTCGCGGGTTGAGAGAAAAACAGCTCACCAGGACAGCAAAGGAGAAATATGAAAATATATTAATAATGCTAATAATGATATATATACAAGGATAATAGAATATCTAAAACAAACGATACACAATTTCTCACCACCCGACGACCGATACAGCCCGTCCCGAGCAGCAGGCAGGGAGCAGGGGTATCCCCCCCAGCTATCCCAGAACAGCAAGTTCCAGAGAGAGCAGGCGAGGGAACAAACAGCCAAACGAACGAAAAAACAAAAAGGTAAAAATAGGGAAACAAAAGCAACCCGAAGGGAAGCTTAAGGATTAAGGCAAGTTAAGGGTCTCAAAAACCTCAAAAGCCTCAAAGGCCTGAAGATCTAGTGGCCCACCGACCGACCCTCCCTTATATCGGGCATGACGTCTATGGTATGGAATACTCTCTTTGGCCAGTTTGATCAACTATCCTGTCTCTACCCCTCCCAAGTTTTGCATCTGCACGTTAGCA